>OY740774.1:61578727-61948234 GCA_963513935.1 Aphrophora alni | reverse complement strand
TTTATGGCTTATGATTCTATAGACATCCAATGAGGTAATTTATGTTTAATATCTACACATAAACAAAATATTTTAATAAAAGTAAACCTGAAAAATGATGGCCAGACATAAACATCAAAGTGGGGAAAAGTTATCAATTGGTCGTTGCATTTAATGTTTCTTTTGAGACTCGGTTTAGTACATGTAAAATCATATCAAATAATACAGGTAAACGGAATGCAATTCTCAATTAAATATTTCTCTAAATGTTTGAGAGAGATTTTTCTAGATATCTTTCAATTATAAAAATCTATATAGTTCATAAATTTATAGTGTTTATATTTGGGGTAGGAATCCATTGTTCTTTCCACAGCTGTTGTTATGACATGGACTAAATTGAGGATCATGAATATGTCCATAGACCATGTTACGTAGATTGGAAGAGGCCTCTCTCTTTCCTTCTCTTTTTTAAAGGTTATTACTATTAAAAATATAACAAATATATTTTAGATTGTTATTAAAAATAATAACAAATTAAAAGTCCAAATATCAAACAGTAATTCATTTTGTGAAATATACACTAGGTACTTTACGATAATAATCAGAAGATGTATGGAGGGTGGTTGGCGAAATGTGAGTTGACGGCAAACGCTCTGTATAAATAATGGCATCTATAAATTAATGATTTTCCCCTTATTCTGTGCTATTAAGTATATACTTCAGCCAATTTGGAAAAAAAAAACCCATATATTTAAAGTTATTGGATAAATATTCAACTTGAATAAAAAAATATCCATATTTTTTTTTATTCTGTTACTGGAGAATAAAATAATTATAATAGATATAATATTCAATGAATGTAAAAAAAGTTGTTGGTTCCAATAGATGACTATAAAATTAGTTAATTAAAATATTGTTTTAAAAAGTATCACGAAATTTGGTAAATATATAATTTGTCCATTTGTTAAGGTCTTTAAATTTTATTTTTTGCACATTTATTTATGAAAAATATTATCTTAAATTTGTTAATACTCGTTTTGTTACAATAACGAATCAAATGGCTATTTAATATACATATCTGATAACAAACATCCACATTTCAAACTTCTTAGCGTAAGGTAACGTATTACGTCACCGTTACTTCCAATTATCTACCATGTCAACCTCACATTCCACGAAACTGCCTGATAATGTTTCTCTTTTGAGTCAACACACACTTTAGATAATGGCAAGGCCAACTTTACTAATACACAGACTTTACATCACATGGACATTTTCTAATGGTTGCAAATGTTGTAAAACATCCACATTTCCACACATTTAAGAGTATAATATTACACACTCGCAATAAAATTTGATAATCCTGTACCTCAACACTTTTTTTTAGGATACAATAAATGTCGGAGATACAATTGATTTTTTTCGCATTATCATATTAAAAGAAATGTATACATATTAGTTAGTTTGATATTTATATTTATGGCTCTACGTCTGTATGTAATCTATATTTATTTTAACATTATCTTTCAATTTTCTTTTTTGTCACCATTTATTATATAATTAAATGCTCTTTGGGTATCTAATTATAAGTTTTAAGTAGCGCTATTAAATATAGATGATAAACCTATTCTGAGGTCTAAATGTAATCATAGCATACCACTACCTCGTAAGACAGCGCATAGACATTTCTATCTCTATGCTGCACCACACTTTTTTATAATGATACCACATAAAATCAGGGAAATGAAATGTTTAAAAATGTTTTTAAAACTATTAAAGATTTTTTTATTTATAGATAAATTAGATAATTGGTTTTAGCATATGTATATTGTGATGTGTGTGTGAATGTAGTAGATGAACTTTAGTAGACAGTGACTCCTGTGCCTTACATAGTTATAATCATTTACTAGCCTGTTGTTTTGCTTTATGTTTCTTCAGACTGTGAAGTTAGTTTATGTATGATATATATATATATATATATATATATATATATATATTTGATGTTGTTTTATTTGTCTGATAACTAATCACACTTACTTCTAAGGATATTTGTTTGTAGTACAGGGATATCTTCAATTTCTGCTTGTTAAATATTTTCTATTATGAAGGAGGGTCCAATATAGGCTTTTCCTTAGAACCTCCTACATTTCTCTTGTGCAATTTAGTTTGTGTCAGTTTTTTAATTTAATTTTCTTTAAATAAACTATTTAGGGTATTGTATTATATATTTATTTGTTGTGGTATGTTTTACTGTGAATTTTGTATTTGTTATAGTGTATAATCTTGCCCATGAGAAATAAAATAAATTATTATTATTATTATTATATACACATGTAAAACTTTATAAATACACGGTTTTCCATATAACTGTACATAAGCTATTGGTAAGTGATATCCAAAGAAACAAATATTTTAGGTTAACAAAACGTTGATTGATAAACTAAATTTTATTCAGATTAATCGAACTTTAAAAATTCTATATTTTGATTAAAACGAAAAGTGACTTTTTTTAACATTAAAATCTCCCCATAATAATATAAAAACCTCTCCTAAGGTATTAAAATGTTAATCGATTAAACAATTTTAAATGGAGTTAAAGTGAAGAATAGATTCAAGGAATATGAAAGATAAATATTTTATTCTCATATGTAGATATTTACCGTTCTTCGACACGATATGTTTTACAGTTAATCACCCTAAATTAATCATCATTACACGACACAGCTTACATCTTCACGCAAGGCAGCACAGGTGTGATTGAATATACCTCATAACTAGTGCAATCAATAACGTGTTAATCTCTGTGTTAAACTTCCTCTGTTATATTATAATAAAAAAATGTTTCACTACCGTTTAAAGGACTATTTATGACTATTATTACCAAAATTGTTTCTAAAAATTGAAAGTAATTTTTATAAATCTATTTGTATAGAAACAGATTAAAACACATGAAAACTAACTCCCTGAAGTCCAATCAATAACGTGTTAATCTCTGTGTTAAACTTCTTCTGTCATATTATAATACGAAAATCCTTCACTACCGTTTAAAGGACTATGTATGAGTAAAATTATGGAGACTAAAACTGCTTCTAAAATTATATGTTTTTTATAAATATTCTTGTTCAACATCAGATTAAAACACTTAAAAACTCACTCCCTTAAGTCCCATAATAACATGTTAATCCCTTGTATTTATCTTCCTTAGTTTCATAATATATTGCAAACCATGATCTATTTAAGAAGATATATTTGTAAGTGAACATATAGAGAATACAAAAACAAATCCTTCAAAACATATAGTTCGTTGAAGAATAACTTGATATCTATATCTATTTGAAAGAAATACAAAAACATAAAATCATAATATCAAATACTAATATTTAGTTGACAGGTAATTACTCAACTTGTTTTTTGAGAAGTAATCAAGAAACACCTTACAGAGTAAGAGGTTTAAGAAATTTAAAAGTTCAATTATAAAAACCAAAAGGTTTTTTTTTTTTTTTTGCTTATGAAACTTATATTTATGAGAGTATATAATTTCATTCGATTCCATTAAGAAATACACCTAAACAGGAAAGTTTGTCGATTAATAAAAATATGTAGATCAATAAAAAACTATTTTTTAAAATATTAGTAAAAGATTTATTTATTTAATTTCACATCTTGTTGATGTGGTTCGTAGTTTGAATATACATTTTTAATAGACTATACATTATAAAAAATCTAAACTGATAATAGAATTCAATAGTGTGCAGAATTTGATATCACTTTTGACAGAATAACATTCATGTCTGTCATAATTCAAGAAGCTCTCTTGGGTATTCATCTAAAACAAGGATTCAACTTCCATTAACTTTTACTGTTCATTCTTCCATAGAATAACGAATCACAATTTTGATATATTTTGTGTCTATTTTATTGACTTTAAAGTGCTGTTTTTTTTTCTCCTTATTTTTAGTTTTTCAGTTTAAAAAGGCTGAAAATTATTACAAAGCATTATAGCTTATGGATGTTATTATAGGATTAAAAAAACTTTTTTTTAACTGTTTCAAAATAATTTAGTTTAAGGGAAATACTCTGAAAATCCAAGTGGTTAGATTAAGTGATATTTATTTGTCTGCAATAAATATTGACATATATTCAATTTTCATACCAATAATATTTTGTCAGAATACCATCGTTAAAAAAAAAAAATTTGTTTTCACGAAATAGAGACTTAGTTTGTTAAATCCATAAATTCAAATTCTAATGCTCATCACATATCTGTAATATTTATAAACTATTCAGCTAATGCAATATAAACAATAAACACGTTGTGCAAGAAAGCAATCGTTGAAATTTTGTAAGCCTTAAAACCGTCTTCTAACTGTCTTTGTTATATTCCCAGAACCATAATAAACATTTTTGAGGTAGACTTTAAATTATTATTAAATTCATGAAAGTTGGCCACACCATAATCTATATGAAATCAGTTGTAGCTATTTAAATCTAAGTAGTTTTTTAATCGATGTGTAATTAATTGTTATAAAGGAATTAAGAAACGTTAATAAAAGGTTTGTCAAGATTTTGTTAACTTCAAAATCATTGAGTTTCATTGATTTAAAACGATATTTACTGAAATTTCAAACAAATCTGTTATAATCGTTTTAAAAATTATTATTATTTATTAATTGAATAGGCATGAAAGTAAATATTTAAAGTTTAAAATGTTTAACCCACTGAACATTTGTGACTCTTAATTTCATCCTATGAAAATATTAAAACTAGTTTTTTAATAGTAGTAGTCTTACTATTTTAAAAATTGATTGTAATGCATATTTAGTAAAATTGCATAAAGTTTACAATCATAAAAATGTTAAATCGAGTGTACTCTTTCATAAATATCAAAAGAAACCAAGTGAATCAAATCTTATTTTCCCCTTATTTCCCTCCTACATGTACAAAGATATTAGCAAAGGTGTGATTAATGAAAACTACACAATAATATTTCCAAAACAATTATTGGACAACATACGTGTGTAGACGTACCTTCCTATAAAGTAACGAATATCAACCTGTAGTTTGCAAGGGACGTTTAAAAAGATTGAAATCACACAACCAAACAGAAAGATATACGTTGACTGATATACTCTAGAGTTGACTGATATAAGTCCGTGTGTGCACACGTTAGCGTGCGTTACGTCCGTGTGTGCACACGTTAGCGTGCGTTACGTATGTGTTTTAATATGTGTTAGTGTGTTTTGTGTTGTATGTTGAAATCATATTTATTGTGACGACCTCCAATGAGCGAGATATTCTGAAGATGGAAAAAAATATTTCCGAAACGCGTCATAAATGTAAGTAGAATTACTACAAAATAATTAAGTCACAGAGACGGAAATACATTCTAGTTATTTTAATCGTGACTTGGGCACATTTGCAATGAACATTGATTTAAGTTTGTATAATTCGTGACGACGCCTACGCAGGTATATTGACGCTACTGAAATTTCCAAACACTAAGCATAACATAAATTTAATTACCATAAT
Source organism: Aphrophora alni (assembly GCA_963513935.1). Lineage (NCBI taxonomy): Eukaryota > Metazoa > Arthropoda > Insecta > Hemiptera > Aphrophoridae > Aphrophora > Aphrophora alni. Next base: position 61,942,726 of record OY740774.1, on the reverse strand, counting down.
CTGTTTAATATTGGGAGGCCTGATTAGAAAGTTCATTTCAATAATAACATAAAATTAAACATTCAACTATTAAATTGAGAATGTGTGTCGTACGGTAGTTAAACTGATCTAAATATCATTATAAATGTTTTATAAAAGATACATGCATCAGGTAACATATTGGTGTTTCATTTAATTAAGTTGTTAAATTTACAATTAGTAGTTTGATTGAAATTTGTTCATCCGAACGAATATTAAAGGAAGTTATGTAATGTGCTTTTCGTAATAATATTCTTTTTATTTTAGAAGGGAGACAAATTTTAAATACATTTTTTCACTTAAAAGCAATAATTGGAGAATATCTCAGAAATAGAATCAACACATTTTCTTTTTTGTGAGATCTTGTCTTCGAGATTTGTTATATCATATATCTTATGTTAGTATTGATTCCTAATAACGAATTTGAGTGAATATCATTTAAAACAAAATTGCTTTGCCGTTTTTCAATATTTCTATTTAATTTTTTATTTGTATTTTATTTACAAAAAAAGAGAGCTCTTCAGTTATACGACAAATTTGCAACTAACTGAATGAATCAATATACGTTTATCGTGTAAACGCTACGAATTATTTGGAAATGAAGGCATCTAATCAGGATTTAATATTGTATTATTAAATATTATTGGTTATAAATATTTTCTATATATAAATAAAAAATCTAAAAGTTCTGCAGTACAACTTGTCAGCTAGTTATAAATCGTAGATTTTAAAACAAAGGCATTTTTCAAAATGAATCTGCCTCCGTGTTATGCTTGGTCAAGTGAAAACCATTTAAACACAAACATATTGTTCGGTTATGACTGCATACCTCACGATTCATTTATTAAAGGGGATTTATACGGAAAAATTTGCACTTGAGTGGATAAAGTGTAAATGCAGAGAGCAAACAGGCGGTAAAAAGAGAGAAACAGATAGCAATTGGTGAACCGTAAGTATTGTCATGAAAACATAAAAAACGAGCGTTATTTAAATCTTTGTAACTTATTGAAAGCATATTGTCGCACACATACACATGATTTTACATAATGTTCTTGGATTTATTTTTGTATATTACTCATATAAAACACATTATTCAAACTTGATTGTTTGAACGAAAATTAAAATCACCATATTCGAATATTATTTGAAAAAACGTATGAAATATTACAATAACTACAATTATTGTTGTTGTTTTCTGTGTCCTTGTTATCCCCATGTAGTGGCATTTCAAATATGATTTCACCAGATTCATATCTTTAAGTGAATTAAAGAAAACCTCGTAAATAATTTCTTTGGTTATGTCCTTCACTTACTACTACACCGAAATTGACTATTTATACAAATATTCTATTATTATACCCTCCTCTCCCCTACTCCGAACTTTATTACTCATCTATGGATTTTCCAACTTTTAGCAGGTTTCGATAATGTATCTTAATATATAAATATACATTCATTAAAATTGAGATCACCTTTCCTCAGATAGAAGAAGAAACATGTTAAAATGTACTAAAGAAATTGTTTAAATATACATCGTTATAATTCGTGCAAGAATTTAAAAAAAAAAAATAAAAAAAAAAAAAAAAAAACCATGTACAATATGGACAAAGATTCGAATCACTTTCTCACTCATAGTAAAACCAAAATGAACCTAAATGGAGTTCAAGTTTTTATAACAAGGGATTATAGTTGGCAACAATCACGGGAAAAAAATCACCAATAAATTTAAAAAATTAACCAATAGAACTGAAGTCGTGTTTAGATTGTAGGTTACAAAATATTTAAAAAATAATTTTGATTATTCAAAATTATTACGTATATGTCTCGAACTAGTCATTTGTATTTACACTGATATTTCTAATTATTATTAAAACAATACAAGGTATAAATATTATAAGTCTAATTTTTTTTATATATTACATAATACTTTACTGAATAATTAAACTAATTTAAGAATTAAAACAATTTAAGTTTCATGTGTTTAATGTATTATAACATTCACTAAAGTTAATGAGTGGAATTTATCAATGGTGCAAGTGAAGTTGAAAACGGAAGCAGATGGAGGGGAATTAATAAATTATTTTTAAATACTTGTGCAGTGTTTAATAAAATATAAATTTCTTAACACAAAATTGAAGATTAGAAGCGATTAAAAAAAAGTTAACAATATATTTTGCTCTGAAATAATTTATAAAATGTATAGAATAAAAACAAATATCGTGATATATAGGAGAAAAACTATTTTAAAACTTTTAACCTATTATCTATATCAGTAAATATTTAATAAATTTTAAGTTAGAAATTTGTATGAACATTGTCTTGGATTTTGGACATTGTACGTAAAATTAAATAAGACCATTTTACTCATTATTAAAAATAAATATTATGATTTTCATAAAAACCTGACTAATAATACAATTACCTGTGAATTTTCGGTCTAAGTATTTTGGTTATATGGTCTGACGCAACAAAATTGAATTTAATTATTTTTTTGAATTTCTCGAAATATACCTGAATATTGATACAGATATGTTAAGGGATATTTTTACGAACTCGTTACATACCTTTTTTACAATAAATTCAGATGAGCAAATTTAAATTAAACTACTAATTTTGATTCAACAAAGTAATTAAACTGAGCGATCGGACGTATATAACTTGCATGACAGTTAGATCAGTTTAACTATGTCAAACTTGTTTAAATTAATAGTTTAATGATATTCCATTTAATTTTATAATATAAATTGTAATGCACGTAATGCTTATAATTGTAATGCATTATCAGGACTTCATTTCTTAATCAATTTTAATGCAGAACGTGATAATTATAATCAAGTAATATTTACAGTTTGGTATTTCAATATAGATTTGTCTTGTTACCAAATGTTCAGATACAAAAATGAACTAGTAGAAAAGACATTATATTACGACCCCAACCCAAGATTTTCATGCATTTTACAATTATGAGAGCAGTGTTTATTGGTTTAAAAAATAACTATACATGTATACATTGAGCAACAAATTGTAATGAGCAATTATTCATAAGGGTAGGATTGTTGGTCATATTGTAATCCACGTTGTTTTTGTATGCATGAAAAATTTAAGTTGTCAACAATAATAGTGGAAAAGGGGAAATTTATTATTTCACATTTTAGGAATATATTTCGATAATCGTTGAATATATTCAGAATGATTTTAAAATTGAAACAGTATATTTTGTTCTGCTAATTATTAAGCAAATTATAGAGTTTAAGGATACCATGAATGAATAGTCTGGTCATTACTATGTAAACTGATTTCATTTGAGTTCTATTGAAATCAGTAAATAAATACGAGTAATTAAATTCATTATTTATTTGGATATACTTTGGAATTTTACCAACTTCGTACACATTTTTACTCAATTATTCAAAATACTTTTGTTATTATTTACATAAAAAACAGATCTTTAATTTAACTGTCATTATTTTTTGGCCTACTCCAATTATCATCTTCACACCTATATTTTGTTACACACCAGAATCAAATTATAAGAAAATGCATTCACCCTTTACAATATATAAGCATTTTTAGTTTCCGACTACTCTATATGGTTCATTACTCTATGTAAAACATTATATTTTGTAAAATGTAATCATTCTCTAATATATATTCCCGTCATTGACCTAAATATTTTGATTCAACTAAACCCACTGAATTTAAGCCGATAGACGGTAAAATATAATTTATAAAATATTTCAGATGTGTTTCTGGGAGCTTTATTCTCCCAGTTATTGTTTATTATGTATTTATATATGTATTACGTATTATATCTTTGGCTTACTCCTATTTTTGTCTTCTCATCTATAGAAGTCCAGAATCAAACTGTAAGGTAATACACTTATCATCACAAAATGTAAACTTTTGTTTTAACAGTTTTATTACTATTGTAATGCTTCTTCATGTAGTACAGTAATACTGGATTTTGTACTTTTTCTATAATCGTACTGGTTTTTTTCCAAAATTTAATTATTCCGTAAAATACCCATGTCATATATTAAAACCCTTTTTGTCAATTTAACCTGAAAAATATACTACCAATAGAGAGTCAAACATAATTTTGTAATGGACTAATTTTTTTCTAGAAGCTTAAATTTTAAAGACCTTTGACATTGTCACACTGTCAGAATATTTTTCTTATTACGAATTTTAAAATATTAAGGCTTTAAATTGTGAATTAGATCAACCATCTGTTATCTGCTGATATTCACAATCCTCTCCTTATTAATGTATTTTAATTAAAGATAAAATAACTAATTAAAATCAAATTCTTGGTGCGGTTGTATTTCGAGAATACAAGAAAAAGTAAAATATTACTCTTAAATTTCAATTCTAATTTTCATGAAAAAATCAAGCTATAGAGCAATACATTAAAATTAATGTTTTTAAATTTCTGACAGTTTTTCTAAATATTAATCAAAAGTAGATGCAGAAGATTTCTACACTGTCGAATTATTGCGAATATTACTAAAGGTACTGAATAAAAACAACTTGACATTTGGTGATAATTTTCCTAATGACAAATTTTATCAATATCGGTCGACTAAGTACCTTCTGTGAACCAGTGGAGAAATAGAAAAAGAAAGATAATCATTGAACAAACCATTGTTTTGGATTCAGAATATCTTATAAGGGTAGTAAACTCAATATTGATTGGAATTGTTACATTTCTTTCTTTACACGATGTATAGATGAGAAAAACAAACAAAGCAATTAATAATTCCAACTCAACAACCTAATTAAACTGTTTCCTTATAATTTAACGAACGCTGAAATGTAACTTGAATGCAATTATAATGGCAAATCAGATCTGTTTAACTATTGCAAACTTGCTGAATATACCAGATGAAAGATATTCTGTTTAACATGAAATATTTAGTTGTAATGAACGTTGTAATTCATCCAACTCATATACAGTTTGTGGTAGTTAAATATATCTAAACATTAAAGGATGCGAAGGAATAATGGTTTGTCTTGTCAGCGAATGTTACTGAAAACAAACCTTTTAGTGATACATTTTTACGAAAAGAAAATATTTTACTGTTAAAAAACAAGGTCACTTGATAGTTTTACAGTTTTAGGTGTCGACGTATCCATGACAAATTTAAGTTACAAACTCCGATATTTTAAAAATAAAAATATTTTTTACTTTTTTTTGTCTTTATTAAAATATTGTATTCAGTCGTATCACTACTCTCTCATTTTATATTTTATACTGGCAAGAGTCAAAAATACACAAAACTTTATTTATATTTTTTATCATACTTACCGTACTTCATTATACAGTCATGGTATCATTTTTTCAGATTTTCTGCAAAGTAATTTACCTAATAACCTAAATATAACCATAAATAGAAGATCACAACATTATCTTAGGTTTTTTGAATGTTTATTGATTTTCAATCAAGGGATGGCAGTTATTTTAAACTTTGAACATATTCGATATAAATCTTGTGTTTTATAATTTATGTAAATAAGTAATAAAAATAAAATAATAATTATAAAAGGAGCTTTTGTACAGATTTTCGTTAATTTTCCACTCCAGACGTCACGTTATTAATTACCCGTCTTCGGTTTTAATGTTGAATAATTTGCAAGTATTTACGAGTAATAATTATATATATATATATATATATATATATATATATATATATACAGTGTGAGTCAAAAGTATGGATACACCCTGTTAAATTTTAAATGGATAAAGATAGAAAAATGAAACTCAGAACACCTTTCTAGGAAATAAAAGTGAACTTTTTAGTCACTATTACAACTTTGCCTATTTCCCCAAAATGGGATTTTTGGGGGGCAGCTCAAAATTTTTAAATATAAAGACCCATTAAGTGACCCCTCATTTTAAAGTCCTTGATTAAAGAAGAAGAACAGTGGAAACCAGAGCTTTCTATCTCAACCCAGTACAAAATGGCAGCTCATTGAAATTAAGTAAAACTTCAATGAGGCAAAATATGAACATCCACATTCAGGTGGTAAATAACCCCAATAGACAACCAATGAGCTGCCATTTTGTACTGGGTTGAGATAGAAAGCTCTGGTTTCCACTGTTCTTCTCTTTAATCAAGGACTTTAAAATGATGCGTCACTTAATGGGTCTTTATATTTAAAAATTTTGAGCTGCCCCCCAAAAATCCCATTTTGGGGAAATGAGCAAAGTTGCAATAGTGACTAAAACGTTCACTTTTATTTCCTAGAAAGGTGTCCTGACTTTCATTTTTCTATCTTTATCCATTTAAAATTTAACAGGGTGTATCCATACTTTTGACTCACACTGTATATATATATATATATATATATATATATATATATATATATATATATATATATATATATACTATAGAAATGAAAAAAAAAACTAAAATAAATCGGCATCATTTCCCAACAACATGTTCAGTTGGAAAACGTATTTCGAGTAATTTATCACCATCCATTATAAAATTAACAATGTTCTTTAATAGTGAGGTACTCAGTGTTTCAGGGTTTACTTTTACTCAAGGACACGTGTCGTTTCCATACATTTTCAAAGTGTCATTGTTAACTTGTTTGATAAATCGTAGTATGCATTATGTGACAAATCTTCACAAAATAGGAATCACATCATTCCCCTATTTGGTCGAAAAAATACATTATAGTGGATTTGATATATCGACGTATTTTTTATGATTTATTATTGCGTGTTGTGTTTTAATCATAAACATTAAACATGAGAGCACAGTCAGTGAATATTATAAGAACTAAAATGATTTGAGCCCTATACTTTTATTCTGTGAGATAATACTTGCTACAATTTGTCAAACTTGTTAACAATAAGACTTTAAGATGGAACAGGATTGATACGTGTCCTTTGTTAAGGCAAGTCTCTAAATAATTTGTATTTTGTACGCGCGAATTATTGATGGAATTAATTAATGTATTCCACGAAACGTATGTGTTTAGAATATCGTTACATAGACCAGATTACTACTGTATACATAATTACTATAATATATAGTAGGAAATTAATAATATTTCTTAGGGATCAGAACTATAAAAAAACAGATTTCGTTGTTTTCATTGTATTATATTTAAGATTTTATTAATATGCAGGAACGTGAGAGAGAATATCTGAATGTCCTAATCTCGTTCCCTCCCCAACAAATCTTTGTTTACAAATAAAAAACAGCTTTAATATTTAATTTATTTTTGTAAGGAAAAAAAATAAAAATTATCAGAAAGTGAAATTAAATTTATTAATTTATTTATAAATAGTCTTTAGAACTTTAGTTTATTTTAGTTTCTTTTGCTATATAAATACGTTCATTATAATATATATGTTTTGAAACTTTGTTTTATATTTTTGAAATATATTTAAAATAAATATATAGCTGCATAGTTCGATATGTTTAGCGAAATATTAATACATAACGTGAAGCTATTGTGAAATCATGCGTATACAAACACTTTTAGATTACGCTATGTTCAACAATCCAACACAAGTGCGTTATTTCTTGTCATTATATTCCATCCTGTAAGTATTTTTAATAAAAATATTGTTTTAGTGGGCGATTTTACATCAAATTCACATTAATGAGTCCGTTTCTAACAGTAAATACTGCACTAGTTTGATATTATTTACCAATTTCCCTAACAAGACTAATAATTGTTATTCATTTTCTAGTTATAACCATAAAGTACATATTATTATCGTACCCTGTAAATAGTAAAATTGATACATCAATCAAGCTCTGATTAGAACGGACGTAATATAGTTTAATTGGTAAATAAATCTAATTGCCATTTAATGTGTTGCATGTTTGTTATCAGTGTTGATTAAATTAGTTAGTATTAGTTAAATGGTTTAATTATGCTGTTAAACGTGAATTTGTAGTTTCATTTATCTTTCTCATAAAGACGTTGCAAAGATAAACAAATATTTAACGAGTTAAATCAATGTTGATCTATCTTGTGGATATATCTTTCATTTAAAAACATGGTTTCGTTAAAGGTCTGTCGGAAAATCGTATTTTGTAAAGTCTTAAAAAGCGTAAGATAGTTTTAGAATCATTGCTATACAACTTAGCAATAATATAAATGTACTTTAAATTTTTAAACCAACCACAAGGGAATGAATTCTCTTTTACAAATTCATCCTTTGTACTAAATATTTTTACTGTCAACCCCTTTTAAGCCGCCTTAATATATCCCCCACAATAATTGTAGTGTAGGACCAGATTGCGTATAGAAAAAAAAAATCTTGGACATGTTAGACTTTAATTTATTATATTAATTTTGTACATTACATCTGTATATATGAATATTTAATACTCCTTCAAGAGCCTATACAGACAAATATTAACAAAAGATTATTAAATGATATAAAAATTAATAACATTAATATATTAAACAATATAAAACGTCCATAGTAACATAAATTATGATCTAGGGGGGAATGAAATTAAGCAACCTCTAAGGCAATCATATTATGATGGTACAGAGCTAATGTAATAAAAGAAATAAAAAAAAAAGAAAATCTCTAAAAAATATAAGAAATAAGTGAGGGTAATACATCTACAAATAAAGTAAAATATACTGAGGACAGAACATTCAATATTAATGTAATAGAGAAAAAAAACCAAAAAGTGAAAATATTATAAAAAGTCAACCAGACATATAAATGAATAAGGTTTAAAAATATTATGAAATAGAAAATTGCTCTACATCTTACTGTTTCCAATCATTATTTCTCCCATATGTACAGTCACTCTTAATGAAACTCAATATTTTCACTCTTAACACATACAAGTACACAATAATTTACATACACAAGATATTTCATCACAGGGAAATGTTCAGCAAGCACCCTATATTCTCCATGCTCAAAAGCCAGCCCATTAGGAGGTTTTTTAAAAATAATCTATGGTTTTAAAATTTCAATTGACCCAGTGATAAATTTATTGAAGTTTGTAGTAAAACAAATATTAAATTTTTTATGTTATTGTTATTTTAAAAATTAATTGTATAGGTTTAAAATTAAAAGCTAATAGTATTTCAAATAAAAAAAAAAAATTGCAAAAAATATCAGTACTTATAGTGTCCTACAGCCCAAACTCGAATTTAGTTATAAGGGTTAATTTGTATTTTTATATTTTTTTTGATAAATAAGATATATATGTTATCATTTTAAATACCTACCAAAAGTAAATTTTAACCGTTGCAGGGTTAACTTTGGTTTACACATTTACACTTCGTTTGAGATCACTAGGGAAGAGGTCCCTTCCACTCTGAAAACCACAACAGAACTTATATCACTATACATTGTAATATATGTTTGATAATAAGAAGCCCTTTATACGGACAGCTTAATATGTGGCTGAACTGCAATATTTGTAACTTGTATATATTAATTTTCATTGAAACACTAACATTAGGAACTATTTTATTATTATTTTTTTATAAAAACACAAGAATGAAGCAATTTCAACATTATCTACGAGAATATTTACGCGTCCTTCAACTTAATTTAGACAAATAGATTACAATTTTTGAGAAGACAGGTTTTTATGTATCTCTTCATTTCATTAAATACCACCAATTGTAACCACTGTATCCCTCTATTTATTGTCAGTTTACTTTCTATATTTATACTAAAACCACACATTTTCACACATCCAATCACATTCAGTAAGGCATCGATGATGTATGCAGTCACAACCAGATAACATTGTATTGTATAAAATATTTACACGGAATATGCACTTAGATTCATATTTAAAGTCTACTGTTTATATTACTTTTCAAGTTATAATTCAGTTTACAATACATTTATTTATCACCTATATTCATATGTATATGTTAATATAACTCAATAATGAGACACAACTATTTCAATTAGTTTTATGAGGTTAATACCACAAATTAGAAAGATATTATTGTATGTTAAAATTTCGTTTTTGCAAAACTGGGTGGCTCTACACTTTCTGAAAAATATTAAAATTAATAATATATTAAAAATAATGAAGACTTTGAAGACTTCTCTTAATAAATATAACTCATGACATTTTGTCGTAATAAATATGGAAATACTTTGTATTGATAATCTTTAAATTACATTTAAAATAGTTCAAAAATTATAATTGTTGTAAATGTTTAAATTTATTTTCTGAATACCATGAAGTGTATTATTAAATTTCAAAAAAAAAATCCAATCATTAGAATATCTGATTCATACCCTTTTTTCAATCAAGGCTAAAATGGAGTAAAAATTGTATAACTAAGAAAATACATTAAATGCTCATCATCTATAATACAAAGCTGTTAATAGCTATCTGATGTATTAGAAATTACATACAAATCTTATTTTTCAGATAATAAGTGTATATGGGGATTGATTATAGAGTGGCATATATTTACAAAATGTTCAACTGATGGATATTCACACCTTTTATTTTAGCTTTTGTTTTATTTAATGAGTCCTCACGTTTTAAAAAACATCATCAAAAACAATCCCCACTTATTTATAATAATATATTTTTAATTTAGTATTTTATATAAAATACTATTCCCATGAAAGTTTAACTAGACTTTTATGGGATTATTGTGAAACGTCTTATTTTAGATAAAATACAATTTATTTTTATATTGTAAACAATAGATTTTAATTCAAGATGGATTTTAATACAATATCAAAACCATTATGTTGTATTATTGAGATTCATCAGGAAATCTGCAGACTAGTCACCAAAAAATTCATAACAAGCTTTGATCATTTTAATGATCTACAAGTACAGTTGTAGGTGATAATACTTCTAGATTCCGTGTAGGCTACGTATATAATCATTTAAAACCAACACGGTTAACCAAAATTGGATTTGTTTCTATAAACGTTAAAAATACATTTTATTATAAAAATATAAAATACTCTTTTTTCATTCAGCAATACTACACTTTAGTCAATGTGATTTATTTTTAGTAAATATATTTCATTTCGTAATATATCATCTATTTGAAAATTTAAAAGTTAAATTAACATATTGGCGTATGTATAGTTAGAAAATCATTATTACAAGAACATAAGTGGAAAATAAATAAAAACTCTATTTATGAACTAGTTCAAAACTCTTTTAAGTTTAAATACAATTACACCAATGTAAGCTGCTTACAAATTGTAATCCCTTAAATTGTTTCTATTTAATTAATGTTTTAATCTAGTTTTCAACGTAAACTTTGTAATCCTTGTAACTGTATTCTGCTATATTTTGCATACACATGCCGCAATATATTTGAACAACTAGATAACAGGACTTACACTTTTGTAAAAAGCGTATAATTTTAAATTAACATATTAAACTAACTTCAGTTAGGTTCTAAATATAATTATGAAGAATGATATATAATGTATTCCAAAACTGTATGCCCAAAAACTTCACATTATTGTTATAACCTATTTTAAAATAACCTTTAAAACGACTTTACTTTATTTGCTACCTAATCAATATCGTATATATTTTAGTTTTTGAAATTAATAAACATAACCGGAATAAAATTTTCAAAAACTATGCATTGAAACTTGTTTGTAGGTTTAGAATGGTACTCTTCAGAAGAGTACAAATTTGTTGTATCCTATTTTATTTTATTTTTTTTACGTTAATACATATGGCGTTTGATGTGTGGAGGAATGGAATTATTATATTTTAGATTCTTACTGCCAAAGATATTACAAATTATGCAAATCCAGTGCCTGTCTTAGTTAGGATATGGATGCTTTTACTTCCTACTCCTATAAGTATTTGAATGAAGCAAATGGTTTTTTTCTGGATAATTTTTGTGGATGTAATTTTCATACTAAATTTGTGTTATTTCATTTATTAAATTACGTACGTAAATGACATATAATTAGAGGTTTTGCTTTGAATTTTAAACCACTAACTTGTCATTCGAAGAAGATTTAACCTCTAAGATGTTTTCCTTTCACATTTTGCATCATTGATTTATACAAATCAGTGTAATATTCGATATAATAATTATTTCAAGCATTAACTGAAAGTTAGTGAATTTAATAAAAAATAAATAAAAATAGAAAAAATATAATTACACTTTAAATTTACATCGTTTCAGGAAATAGGTACATAGAATTAAATTGTAACCATTTCAAGCTTTACTCTTAATTTAACCAGATAATAATGGATTTAAGATACTTTTGTGCGGCAAAAGCACCTTAAGGCAAAATTCATGATGTAAGGGGTTGATAGGGTAGTAAGTAAGATATTGGCTGATAATTTACATTCTGGTATTGAAAACGGGATAAAATCTTTAGAAATAAGTTCTTTAAATCACTTTCTACTAAGACAGATATTGAAATAAAATTTAATTCTTCTTTGTAGGGAATAATTTTTTTTAACATGAACAGTTAAGACATAAATAAACTGCAAACTTTTAATCTGAAATAAATAACTACATATTTTTACAAAAACGTATAATTTCACACGTCTTTTTATAACTGCAATAAATATTTTGAATCTTTCAGCTCCACGCTTATCATTATGTTAACTATATTTTAAAGTAACTTAAATAAATTGAAACCAACTCGTTTCGTAAATATTGTGAATAAAGCGACTATCCACATAAAGGTAAAAACTCGAAATCGACCATTGTTTTTATTATAGTAGACTACTTTAGATTTATTCAGGTTTTTTCCTCTTTATTCATGAATCAAAGAGATAATAATTTACATATTTCGCTTAATTTTTATATATAATAAAAGGTTATTTTCTTACGTAATATACTCGTTATGCTTAAATAAATATTACTCTGTGGTTATAAAATACAACCTTATAAAATCCAGATATGGGTGTTTTTATGAAGTAGTTATTTGCGGAAAACGTTAAAAACCTTTTGACTCAACATGTAAAATGCTATTCAAAATGATTTTAATATATCATACTATTTTCATAATATACACTAATATTATCTAACCCATACATTAGCAATCTGTTATCTAAATAATGTTAGTTATTAAACCACTCGGGCGCATGACTTGAGGTTTGGAAGTTTGATGTAATGTCTCCGCTACTGGTGCATTGTTCCAATGATGTCTAATTATATTCACGTTAGTTTATTTTATGCGTTACGATATTCTATGCTTTCAATTTATATATTATCATATATTGTAGAATGAAAATATTACGTTTATTTCTTATTAACATAGAATATTTGCTAGCTTAATAGTTATAAGAATTTTAAATTAAAATATATTTTATTAAAATGTTATACCCTGATTACACAAAGTTATGAGAATTCTCGGAAAGTAAATAACTAATATTATTAATTTAATATTTAAAAAAATACATTATTTCGTGTCCTGTTGTATACCTTTTTTGCAAATCACATTATGTTTGAAGTCATTGTATTTTACGTTATATAATTACATATTTTACTTACTGTATATGCGGCATTGAACTTAGTAAGTCCTAAAATTTGAGAACAAAAACATTATTTTATACTACAAATCCAGACTACATCTTGTCTAATTCGCTCTCTCTGGAAAACATAAATATGAAGCTATACTACATTACTTTTTAAAGAAATTGTTAGAAGTGATTCATAAATAATACAAAATTTAATTATTGTTTATTTTGATTTGTGTTTTAAATATAAATGTATGTATTTTTGTCAGTAAATACTATTTAATAAATATAGTGTTTTGTTAGTCCATATTTAATAAATTATGATTAAAATATTTGTAATGAAAAAACAAACACAATATTTAGTAAATTCTACAATTATATTGAGTCTTGCCGACCATGGTTTCGCCAGCAACGGCATTTACAAGGCAGCTTAACAAGGACAATGTCTAAAGATTAAATATTGTGTTTGTTTTTTTTCATTAAAATGGAGTTCTAACAAGTACCTTCAGTCAATAGTGTAAATCGTATAAAATATTTGTGTAAAAAAATTAACTGAAATACATTAGAAGCTAGCCTTTTATTAAGATATTATCATGATGCAACGGTTAAAAAAGTTTTAGAAATTAAAAACTTTAACGTATATTAAAAATAAAATCTTTACACTATAAAAGAGGAAATTAAAACTACACTTTGTACTTTAAAATTTAATTAAGAGTAGAATTTAAAAACAAACAATCTTGATATTCCAGGTGTTTGAGGATATGTCACATAATTTATTTTTGTTTGTTTATGAATATGATATTTGGGTTTAAATAAAGCCAATTCGAGTGTTGGTTTGATCACGATTTTAGATTTCAGGATAGGTTTAATATTTTAAAATTCGTAGAAATATTATTGTTGTAGATTCATGTCAATAAAAATAGTTTTTATCCTCTACAAAAAAGTCTTTAATTTTCACTTAAAAAAACATTATAGCCAAAACTAGAACAAAACATTTTGTTAAGAGTTTATAATGAGTTTTGTCTCTAGAACAGTTATCTCCCAATATTTTTGTTTGCAAATCTGGATGTTATGTTACTGAGTACAGTAACAATATCTTCTACTTAAAAAAAAAATAAAAATAAATAAAATAAAAAAATAAATTACCACTACTTTACACTATTTTATTTTTCTCTGAAGATATTCTATTTATGCTGTGAAAACCATGTTTTAAGTTTCCATTTAAATTTAAATTTGAAACAAAATATTTGAAGTATTTTGTAACCAACTCGAAATATGTAATATTTATTAACCGTTAACTCAGATAATACATCTATTTTTATTAGTTACTTGCTTTACAGTAATAGTATAAATTATACTGATGTTTTGAAACTCTAATAACTTCTATATAGTGCACAAAATATACGATTTACTTAATATAAACTACTTTAACTTTATACAATATAACAGGATGATATTGTAAATATAAGAACTTAATGGTTCTTTTGAACTATTTAACTTCTTTTGTTCCATATGATAAATGAATAATCTATATCGAATAGTAATAAAACATCCTTATATTGTGTTAATAAATTTCAGGAAACTAGACTCGATACTTCTATTTCAACAGCTGTTTGTGACAATAACGACTTGAAAATCGTAGTTTATGGTTTTTAATAGCACTTGGTGATATAATATGATCTGTAATATACACCGTTGGGCAACATTCCCGCATACATTGTAATATTTCATCTCGAAGTTGGCATATGAAGGTGATAGACACATCTATTGGAATGTCTGATTGGATTTATCTACATGGTGAACCAAAATTTATGTTACATATACAAGGTGTTCGGAAAAAAATCTAAAAATCATTTTCACCCCATTTAAATATCTACCCCCCCCCCCCCCCCCGGTTACTCTTAAGTAGTTCCTTTATTTGCAAAAATAAAACTTTTTATTTTACTTATATAAAGTTATGACAAAAAATATATAGTTTATGGCTTATTTCAATGTTACTCAACCATAACAAAAGAATCAAAATTTAAGACAACTAATTGGAGAGCTGTTTGCATTTGCCATCAGATAATGTAACACTCATTGGACATTTTAAACATGGAAACACAGACTCTCTGAAATAGTCCATGATTAACATTGTTCAGATAAAGAGTTTTTCTACAGCTCATAGTTATTTTTTATTTTTAAAACTTTTCATCGTACACGAAATAAAATAATAATTTGTCTTTGTTTAAAATTATTTTCGAAACACCCTGTGCAGAAAAATAACTCTTAGTTACATCATCAGAAGGCATGGTCATTTGAGTCGATTGTTTTATATATTCGATTCAGATCAGAAAAGTAAAATACTGTTTGTTGAATGTGCTGAAGCTGAATAGTATTATTTGATCCTCTTTTTAAATATACTCTAGCTCACAATAACAAAAAATCATTTCAAACAAATCTACGAACAGAAACGATATCTGAACGTATTATAATGCATTTTTCACTAATGTCTTCATAGCGATTTATTTGTAAAAAGAATATTTAAAAAAAAATAATTATTGGAAAAAATAAATAAATAAAAAATGTACAATTTTTTTTTTTTTTATATATAGCAAATCTTTAAAAATTAGTGAGACTTTAGAAAAGAAAATAAGAATGTTTTAGTTCATGAATTTAAAAAAATGCTTAGAGAAATTTCAGTAATTAAATTCTTCTCTCTTCATTTAATTATTGCTTTGTCGGTTTCTACGTTTGAATTGTTGGTAATCTACTTTTTACGATTCCCAGAACAAAAATTATGATTATTTAAAAAATTTCATTTAATGTAAAAAAAAATCTGATAACATTTTTAAGAGTAATTAATGAATACTTTTGAATGGTACTATGTATGCTGATATAACGGACTTGTAATTTTGTTACGATGCAAGGTGATCTTATACTGATTAGAGCCTTTAGAAAAAATTGTATATTTAGTTAAAAATAGACCGAGAGTTCTTTGTTTGGCGGAGGCGGAGAGTTTAATTGTGAAACACACAAAAAAAATCGTTTATAATTTTACTTACATGTTTAAAAAAAGACACGTTTCAATGCTAATTAATAATTATTGCCATAAGAGTTATAAATTGGTCAACATTTAAGACGGTTAAGGTAGGTTAAATTGAAAAATGTGGAATTTTGTACAATGCAGATATAAATAAAACAAAGTTTAATAATATTTAATTTGCCCAAGTCAAAATGTCAGCAGTAATATTAAATGTTTTCGCTTTGGGCAGATCTTAAATAAACGAAATTTTCCTTTATTTTTTTAACACCAAACACGATTTTGTCACATTTGGTATCCAGTCTAAGGCGAAATATATAATTTAAAGTCTGATCTAAGTTTACTGTGGGCTATTGGAAATGTCGTTAGGCTTACGGAGTACAATACATTAACTTTACACGCCAGTTAATAAAGTTTTTTGTCAAAACTAATTGAGGGAAAGCTGGGTTTTCACAGGTGATAACTCATGGTTAACAGAGACACTTATTTTATCACAAGTCACGCTTCTCCATCTTTTACTTTCATCCCTCCACCCATCTGAATTTAGAAAAATGTCTTCATTATATCACTCAAAAGTTCGTAAACAAATATCGTAGAGTGTTTACTTTTTAGAGAATTGTTTCTCATTAAGTTTGCTACATGTTGTATTTCAAAGTATCTTTATTTGAATTTATAATTGAGGAGCAATACATTTTAAAATAATTATTTTTCAGAAGACAGATTTACATTTCATTGTGTGTTGTTTTAAATAGTTGAAATACATAAAAATATTTAAAACAAAATTTGTAGTACTCATTAAAAATTTTAAAATGTTATGATTTGTTTATACGGGTATAGATCGGTTACGTTGCATAAAAATGAGCGAGGGAACACTCCGACGCCGAATTGTTTTATACGCGCCATGTAGGTCTCGTATAAAGTTTTTGTTATACTGTACAATCACAACACTTATTTCGTATTTTTACTTATGAAACGTCTTTAAAATCTGTCTAAAGAGAAAAAATACATTAATAGTAATACTTTAATTTGAAAATTATATAAAAGTTTTGGTTATGCACCCTATGCATACCTATTAGGGCCTTCAATTTTCCAACATATGAACCCGCCATGTTCCGGACTGATTAAAACCGGTAGCTGTCATGTTTATACCACTTTAAAATTATCATATAGTTTTATTTTGACACAAATTAATAACAACTGCATCACGGACCACACCCACCTCACATGTCTAAGTATTGTGTTATGTTTTCAAGGTACTCTGCGGCTTAGTTATATATAGTTTAAGTTATTTACAATTTTATTTACATTCCCAATTACAATTGATTATATTCAACCATTTACTTAAAATCGTGAACGAACTCAACTGATTTCGTCATTTCCTCTGTAAGTGTTGCAGAATTAAGGCATGATAAACCGTCGCTGGTTTCAAAAATTGTCGAACAGTTAAATGCGGATTTTCTGTTAAAACAGAAGTGTCTGCAAAATGCTTTACAGTTACATGAAAGTAGATACAGTAGAACATCAGGAACAAACGCTATTCCACTAGGAATGGGTGAATTCTGAACAAATATTCAACCGTGTCCTCTATGTGACAGCCCAATTAAATTAAAGGTTTATCTTGTATACAAACCTGATTCTGACCCAACTGATTTGTTTGACGAAGTTTCGTTAAGCAATGGGGAGAAGTCTTCATTCCGGTATTCAATGAAGTCATCTCACATGTAATAACAAATAAGAAGTTGTAGCTTTGGTCATTGATGGAGGCTTTCTCCTTCATTATCTTTCTTGTCGAAAAAAATAAAATAATTAATAAAATATCATCGCCAATTTTTGCTCCTTTGTTATCAATTATTATGGTAACAACTCAACCTTTATTTTATATGGTTATCCTTTAGAAGCAATAACAAAAGGAGAAGAGTAGGGGGAAATGTCGGAGAAAAACCTATCAATATGATAAAAATACTCGAAGAATTACATAAAAGGAACGATTCCTTTTAAATAAGAACAATAAGTATAGGATGATTAGAGCACTGAGTGATGCACTATATAACATGACCATTATATCAGTCACAGCCGAGGTGGACGATGATATGGAAATAGCACGAGCTGTAATTGAACTGATTGAAAAATTAACAAAGTAATCGTTTGTTGGATTAAATACAGATTATTTGTATTGCTAGTAACTTTTACACAATAGAGAAATCTATATTTAAAAAAATAAAATCTCTGATAGAAATCCTTCAATTGTGTATTATGTCGTAGACAAATTAAAATAATCAGTGCCGAGTATCAGACAACTTATTTTACTTGCATATGCAGTTAGCGGGTGTGATTTACTTACGGACTTACGAATAATATTGTGCAGAACTGCATTTTCAATCTTTGGTGGGGTGGGGGAAGTTCAAGAGGAATAAAAGGGGACGTGATAAAATATATGTCTTATGAGCAATTATCACTGCTTACCCCGATTATATGCTTCAAATGGTGGATTTTTATCTTTATTTACTGGACTAACAGTCGTTTCTAGGGAAGTCATGGGGTAAAATATCAATGTCTATACATTGGACTAAAACAATGTGGATATTGTTATTATTATTCAGTTTAAAATAAAAGTGTAAAATAAGCAATTCTACTGGAATATCATCAAACATACAACTAAATAATTCGCCTGACCATAATAACCAATAGTATTAAAGAAATCTTAAAATCTAAAATTAAGAGTGAATTGGGGACAATATGTTAGATGAGGGGAACTGATTCATTCAGGAAAAAAAAACATACACACTATGAACATTAACATTATATTACATGTTGAAAATTTAAAAACAATGAAGTTATGTTAGAACGATAAATGTATTAAAAACAAAAGCTATAAAATAGAAATAGTGTTACTAAAATTAATCTTATATGTTTGTAACAACAGTAGCTAAGTTAAGTGTAAATAATGTATAAAATAGTTTTAAAATGTAGGCGTAGTTTAAAAAAATAGGCTATATAGAAGTGGTTTTTGTTTTCAAAAGGTGTATTTTTAATATAGAGCATATGTAAAAACTGTATTTTTAGTCCATATATTTATCAATGCGCTGTGGTATTTAAATTTTTGATTAAAGGAAATAAATAAAGGACGTTATTAGTTATGAAAATGTAATAATATATAGTATAAACCTTTTTTTGTGTGTGAGGCACTATTACATTAAAAATAATAATAATATTTCGGAATTTAAAACTGGACGTGTTTATCAATCATTCTAAAAAAAAAAAATCAATACCTAAGTGTGTTTATGTCACCTGATGTTAGGAATAATGAATTCATATATTTTGGACTTAAACATAAATTCGTGTTTGGGAAGTTTAAGAATGCACAAAGATAGTTTTTGTTTTTGTAATAAAATGGTTTCAAAGTTAATTAGACTGGATTTCAGTAAAAAATATAAAAAAAAACAAACAAACATCAAAACGTTGCCGTTATCTATTGAAATGACCATGATAGGTCACGCACTGCTTTAGAGGGAGGTGGTAGTTGGTTGTAGAAAGGGGGCGGTTAAAGTTAAATATTATACTGTCTGTACACACGCTACCCATAATGTTACAGCTGACAAACAATTATGTTAATTATATAACATGTTCTTCATAATGGAAAATCTTCTTTTTAAATGTACGGGTAATTGTAATATCTTAATCATTCTGACATGAGATAAAGAATTTAAATCATAATTGGCTGATAAATAGACCTCGGCATTAAGTATTAACAAAAAAAATATAATGAAATTGCCGGAAATCAATTTTAATCATGGTACTAAACTTACTGACTTGTATTTTTTTTAAATAATTTTTAGTAGTCCATTAATTACTCGCATGTTGTTCAAATTAAATTATGTTTAAGTCAGATTTAATTACACATTAAACAAGATACTTTATAGGTACGTTTTTTTGCTTCCAGAGTAAACAATTGTTGCCTTTGTCAACTTGAATAGTGGTAAGCCACGGACCATTCTAGTAACGAAAGTTCTGAGATTTATAAACAGATCTAAGGTTTGCAAATGTGGACTTAGCTGAATAACATTGTTAAAACCATAAAATGTGTTTACGAGATTTATAACGTACACAACGAATGTGTTTCATTTATATTTTGCAATAGATTATAACTTTTGAGACACCAAGGAATTCATAGTTATTGTTGTTTTTAGGTTGGGAGCGTTGGAATCGACTATAATGGAAATGAATAAATATAGGGCTAAAATAATAGAATTTACAATGAGATCCACTAGTTTTAGAATGAATAAATGCGTCTATTACAAGATGTTATCTCTTATTATTCACCATCTACAATTTATAGGTTGTTTATTTACTTGGTTTTTAACAACTTTACCTGCAGTGTGTTTGTTTTTGTTTTTACAAGGATTATTTTAATCATGGGAGTAAAATTTAATGACTACAAGAATGACCACGCAAACAATATAATTTGACCTAACAAATACAACATAATATTTATAAAATTGACTCTTTTTGCAGTTGCTGCTATTCGGGTGGAAGGTTATAGCTTATTGCCCTATTCTGTCATACCGCTGTTTATTAGATAAACCGGTTATGACTTGTAATCCTTGCATACGTTAACACTGACAAAATTAGGATTCATTTAATTCTAAGAAAAACTGTGAAATATTGTTTTATGTCTTCTTTCTTACTCTAACGTCTTTACAATATGTTTTGTATATAATCTGAAATACAAATATCTCCATATACGAGTACATCTGTATGTTATACGTAGGATTAAGTTATTTGATTTATTATTATTCAAGACACCCATGGACCTCCTATATTTGTGTTTTGTTTGTAATCTAATGTTTGTTTTAACTTGTTGGTATTATTTATTAAAACTGTTACAGTTAAGAGGAGTCTAGAATGCCTCCTTATGATAGTTTAAAGGATGACATTTTCACTGATTTTCTTACTTTATAAATCTTCTAGAAACACAATTATGAATATGAGTATTATTATTTATTAAGGGAAAGACGCAATACTATGCACACCTATCAGTCAATTATAATAAAACCAGTTTAAAGAAATCTATTTTTAAATAATCATTTATAAAATATCCACTAGAAAATCAAATCTCATAAAAACTTTCATTTTCAATATGAGCTATTGGATATTTTCATGTGTTTAATAAATAAATACTTTATATATTATTCAATAACTTGTTACTATCTTGTGACAACAAGTGCTAAATATAACTCAATTCAGAACAGCTGTTTATATCACTTGAATACTAATCAAATGGAGTATTATAAGCTAAGGTAACTCTATAGTTCTGGACTCCCTACTCTCTCTCTCTCTCTCTCTCTCTCTCTCTCTCTCTCTCTCTCTCTTTGTTGATAATGTAACAGCTATTAATGTTCACTATTATTAGATAGATAGAAAAATGTAATATTTTTGATATTAAGTTTAAAAATTATTAAAATAACAATAATAATTTATATTCAAAAACATAAACACTAAACACGATGAACACGACTAACATTGTTGAGAAAGAAGATAAACAAGAAATATTTATGAAATAAACAATCATTCTGCTTTTTTAGAGCTACATATTTGTGTAAGTAATTTATATTTATTTTGTATAATTATCATTTATTTTTTAACTAGACATACTGTACGGTTTGCTCCTTATCTTAATATCATTTAGATTCCCCATAATCATGTTATTACAACCAATGCGAGAATTATTATTTTAATTAATATTTATTTATTACGCTTCGTTATTGTAGAAGAAACTGTCTTCCAAAGTCAATACACTACTTTCGGTAGTAGCCAGAAAATACAAGGATACAAAATTTTAAACTTCGATTGACTATTAACGTAAATCAACGAGAGAGACACTATTCCAGCAGTTAGATTATTGAGGAGTGGAATATCATTAGTTTATGTAGAAATCCACAAACAATTATTGTTTGTACTCAATTTTATAAAAGCAGCTGGCCATTGGTAAAGTGACTCGAATACAGTGACGTCTCCATATCTCTCTCTCTCTCTCTCTCTCTCTCTCTCTCTCTCTCTCTCTCTCTCTCTCTCTCTCTCTCTCTCTCTCTCTCTCTCTCTCTCTCTCTTTGTTTTCTTGTTCAATCGTTATTGTTTTTTACTATTTTTTGTTGAGATCCTTATATTAAACTCAAATAAATAATCATCCTCAAAACAATATTTGCATTCACTTCAATTTATTTGGAAATATTTTTTACTAATTCCTCTAAATATATATACACTTCATTAAATAAATTAAATTGTCTTCATTAATGTTACTGAACGGCTTGTAGTCGGTATTACAAACTTCTACTTTCTCAATTACATTAGAACCACTCACAGAAACAGTTTATTTATAAATCACATCAAATTAACTTAGGTATATTATATTTTCAAGTGAGTTAAAATTTTGTAATTTTCTAAAACAAACTATTTTAAACTTATGATTAGTACATAAAGTTAGCTATAACAACTCTAAAGCTAAAAAGTTATACATAATGAAATAACCTCCCAACAAATACCATTCTCCTTTGTATGTTATAAAGAATGTTTAAAGCATTTGTTTTTTTAATGGTTTTAAAGTTATTTGATAATGACAAATTAATAATATGGTTTAATCGGATATTTACTATCATTACTGTATATACAAATTGATACACAACATACCAAGAGTAGGCTATAAATCAACCCTCGTTATTAAGCGTAAAACTATAACATACAAAAAAGATAAATATTCCAACACAGATTTGTAGCGTAGGGGCCCTGTTGGAAAATAAAAGTAAATATATACCAATGTATAGAACTCAAGCATAAAACTACAATGAGAAAATTATTTTAGTTTCAGTTTAAACCATGGCTACTAAGTTTTGATGGTGCTTTCTTCACTTTTATGCACTATTTTTACAATTAATAACGACAGTTGATTTATACACTCAAGATGTCGTATTAAAATTTTTATATACATAAATGATCCATAATTTTTGATTAAAACAGGTGTGTTTGTGTGTTGAAATTTAGTATTCTCCGTTATTTAAAGATTCCTTCGTAATAATAACTTATTAATTCTATTTAAAAGTATACCTTGTATTTGCTACGTATTTTATTTTATTTAAAACGATACTTTTTATATAAATTCAAATATATGATTTTCGTAAGTTAAATAATTGCAAAAATGTGGAATGTCACTATTTAAAACGGTCACTATTTTTTAACGTTGAAAGAGATCTTTTTATTTACAAAACATGTCCAACGTTATTTAAAAATATATTTGTATTTTAAATTTGTACACAAGTTTACATAAAGTATAGTCCAAAAATGTTAAAATATACACATTATTTTGTAATAAAATACCAATGTTTTTGTGAAACGCGTACTTTATGTTTCCGCTTTTCTATCTTACTACGCGGACGGTAAAGTACGATAACTATGTAATTTTTTTATTTTTTAGGGAAATAGAAAAACTATTAATACGCAAGAAGAAGAAGATTATTTACCTGTTTTTTTAATGTCAAAAATGTTATAAAATCATTAAAACAGAAAAAAGAAAGAAGATAACTATTGTAAATTATTAATTCGACTATGAAAATCAGTTATTTTCTTAAGATATTAATAACATAGAGTACCGTCAAATTAATAATAAATACTATGCAAAATCTAAGAGAGGGTCTTACATGTAAAAAGAAAAATACATGAGGATTAGACTGACATTTGGTGTTACAGTGACATGATTTTTTATGTTAGAACAATAGTTGATCCTTTTGAATTTGTCAAATAATAAAGTACATAGAGTAAAACATGTACACGCTTAGAGAAGAGCTCGTCTGTACGTTACACACAAACATATTACGTCCGTTTAATGACAGTTTGTATATATTTTTAAAACGCATTAATTATGACCTACCAGTTGTTATATATATCTTTGATTTTACTTTCAGTTTGTTTTTTAAAATTACGATAGAACCACTCAAGTGTATATTTTCATGTATCAAATCAATTTTATTATATTTGTTGTGACGAATGGAATCACAACTCAACAAAGTTATTTTGTAAAATATTTTCTCCGGAAAAAGCATAAAGTAAGGGAAATTCATAATTTAGAGCCAGCCTTTCTTTGTATATCAATTGTAAAAATGTATATAAAAACTTCAATATTCCAGAATGTTTCTGTTTTTTAAGTATTTCTACAACGATGGCTAATATTTATATATAGAAATATACAGTGTACACACAAATGAAGTTACAACAAATAAAATAAATCATTTAGGAGGAGGAGGGTTTAAATTTTTTATATATTTTACTCTTTCACATATTCGTACTATAAGAGAATATTACGTGGCGGTCGAATACTCGATTTCTAGTGTTTGGTAATATAATTGACTCTAACTATTTTTTTCAACGAAATTAAACACCTACTTGTTCTTCATAATGGGAAAAAATTAAATCATAATCTTAAGAATAGGGATACACAAGAAAACGTACGTAAGTTTTACATCTCTTATTACTTTCTTACAAACTTGTAGTGTAGTAAACATTATGTGATTGGTCAATACACTGATGTCGATTTGTCGCTGAATTATCATTTTAAGGTCCACTGAATCTAAAATGAAGCCAATACGTAACCAAATAAATCGAATTTGAGTGTTCAGTATCGGTAAAATCAAACAAACTCGTCATAGAGATGATATAAAAGATGAATTTTTTCGAACTCGATGGCAGGAAGTTTACAACCAAAACCATTTTGATAAATTACAAATAGTATGACATTACCGTTAACGAATAATTTCTTATAACGATAACAACCTTGATCGCCGTCCTTTAAAATTGATTTCGCTTTAAAATATTTACGCTTAAAAACGAATTTATTACCAGCGTGAAGCAAGTTCAGACCTTTCTTGTATTATTTGTATGTACAAATTATTAAAAATAATGTAAAAAGTAAAATGCGCAGTTCATGGTTGATTTTCACTATAATACTGATATCATCCTCATTTACGGTAAATTTGTTTGGTTTGTATATTCAATATGAAAGGGTGCGCTAGAAAGTTTGTCCAATATTTTTTCTGTTTATTAGATTATGTGATCTATGAATTGCTTCAAGTCTCTACGATGTGCAAAACGCAACGATCTTTATACTGTTAGGCATACATTGGTTAGACGCGTTGTACAATATTTGCTTCTTGATTTATTAGAGTACTTACCAACTGTGTTCTTATGTATAATGTTTTTGAATAATACACACGTTGCAGTCGCACTAGATATGTCGAAACGTCAAATCTAATTTGATGTATTTGGTTGACGAAATTTGGGAATTATATGAAACAATACTTGTTATTTTGTTAGAGTATACTTACTGAGATTTATCAAATAAGTTGACAATCCACGATATGAATGAATGGAAATGATACGTGCCTTTGAGTAGTTATATTTCTTATTTATCGAAGTGTCAAACTATTAAAGAACAGGGTGTTTATTTTTTAATTGATTGTCATAATTTACTTGAAATACGATGTTTAACTGCATACTCGCGATCAATGACAGATAGAATGATTTGGAAAGTGCAGATCGAAAGAGAAAATTGGATTTATGAACATCTGAGAAAAAATGGCGTCATTTCTGCTTACAACCACACAGTTCAAATCTTTGATTTTACGCATAAACATTTCAAATTTTAGCATTTTTAAAAATATTATTCATAATGTTTTGTGGTATTGTTTTTGCATGATTATGCATCTACGAAAAAATAGATTTCCAACACTATTTTTTATATTGCGGTAGGACGATTTTAATGGGCGAAATGTTGAATTGCAAATACCGTGTTTTAACTATTGTCCCGAATTGCTAACATGACAAATTCGTACAATTAATGTACGAAAAACTATAAACGTACAATTATATAACTACCATACTCATTATATAAAATTAATTAATCAATCAAGCTCAGATTGCAACGTTAATTAAAATCACTACATAAATTTAAGGTATTATCGTTATAATGGTAAATTTAGCAAACTTCCAATAGATCTAATTGTATTTATGTACGTTGCATACAAGTTATATGGGACCATGAAATGATTGGTTCGCTGATTTAATTAGGTTGTTCAATTACAATCTGTGGTTTGATTTAATTGTCTCATCTACAGTTAGTGCAGGCACAATTTCTACCGTTTCAAATTGGTGTAGCGTTTCAGTTGAAATGAACGTTTTAAGATCACTTTAACTGTATAAATTCGTTTTTTACGTATTCTGGTTAGGTTAGGTTAGGTTTGTAATTATGTTTTTTTAAATTCGTTTGTAATTATGTCTGTCTGTCGTTTGTCTAACTTACTGGTAATTATCAAATTTGGTATGTAGTCATATTTTAACCATTTTAACAATAGTTTTTTATAAAAAAAGAAAAGAAAAAGTTAATAAGACAGAATACACCCAGAAGTAAGGTAAACTCAGAAATATGTATAATATGCCAATTTTAAAACAAAATACAGGTCATTTCCAGAAATTTGGAAAATTAAATTTCTACTTAAAAGTATAAACACACGAATAATTCTTGACACACATTCCCGACATCTTGTAAGGTTTACTTTATACCGTATAGAGAAAATTACATGACTGATTAAACTGGCAATATCGTGTTCCACGAGAAAGAAGCGTTTTGAGGTTCTCCGATTTAAAAATAGTGGTATTTGCAAATATGTCTCTGTCTGGTGGCTTTCATCTGACATGTGTATTGTGTTCTACAGCACAAACGTGTGTACAGATTTAAATCAAATTTCGTAATTAGGGTAATGTGGACATATATCCTGAAGCGTTTTTTTATATTTTATTCTGTAACTCAAAATGTTGATGTAGCTATTGATCTAACTATTTTATAAAATTTTGGTTAAGTGTAGCCTTTGAGACTAGGTTGGTACCGCTCAAACAAAAATATATGTTATAGTATCACATGAAATTATAATTTTTGAAGATTATCTATTTTATTCCTTAAGTGTCCTACAACAGAAACTAAAATTCACTTACATAGGTTATTTTTTACTATATCTTGACGTTTTCCACCCCCATTATTCGATATCTATTTCTTTGCCACAGTAATAAGGCATTATTAACAGCCTCTGTGTTATTTCAGTTTATCCATTTACGGTATTTTATTTTCTATTTTTTTATTAAATAATCATAGATTTTAAATTTAAGACTTAGTTTTAAAACTTTGCGTAGTTAACAAAATGTGTCCTATATTTTAACACCTATCAATCTTATATGCAATAAATCTGTATTTATACGTGGAAAAATATTAAAAGAAACACTGTAGGTAGAAACGACAAATAATAACATTGTAATGGATATTAGACAAATAAATCTATAACCTCAAAAATATCAAGAAAACGGTGATGTTTTGAATATGACCACAGGAATCTCTTTAACATAGACACACTATAGGAGAACGAGTTAATAATAAAATATTGGAAAAACATTTACGGGACTCTGTGAATGATTAATTGACAGGAATATAAGGAAAACATGTTTTAACGTGAACAAAAAAGAGGTCACTTAGTAGATAGTCATATACATGAAGAGAATAACAACATTAGTATGAATTACAACTTACCGTTACAATAGTCAATTGTCATACAATATAAAACGACGATAGTTTCGGCTATTCTGCCATTATCAAATTAAATTATTGGAGAAATTTCTCCGTTGTCGTTGAACAATCAACGCAACATTTTCACACATATCGAAATCAAATTGAACACGAAAAACAACTGTTGAATTTATCGTAAATAATAAATCTGTGTTCTCAATATGTAAGGTCATGTCTATTGGTCATGCAAGGCGATGTACACAAACACTTTACAACGATTGAGATATCAGTTTATATATATCATAATATATACTCTATTGCAATAATTACAAGCCACCAGTAGTGTCCTGTACTTCTGACTTTACGGTCACTTTACTTTATTTACACTAGTAACACTCGTGTGAACATTTTCACGACTTATTATTTTATGTGAATCAGCCGTGACGCATGCTGCCAACAATATTGTTTTTTTGTCAAAGTTCTTACACTCACTAGAATTATAAACAGGTAGGGGATTCTTAATAGGAAACCAACCTTTGTTTTAGAGCTTATCATTAATTGATAATTTACAATTTGTATTATAGTCACAATACAAATAACTTGTTCGATGCTGGTATTCATTCGAATTTGTATTTTTTCGTTAATATAATGATAATGAATATTATATATAGGACAAGTTTAATGAATTTAATAAACCCTTTGAAAAGAAAAATATTAAATTAATTACACCTGTCACTTTTTTCTCTATTTAAATATTTAAAAAATGATAAATTAACCCCAATTCTCTGTTTTCTCTGAGGTATATAATTCTACGTCACATTTATTTGGTTTAGTAAATTAATTTTAGATTATTATAGCAATGATATTTATTTATTCTTTTAAATTGGAATGTCATATATTTAACAAAAAATACATTATTAAAAACACCTTGATATGTCAGTATAAAACTTTACATCTATCGTTTAACAAATCTTCTAATATTCTCTATAATATGTAAGTGCGAGAACACGAAGATATGCCCCTTTAGGTGATTTTAGTTACTCTATGTTCTGGGTCTTTTCTCTTAACGTAAGTAAAATTTTAATGACAATAATTTATTTGTTCTTTTAACATACAACAAATAATAGTATCTAAATTCCTATGCAATAAAAACGGTATTTAATAGAAAACTTAAGAACCAAATTCTTACCTGTTAGAGTTATTAAGAAACTTGTTCTAAGATGGCCGCCATTCCTCTCCTGGAGAAGCAGTAGCCTAAGAATTTTACAACCAGTTGATATTTATCTCCGCTACTATTTGTATCTATGCTTCTATCAGTTCTTGAACAGTTGACGGTTTCGAACTGTACAACAGATTCTTTAAAAATGATCATTGTGTTGTCAAAAAGAGACAACACAATTATTTAGTTAATAGAAAATAGTATTTTTTTTTAAAGATTACGTTGAAGAATGTCGCTACGATAGATACACGAAATATTCTCCAAAAGGTCTTAAATGAGATGCTCAATAAATTTATAAATATGTTTTTTACCCGGTTCAAACAAACTACACAATTGGTTTTAATAGTTTATATATTGTTAAAAAAGTTATATATGTAGTGAGTTTATATTTTTTAGCGAAACTTTTTCCAGTGGATAATCAGTAAACAATATTATAATCGAATTTTCTAAAACTTGATATTTTGCTTAAAAGGCGCATGCTTAAGTTTTAATAATCTAAACATCTATTATGTTATAGTTGTATAAAATCTAATATATTCCTGAATTTTAATCAATACCTCACAAATAATGAATAGAAGAGAATTGTTTTCTTTCAATTTTGAGTATCCAAAAGAATATAAATTTATCAATGTATGTTTACCATCCCAAAATGGAACCAAGTTACTATATATGTTTAAAATTATGATCATATTTTGTTTGGATTAATCTTTTTTGTAAATACTCATACTATTATGAATAACTAGACGTGTAAGTACTTTTCATACATAAACTTAATTGAATCTAATAATAATTGATATTATAAAGTAAAAGGCTTTATTATATTGTGACATTTTGTGACACTAAAATACTTATGTTATTTCAATATTATTTAATTAGGTTAATTATTAACTACAGGATACTATTTTGAATTACGTAAAATAATAATTATAAAATGAAAATAATTTTCTTAGATGAAATCTTCAATCTTTACATAATGTAAACCTGTATAATCCTAAAAAAATAATTCTATTACCATTTGTGGGTGAATGATGTGAATATGTTTATGGAGTTATATTATTGTTTACACTGATGACCGACGGTACTTGATAGAATTCCATTTTAACAAATAAAACACAATATTTCTAAATAAATTATAGAATTTTACAAAAGAAATATTGTGTTTTATTTGGAGTTATATTAGTTTTGGTGGAATTTATTACCTCCGAAATGATTGCTTTATTTAATGGACTTAGGTTCATTAATAGTATTAAATATTGAATAATGAATTTTGAAAATAAAACTTTCATGTATTATAAAAATAATTTTAAACATTCATTTTTCTATTCGTAATTCAAAAAAAGTGCATTGAGTGTTGATGTATAATAATATATATTATGTCCTGTTTTATTACAGATTTGCAGTTTATTTATACCGGTTGGTAGTTTTGTTGTCTGTAATGCTTAAAACTTAAAATTATTAATTAAATTAACAAACTATTTGCTTATACTTAAAGTAAAATCAAAATACAAATTTGACTTTTCAGCCCACATTAAATGTGGAACTTTAAGAATTTTTTTTTTACATATAAGTTTTTTCATTTATTCAGAGAAAATAAATAAGTGATTACTTTCTAAGATATTACCCAACTGCTCTATTTTATGTTCTTCATTATTTTATTCTCCTTAATCAAAGAACAGAAACAGTGCTTACATTTTGTAATTGATATAATATGGAGATTCTATGACAAACAGAAAAGCACCATAATTTCCGAATAGTGACAACCGTTTACTGGCTTGTTTAAAAGTACATCTACTTCAGGTAGTGATTATTTACACTGCTGATAAATATTTTAAAATTCGATTCATATTTAAAGATAAAAATAAACTATGCATAACCTAATTTGTGCAGTATTTACAAAGTCTAAACTAGACATAAAATAAAATAATCAAAGAGCGTAATTAGTTAGCGTTACTCTAATTTATTTACTTAGATATTTCTCTACTGTAAAAACGAAATTTAATTATTAAACAAAGGGTGTTTACTTTGAATTAAAACTATTTAATAGCGGTTGTATTTTATTTTAATTTACATCTTATACTACAAAAGTATCTATGCAAAATATTTACTGTTTACCAATATAAAATATTTTTTACAAAGCTTAGTATAACATGTAGGTAACTATTTACAAGTGAATAACCTAAAATCACATCTTTACGTAACATGTAATTAATAATATTATCTGTAATAAGTACCGTGGTGAAATTCACAATGTTTGTTGACAATTTTCAGTAACCACAATAACAGGAACACAACACACAAATTCAGTAATTATAATTATTGTGACTTGGGATTTTGTCATGTTCATGTTAGGGAATTATAAATGAGTATTATATTTAGCTATGTGACTATAATTGAAATGAATGGCTTACAGTTATTTTTTGGGAAAATTTGTTTAACTTGTGTTATGTTCGATAACAATCGGTATAAGTATTGAATTATAGTAAAAGTTATTTTTTTACACATCGTTCATTTCGTTTTTTTTTTTTTAATTTATCTGAAAAACATAATCTAAGCTGAAACTTAGATCTGGAAGCATGAGATTCAACTTTAACGTTTCAAGAACATTGTACCATACTAAATCAGTCGGTGGAGGCCGTATGTGAAAAGTAAGGGTGTGTTTCCCCTTTACTGAGCTTGGCATTCCAAGTTTATTAAAGCAACATGAGCCTCAAAGTAATTAATTTGTGTTAACCCATGTATGTCGATATCAGGAGCATTATTACAATAACTGAAACACAATATTTCGGAACAAAGATCAACTAGAATATTGTTTCTTTGAAGTCTATCTCTATCTATATAAATAAGTATGGATGTAGCTCTTTATCTTTCTAAAATCTTTCTTCTATCTTCTATGTTTTCACCATAAAATGACAGTAAGTTTTTTTTCTAATCTTTAATTATTTAAAATCAATATATGAGGTCAATAATTAGTCACTACATTATGATAGTTTTGGTTATGGTATTAAAAGTCATCCTTCCTTAGTAAATACGTTACAAACATATATTTTTTAAATTATATAAAGGAGTTTTGTAGTTTCATAAATTTGTACATATGTTAAAACAGATCAAACACTTCTTTTTGATTGAAAGTGAATTAATTGAAACAATTATATAAAGGGGTATATTGCAATAGAATACTAAATTTAAACGTATTTGTATTAATTTATTGAGCCTGTTTTCATTGTTGTTTATTGTTATGTGAAGGTTCAGCATAAAAATAAATCAAACCCAGACGTGAAAAATAACCCCGTTCCACCAACCCTGACCTTCTTTAATCCCATCTGCAATCAACATGGTTTTTATTTATTATTATATTAGGTGATTATTTTCGTTCTTGTATTTGTTATTATAAGCCTAACCCATCCTAAAATATCTATGCAAAATATTTAGGTTTTCAAATGAATAGTTTACATTAAATAGCCTACCGTTGACATTGAAATAGACTTTTAGTTAACTATGTAAAAAAATAATCTACATTTCCATCTTTAATAACATATCTAAAGTTAAAATCATTAATGAGCAGTGTAGTGAAATTAACAATCTTAAATGAAAATGTCTTGTAACAAAAATAACCCTAATATAACCTATAAACGCAATAACTGCAATAAATGTGTCTTAGGGTTTGTACATGTTATTGAGTTAAATTAATATTATATTTAAAGTTATGTGACTACAATTGATTGAAATTGGTGCATGGTCACTTGTAAGACACTTTATATAACTTGTGTTTTTGTCGGTAACAATTGATTTTAGTAAATATTATTTCCTTTATTCCAAATTGTTATTTATAATTTCATGAAAACAATAGCCTGAGCTGAATTCATAGATCTGTAAATATGAGAGTTAAAATTTTAACCTTTTGTAAACAAACCATCATGAAGAACTAGTCGCTGGAGTCCGTAATCGAAAATAGAAGTCTATATATATATATATATATATATATATATATATATATATATATATATATATATATATGGTTTATAGCTAGTATATGACGTGACCTAAGGAATATGTGTCTTAAGGCAATTAATTTTTGTTAACCAATGCATTCATCTAGATGGAATAACCAAAATACAATATATTTGGAACCCAGCCCATTAGAAAACATTTTGACAATTATAACAATTATAAATAAAGAATGAAAATTACATAAAAATGGAAACCTCTGACACTAGAAAATTTTAACAGCACCATGTTTGGAATAGAAAATGGGTTGTTAAAGTTGTTCGTGTTGCTTTGATAGGAAAGTGTAGGATTCAATACTCTACATGAGAGAGGGTGTGGATTCAGATAAGATCTTTCTGGATTAATAACTCACTATACTTAAACCATTCAGAAATCGATTTTTTAAAGTTTGGATATGAAGATGATATTAAAATATGTGAATCCTGGATATATTAGCTATACTTACAGCATATATTTCATTTATGATTGATATGTTATTTATTCATTCAGAAATTAATAGTGATAATTTGAAAATTCAATGCAAAAATATTTTATTTTATTTTATAGTGCTTCTGTAAATTTATATGGCATTGAAAAATGTATATTTATACATCAATGCTTTTAATAATAATGAATTCTGCACTTGTATACTGGTGATTAATTTCACTCACGCTGTCTACTTCATGGGAATCTAACAACTGTTGGCGAACTAGAACTGTTAAATTAATATATTTCTATCACTTACTTTACAAAATTACAAAACAAATGTTAAAAGAACAGATGTGGAATATAAATAAAACCCCAGTTTAAAACCTAACAAACTCCACAAACTATAATTAGCTTGTTTCAATTGTAATCACAACTTTATTTATTTCAAATACAAGTTTTAATATAATATAATTTTTACCTTTAAATTTCTCATTCCTCTAACAGTTAATTAATACATTTGGTATTGAATAAATCAACAAGATTTTAAGAATAGATTTATGAAAATTGTAAATTCCTAAATGTTATACAATGAAGAACGTTTTAGACAGTGAATGTTCAAATGCAATATTTTGCCACTGGTACAAAAAAAATAAATGCACAATCAATGTAAATGTTTACTTTATTTTCCTATCACCACTATCAATTTATCTACAAAAGCAATAATAAATTTACATATTATTGAATAAACTATATACATACATTTTTTATTTATACTAGAATAATCAATAAAAAATACTGAAATCTAATTTTATGGACCTCCTATTCAATTTGAAAACCATTTGTGTCGAAAGTTTACATTAGAATTTAAACCTTATTTAACAATCTGTAATAAGGAAATAAGATAACTAACAATATCATGTTTAAGATTCCATTCCACATTAAACTTGAAATTTTAATGATTTTTCAATTTACATTTTTGTTTTATAATGAATTAAAATTACAACCCTTAATTAATTGAATTAATTTAAATATCCGTGTCATTAAATTAAATTATTGTTGGAAAGTAAAGACCTATGCATAAAAGGAAACCACAGTCATTTTGACCTTAACTACACATTAGCTGCTTCTTTCGAGTTATTAATAGTCTAAATTTTGTTTATTTGAAAGGAGAATTGTTATATTAGAAAATCCATGTAAAAGGAAAGAATTATTGCATACGGTAACCAATAGGCCTATCTATGTATTCAGTAGTTCAGATATTTTTTGCTCTCTAGGTCACATAGAAAACCTTCTTGTATTTACCACTCAATATATTTATTAAATATTCATTAATAACCTCTAGTACCTATCTTAGTTTTTTTTTTTTTTTTTGCTTGACGGTTTCCTTTTTTAACCTTAGGAAATCCTTAGGGATTTCTGTCACCAAATATAAACTTATTATGTAAACCCGTAACTCAAGCCACCCACATTTATTACTCTTTCTTAACATATTATATTAAACACAATAAATAACACCTATATTACTATGTTTTAATTATATACAGTTTACCACCCACCTAATATAACCTATATAGATTTATTACATAGAACATTAAGAAAATATAAATATACATAAAATTAATGGTTCTTCTAAATAAGCTTTACTTTTTTTAAGCCATTTATCTGTAGCCATAGATTATAAATAATAAAACATACAAATATGGTGTCCATTATTATCAGAAAACTGTACGTGAAATTATTTTTTCAACATCTGTTCATGACAATAACTACTTGCAAATCGTAATTTATGGTGATTCTTACTCGGTGACGAAATTATGAAGTATTCCTCAATAGACAACACACTACAAGATATCTGAGATGCCTACGGTTTTGAAATTTTTTAAATCAATGATATTTACTAAAAATATTAATTTTATTAACTTTTTAACAATATATTATTAATTATTTATATAATATAAATATTAAACAAAACAATATTTGTTTTAGTTATAAATGTTTAATAAATATTTTAAATTGTGTATAAATTTATGTTATGTTCGATAATCATTGTTATGTACATTGAGTCTTAGAAAACATTTTTTATCACATCTATCGTGTTCTTTATATATAGGTCTTAGAAATATATATTTGCCTCAATTCTGAGATATGGAAATATCCCATTCAACTATAGCTATTCAAGAAAATTGAAATATATAATATTAGTATAGGACCTTGCATGTAAATATTGAAGAAACCATAATCAGGTCACACATCTTTATAAGATTTATATCCAACCTTGAAATATAACATTTTCTCTTTTTTTTTAATTCGGCACTATGTATATCTATATTTATTATGACTACCAAAAACATGAGTTATTCAATTAAAATAGGTTACAATACTTTATATCGGTGAAATGAATGTGTAAACAATATATTCCAAAAACATTTTAACCAATCTCTAAATCAGGTAACTTATTTTTAAGTGGTATCAAAACTTTTGACAACATTGCATACTGAAACATAAAGTGGTATTGGTATATAAAATTTTATCCACAACAAAACTCTTGTTATACTGTAATATAAACTGTAAACATTTTGAAACAAAAGTTAAACCTCAAAAATTTAAACCTTTTAAAATTAATACATTTCGGATTTATTTTTGCTATTTATAATTATTGACATTTAAATATCAATTATAGATAGTGTTATTAAAACTATATTTCATAAATGATTATTTTTTAACCTTACTGGTTTTGTTGAAGAATATTAAATTTATTTTTAAAACAGAATATCGGTTTTGACAATCAGGGAAAAACATATTTCCGAAATTTAAGTTCGTTGTCTACAAAAAGGGTCAAAATTTTAGGACTGTAAAAGTAACAGAATTAATGTACTCGCCTAAACGATAATAATAAATATAACAAGGATAACAATCACCTATTATACTAATAAATAAAAATCTTGTTGATTGCTGATTGGATTAAAGAAGTATGGGGTCGGTGGAACCACGTTTCAGCTTACGGAAATGCTCAGTTATTCTTTCACGAGTGGGTTTGATTTAGTTTTCTCCTGAGTCTTCACAACAACAGGCTCTAAATATCTATAAAAATACGTTTTTCATTTAGTGTTCTATTGTTTATACCCCTAAATATAAATGATTCAAATTCACTTCCATTAAAAAAGTACTGTTTCATCTTTTTCACCTTATACACATTAAAAAAAAACTTCAAAATTCCATTAAATGATTAACAAAAATACATATTTCTTAACGTATTTAATATGGAAGGAAGACTTTTAATACCATAAACAAAAATATCTTCATGTAGTAATTAATTATTGAGCTCCAACTTTATATTAATAAATAGAAGATAAAAAACGTATAAAAAATAAAATCTGTCATTGTATCTTAACAACCTAAGAGATAGTGTAATTGTGGAATATTCGATGTTGGTTAAATAAAGAAAAGAAGAAGAATAGTATTTTTGAAGTTGGTTTATTTTTAAAAGGTAATCGTTATAAAACAATTTATAAATAACTATTTTTTCTATTCACTAATGTTGAACTGGTATAATAGTATTTAACTTCGTGAGAATGATACATCGTCCAAAAAATGGATATGCAAAATTTATTAATCAATTAAAAAATAAATATACCGTAAAATTAGTTAGTTAACTTAATACAAAATTGCAAATAAATATTGATATACAAAATTAAGAAAAAGAGTAACCGTAGATTAAAAAATACTCCTCTCGTACCTTATTTGTAAACTGCTTACAAATTGTAGATTCTTAAATATTTTTTGTTAGATTAAAATCAAACACCCAATACCACAATTAATTATTTAATAAAACAAAATTTATTTCCTTATGGGAATATCAGTAACATAGTTACCACCTTGTAAGGTTGAACATAAAACAAACACTAATTCTAAAAATATTATAAAAAGTTATACTAATGAATTTCCCCCCCCAATTTTTCCTGTGGTTGGTTTAATCAATGGCATTGAGCCCAGTCATTATCCTAGTCGATGGCCTAGTCCCTCTTACTAGGTGGAGTGGGGGTAAGTTCCTTTACAATTAGTCCAGTAGATGGACAATACTGGTTTGTCCGTGGTTTATAATATTTATATAATTAGTGTCAATTTAATACTCAACATCTGAAGACGGTAACTATGTTAACGAAATGTACATAAGGAAATAAATATTGCTTTATTGAATTGGGGTATTGGGTTTTGGACTTTAATCTTTAAGTTCGCCACAGTGTACTCAAAACTGTTTAATCTCCTTTCCAATACACATTTTTTAATTATTTTTGTATCTATTGTGATTATGTATTTTGTCTGATGTGAATGCATTTATGTCATGTATTTTATCTTATTCTCGGTTGTGTTTGAACAATATAATAAATAACTTTGTAATTTAAAAAAAAGATAAATTTTCCTTTCAAACAATAATGTAGGTGAACTTACTTTTCTTTTTGTAAACATCGAATGACATCTGATATAGTAAATATAATTGAAACATTTGTTTTTTTATGGATTCTGGGTATTGGTGATTTAATCTTCCTCCTCTGTACTTATTTGAAACTTTCTACCTCTTCAATGGTTAAGTTAATCTATTGGTATGTTGCAGTTTCTAAATTAAAAAATAAATGTTATCAAAGCAAAAAAGGAGAAATTAAAATGATTGAATGCTCAAATACAACAAACTATATTATAGTGATTACATTTCTAATCCTCTCAAAGCTTTTGATTATATTATGCCTTAATTATCATAATCTTTTAAGTCTTGTTTAGATATCTGTGGTATTAAATGTATTTATTATTAAAATACTTCTGATCTAACATGAGTTTTAAAAATTGTCCAAAAAATCTCTATTTGCATAGCTAAAGGTTTTGTTGTAAATAAACCAGTTTTTAAACTTTTAACTTATCCTTTGAATAAGTTATAACATCGTACAGGAATTCGCAATAATGATTATTATTACTCATTTGTATTTGGCAAATTATAATTTATTCCACCTTTAATGTACAAAGTATTACACAAAAGAGTCCATATGAAATATTTTACAATCTATTCCACCAGCGATGGGTAGCACTAGTTCTAAATATCTTGTTTACGTAATACAAAATACATATAGTCTTTAAATTATACGTATTGTGAATAAGCGGCTCATTGCAGTGAGTAAAGGAATAATACATATTTACATATTTAGGCCTGTAAAAATATATAGATCCATAAACGTACAAAATGAATAATAACTATAACAGAGTGATGTATAGCAAACTCCTTTACATAGCAACTCATATACATCACCAATCAAAAACACGATGAAATTTATATATATATATATATATATATACGTATATTATATTGTAAAAGCCGATAAGTGTAAAGCTTGAAGTTATTTAAGTATATCAGTAAAGTATTTTTAATGTTTTATAATTAGAAGCCAAAACGTTGAATGGTGGTTCATCTGAGTAACTTTCACCTGTTATATATTACATACATGACACAGAAACACTGCACAAATGTTTCACCCAGCCATCTCCTAAATCAAATAAAAACAAACCTAATCGTCACCAAAGTGTCTGTTGGGTAAATTGTATTTGATTAAAATATTTTTTCAGTGACAGCATACAATGTAAATTTTTTATTTTTGAAATTTTTTTATGACGATTAATAAATATTTTATTACTGGCGACTTTAGAAAGGATTTTGGGTAAATATTTGTTGCATTTCATTAAAATTGGCATAGTCGATGTAGAGATATTACATATTAAAAAAAAAAAGACTAATGACAGATTATTTTAGTAATATTAATTTGTTTTTGTTTTTATAGATAACTGAATAACAGGCAGTTATGTAGAATTGACAAATATGTTTTTGTGTTTTTAAAGGGTACACTTGAGCAAAATAGTAACATTTTATTACCTTCTTAGGGCACCTGACTCCAAAAGTGTATTGTTTTCCTCTTTACCTGTTTACAAGACGAAGTATTAACTGAATCTAAAATTCTCAACTATTTGAACCTGCCTTATATTCTAAATAATGTTTAAAAATTAACCTAGTAAATGAAATTAAGGCTAGTTGTTCATGACAGCTATATTTTAGTGTTCCTGATTTCTGTTCAGGTACCAGCTAATTTAAATTTATTTGTAATTTTCAATCATATATATTTTAATTAACAAATTTTAGTATAACATATAAAGTCATGATGTCTCGTTGTTAAAACACATTTTTTAATTTTTAGATATTACAAATTTAAAATGTTATGAAAATTACAGTTTAGGGTATTTATGTTACAAATTAAATAAAACCGTCCACAGAAACAATTTATGTGATTGCAAATTGTAAGCAGCTTAATATGGTTTGCAGTATTTGAACATAAAGGATTATTATTATTAGTAAAAAGGTGGGATTTTATTTATTTATCTCTTCTCTTCTTTTGCACCTCTTTTGTAAAAGGAAAGAGAATATCACATTAATTTAACCTTCCTACGTTAAAAACAGATGTTCCATTCACATGGAATACAGTATACCGAGAGTAGCAATCACAAACAGAAAAAAAAAAAGGATTTAAAAGTACGTTATTCAGTACCAAACAAACAAATTCAAATAAACTTCATTGTAAAGTTATTATTAATATGGATTTATCGGACATTTGGTTTGGCCTTATTCATGAATATAAAAATTAATTGACTATGTTTAGAAAGAATCAATTCAACTGTCGTTATAAATTTTTATCCTACATCATGAAAGAGAAAACACCAATACAGCAAAGAAAAATAAGGTCATATTTTAAAATAAAATAAAAGAAAACAAATCAAGCGTGAAAGCAGGCCTCAGCAGTTAAAGCTAACTCTAAATTATTCTAACGGGATCATGATTATTATTCTAACAGATAAAAAACATGAGAGACCAACACTTTACAAAGAACGTTAATCGAAGATTTAAGATTGAGTTTCTTACTTGGGTTATGGGCTAACGAGGATATGTTGGTATTTCTTCTTCTACGCTTTACGCTTTATAATGAGAGTTGATATTCTCTCGTAACTTTGTATATTAGCTTTTATTTACATAAATGATGTTAAATCTCCGATTAATGGATATTATTAATATTAACGATCCACCATTATCAAAGTACTGTAAAACCAGTATATTACTGATTTATTTCTTGCACCTCAACACACTTTATCATGATCAAAATATTTTTATCTTTTCTAGAGTCGTCTTTAATGGATTGATTTTCTGATGAAATTTTAAGTACTATATATATTAGCAAATTGTTATTGTTTTCAATTGAAAATTCAGTAATTTTTTGTTATATTTACAGAGACTAATCACACTGTTATCATTTGATACAGAATTCGTTAACTAGAGTTTTCCCTTAAGGGTGGTAAAAAATATAATTCTACATTAAAATTGTATTTGTATTAATAGGAGAAGCCTGTTTTCATTAATGTTATGTGGAGTCACAAGGGGCACTAAACAAAACATATGCGAGAAAAACAACTGTGTATGTCATCGGCTGAAACAGTGACTGCAACAAGTATTGACATCAACTATAGCGACAGTTGCAATGGCTTAGGGAGGCTTATCTTTTAAAAATTACATTTATTAGTTTGTAAGATTTTTATAGAGTTTTTATAGCGCAAATTAATTTTTTTAATTTTTTGAATATATTTTGATTTAAACTTAGTTTTCTTTAATAATAGAGAATATAAAGATGAACAGTTTGGATTACTTAGTTTTATGTTTATTCTTTACTAACCTGAGCAATTGATTGAAAACTTTCTTTTTTTACAACTGTTTCACCTATCTATCAGGCATTATCAGAACATACACTTGAGATGAATAAATCATTTTTAAAACAATAAAAACACTCATATAAACAAATTATTGTAATTTAAAAAAAATTATTTTGTAATAAGGTAATTAGTAAATACACGAATTTGTCGTGTTTATAGTAGTGTCGCCTTTGAGGTGTATATTGTTTTTGCAATTAAAGTGTTTTTCTGATGATGATGATGATGA
Organism: Aphrophora alni; assembly: GCA_963513935.1. Lineage (NCBI taxonomy): Eukaryota > Metazoa > Arthropoda > Insecta > Hemiptera > Aphrophoridae > Aphrophora > Aphrophora alni. The sequence goes on along the minus strand of OY740774.1, from coordinate 61,901,008 downwards.
TGATGACTGATAGATAGTCGAAACAGCTATAAACAGAAAAATCTACAAGATTGCTGAGGCAAGTAAAAAATAATAATTTATTTTCAAATTTTAATTTAACAATGCAAACAGCTCTTCTTTGTATTATCTATTATTTAAAAAACAACTAACTCTAAATCAAAATATAGTTAAAATGTAATAAATTTAATTAGTGCTGAAAAACCACTATGCAGTTTCAATTACGAAAACAAGCCATTTTAAAAACATATGCTTCCCTAAGCCATTGTAACAGTCACTATTGTAGATGTTGCAGACATTGTTTCAGCCGATGGATACTTAGTTGTTTTTCTCGGGTGTGTTTTGTTTAGTGCCCCCTTGTGACTTCACATAACATCAATGATAACAGGCTTCGCATATAAAAACAATACAGTTTTGTTGTATCGTATACACAGTAAAAACTGCTACTTGATGGCTGCAAATATCGAATTTTCTATTGACTATTTTGTCGATTACAATATTAATATTGCGTTTTATATCTCATTTGTATGATATATCAATGTTTTGTCTTACATTTTTACAGAAATATAGAATCCACAACAAATGAAAAATATAACTATTACATAAATAAATATTGAGCTTGACTTGTGAGGTAATATTAGATAGAATAAAACTGGAGCCAATATCTCACAAAAATTATGTTTATTTAATCAATAACGTTTGATTAAATAAACGTAATGTTTTTGAAATCCTGCGTCCAAGTTATATTTTATATAGTTATTTTAAGTACACGTATAAAAGATAAAATAAGTAGTAAATAAATCACAGTACGAACATCACAGTACACACATTATTCCTTCTGGTGTCTAATTTTAACATTATTAATAGGTTTCTGATCATTTTAGAAAACACTTTTCATTAAGTCTTAGTAGATCAATTAACTTTATAAAGTAGTACATTTTTTCCTTGTTACCTATATCTAATATTTTTTAAACACTTATAGTTCTTTAAATTTTTCTTGTTGTTATGCTTCATTAAATTATTATATATATAGTTTTCTTTAACTTGTGATGTACTAAAATATTTAAAACATAAAGTATTTTTAATAAATATACTCAACATATAGGAAAAATAAGCCCACATCCCAAGTTGATCAAAATCTGTAAACTCGTTTTTTTTAGTAAAGCCACTGCATTAGACGATAGACAGACATCATATCATAAACCATGCTTTCGGAATCTTGAGACTTCAAAAAGGGTACAATGGATTGGTTAAAAGTACTCGATATTGGTTTTTAACACATCACATAACTTTCTCCATATCTACTTAAATATGAGATCTTCCCAGCAAGAAATAATACCAAATTTGAACAAAAATAGCAATTTTGATTACTCCATAATATCTTATAGTTATAAGATTTGATAAAACAAGGTAAAGATGATTAATTTAACAGGAACAGGTAACATTTGTCAACAAGGTCGGTCCAACAACTATTTTCTTAGTTCAATTTGAAAAAAATATAAACTGAATACAGAAGGAATCTGTAAGGCATAATATTAACTATTTTAAAGTCATAAAATGTTTTTGCCGTTTAATTAAATTAGAGTTATTTCATCGTAAGTATTAACATTATAGTCGTTAACTTTATCATCATATAGATAACATAAAGGTGTAATAAGTTTCAAAATCATTTCTTTTTAAAATAATTTACATTTCAATAATAAAGTTTTATATTGGTCTGTTAAAGTGAACTACCAATAGAACTTTAACTGTTTGTAATGAATTTAAGTTTATATACTGAAATTCATGCTGTCCTATCACACATAATTCAAAAGTAAATTTATTTTGTTACGTTATAATATCTTGTCTCGTATAACATGATAGTGCAAGCTAAGGGTCCGATAAGATCTTCAATAGAAACCCTTAGTTATAACACAGTTGTTAATTACTTTTCGTTCTATATTATACCGCAAAATTTACGAATGTTAACAAAACCTATCCCCAAATTTTAGTTATCGTACAATTTGTTCAGTGTGGAACGAACGACTTACATGTATTATTATATATACTCTTATATATACTGTTATACTTACTAATCACTCGTTTTCTGAGAATTATATATATACGTACATATATATATATATATATACGTACATATATATATATATATATATATATATATATATATATATATATATACATTAATAAAACTTTTTTTTTTTATTTTGTAACTTCCATTTCTCAGAAAACGAGTGATCATTAAGTATAACAGTGAGAGTACTTTAGGGAGAAGTGGAAATGAAAAAGATATATCAAATTAATGGTTTGTATAAACTATCTTCTGTTCGTATATATTTCATGATCAATGAATGCTCCTGAATTTATAAACATAAATCTTGTAAATATGTAGTCCAATAATTTCAAGAAACTAGACTCGATTCTTCTATTTCAACATCTGCTGGTGACAATAACGACTAGAAAATCGTAATTTATGGTCTTTAATAGCACTTGGTGAAATATTTAAATGATAAGGTATATTCAATATGCAATATATTACAAGTAATTGACTTATTTAAGTTGTGTTTTTAAGAGGTTATGATGGTTTTACAGGCTTAATGATAAACTTAACAAATATCTACTAAACTATTAATAACCGGTGTAGTTTAACATAAAATAAATTTATAGATATTTGAAATTGTTTATACAGTTGAATCAACTGTCGGAATGACAAAACAAAACAATAAAAAACAAATTAATAAGAATTAAGTTATAGTAAACGTTATTGGTTATATCGTATATAGTCGTTTCATAGCAAAGACAAATAAAATATCACTGTTCATTTATTCTAAGTTGATGTTGCACAGCATCAAATGGTGAAATGATCTGTCTTAAATTTCCCGACGAGGTGTTACCTGAAAAAGCACCATTAATAATAAAATTAGAAGTACCTTAATTAAGTTTAACATGCAGTTATTTGAAATCAGTATCTAATTTACTCATATATTCATTATACAGTTTTAAAACCTATCCGTGAAATGTTGTTTTATTTTAACCACGATTTGATGTACTTTTTCTGTACATCATCCTATAACGGGAACTACCTCTCAATAGCTGAAATGGCCGTAGCGCGACATCAAAAAGAAACGAATATTGACTATTGTTGACGGTAAGTCATATAAATATGTTTATTACTCATATCTATATACTTAAATAAACACATTCAACAGGGTCGTGTGTACCCTGCAATAACTATTTTAAACTTACGTTAAAGAGTTTGTGTCCAAAATATGTTCACCTTTTTTCATACCTGTAACAAAAGAGATAACATGAATTACTTTTTTATACATTTTATGGTATTTAAGAATACTTCTAGTAATCACATCTAGTCTATAGATAGGCCTGTTTGAAGCTTGCAGGGAGTTAGTCAGTTTTCTCTATAGTGGTAGGGACAAAAACTATTGTTTCTCTCCAATAACATTCAACCAATAATAATTGACAATTTTGTTTAATTAAGGTTGAGAATCACAACATATTTCCCAGTAAATAATTTGTTTGTGTTTGGGTTAAAAATACTGCACAAAATAGCCGTTATGTAGAATTTAAAACGCATAACTTATAGACTATCTAGAGAAAATTATAGATACAATTTTACATAGTTAAATTTACTTTCTTTCCTAAATTAATTACGTTTTGTTTAATTTACGTAACCATACAATCACTAATGTGCTAACAAGGGGCCATTGACTTAATAATCAAACACTTTTCTTTCTTGGGGTTATTAAAGGTAATTATGACTCAATGTGCGCTATACTACTTTGAATGTTCGGCAAAATTTATTCTTAGTAAAACACAGTCCCATATAACTCTTTCTTTCAGCTATAGGCACTTGTCACACGTGTCATTCTTCACCAACTACCGTCGACCAGGCTTTTTCCCATGACTCGTGAATTTGTCTATATTTTATATTGAAAGGCTGCAGATTTTTAAAATCCCGAAATGTTTCATGTTAAAAATATTTTGAATGAATGATTATGCGAGGAATATCGCTCGCGCTTCTAAATGCATTGATAAATAGTTAGTTCTCGTTCATTGTATATTATACAAATAATTACGTAAAATCTAAATAATAATAAATTTAGGTGTCGAAGTATTTTTTGTGCTCTTCATATCATAATCTCATACATAAAAGCCAGTGTGTTGCTACGTGAATAGCTGTAGGGCGGGACCACTTTGGCTGGTAATTTTTACTTTGTTCAGCCTATTTTTTTATTGTTCTACACATATATAATTTCAAGAACCGTTTGGTGTAATAAATTCAAAATCATTTTAAAATCTATTTGCTTTAAATTTCTTGCACTATTTGAATAAATAAAAAAGTTTTACAATTTCTTGTCTTTGGTCAGGTGGAACTAACATTGTGGATGCAATTAAGATAAAATGTTGTAAGATAATTTGGCAAGTATGGTATACTTGAGGAAGTAGGATCTTCAATAGGTAATATCTAAAGTGAAAACAAACATAAACGTCATATTATGTTTATTACTTCAAAATTAAGCGAATAAACTTAACTTGATACGACTTGTGGTGCTTTGTATAATCTTCGTACAATTTATGTAATTGCAAGATATCATGTTGTGAAATTATTTTAAAACAACAATAATAACTTAACAATAAAAACTGTCAAAATATGAAATGTGAGTTTTCCTTTATCCACTAATAAAATTATTCTAATATGGGACTATTACCTAATTTAATGCCAAACTATTAACTCGATTACTAGCAACATTAGCTTAATTGAAAAAAAAATGATCGAACATTTGGAATTATTTGTATATATATCTAATCTTTGTTTGTTAACATCTTATTTAAATAAAACTTCTGAGCGAACGTCAACTTCACGGAATCAGTAGAATACTTTGATAATAAATGAGTGTAATTTCAACTCTTTTAACTGCATGATGGCAAGTTGAGTACAATTTATGAAGATTTATTAGGTGCCCTTTAGTTGTTTTATTATGTGTAATTTCACGTTTTTATTTGTATAACTTACCTCTAATCTCAGTGATAATGTTTCTTTCACAAAGCCTGCACGTGAATACACGAACGTATTTCAAACAGCTGCAGTTCTATACACTCACAAGTTGATTATACGACGCAAAAGCCATCTATTTGTAACCAATTAATTTATATTTGAGTATTTAAAAATGTGTTTAGTTAAATTAAAATTATTTAAATCCTTAAGAAAAAAAATTATAAACTATTTTGTACTTCTCGATAGAATCCTCGTAAATTGTCAGATTATCATTCTGTTGAAATATTTATTAAACACAGTCTATTTACTTTAAACTATTAAAACTCAGCCCATTATATCAGTACTAAAATTTAAAATTTCTAAAAACTATTGTGTATTAATTTTAACAGAAATTGTAATACTTAATAAATTAAATTTTGAGAACCATACCTGATGCATTAATCGCCCAAAATTAATATTTGTATTAAAGGATTACATTTTACACATAAGCCTTTATTTATGACATTATAAAGTAGAATTAAATAAAATAAAATATGTGGCCTTGGAAATAGTCTTTCCTTGACCTCTCTAACTTTAAACTTATCGTTATAAATTATGGGATGAACGGTTTTCTTTGTCTAAGCTGTTAACAAATAATCTCTTTATACACAATTATCAGGCCGAGGCAACAGTTTGGTTATCTATTATTTTCTGCATGAGTAGTTCTGTAGAATAAACTGTAAAGTTGGCCGTTTGATCACTTCTGAAAATTGTTACTGGCGTTAAAGGGAAATTGTTCTAATTTCAGGAGGTTTTTTTTTTTTTATAAATGATTGTAAAAAATGCTATTATATGACTTAAGAAATGTTTCAGAATATGGGAGAAAGTAAAAACGTTTCTTTTTTATTACTATCTGAAGGATGGAATTCGTCATTTATTAGACTGAACCGTAGCTGTTACAAAATGTATAATATACTTTATTTAGATCTGAATTCATGTATAACCAATGATCCATATTTTAAGTAAGACACCCCTAACAAGAGGTTAAAATTAATTAGTTTATTGACCCTCTCATCAAATACAATTTTACGGTTTTTTAAAACACTTCTTAATGATTGTCCGAGTTGGTTTTTGGTTTAGACTTGGGATAGAGGCATTATCGTTTAAGTAGCAGAAGTGCTTAGACAATATGAATATTGTAATTTTTTTTTCTTAAATAAAATGATAATTGTCAAATTTGTACAATTAAAAAATCAACCATCAGTAATCGAGTTGTGCCAAAATAACGGGTTTAAGGAAACATCAAAGTTTAAAAACCACTAATAACTACACAGTCATTACAAATCTCTTAATCATTTGCACGAGATTATGAATATTCAAAGGGGAAGCTTTGCTTCTGTTTTTGAAATTTGAAATCTGTACGTTATAAATTGTCTCTCTGAACATCAAAGAAGTACGTTTAGCTAATGTATTTACGTAAAATATACTGTATGTTTCAATGAACAGTAATAATATTTTGAAAAAAATACTTATGATAATAAGCTGCTTTACTAGAATTCAATTTGATGCATATATACAACTGACATAATAGTTTACAAAGTATCAGAAGTTTAAAAACTTTTTTAAAACGTTACAAACATTTTCACTAATGGGTTTACATGATATGTGAGATACGTTAAAAAAACTTGCAGAAGTAGAAGAAACAAAACGTTATTGAAATGGCTGAACAAGTTGCAAAACTGTTATCGTATTATTGGAGTCATAGCTGATATTAAAATCAAGCTCGATATAAACTCAATTAATTTGTTAAATTAAATAGTGAACGTTTGAAACAGTTGAATCAGTCGTACGGAAATAGCATGATTTTCAAAGCTCAAGTGTTGGAAACAATTCCCCGACATTTGACACAACATAGCAAACGACTGTCTGGCATTGTCAAGGAAAGAACTAAACAAAACGTTAATTAATTTGTGAAATTTTCAGAAACGATCCTAATTTACAGACATTAAAATGATAGTAGATTTAGAGTCGATTGTTAAGGAGAGTAACCAACACATTTTATATGACTATTTGAACATTCTTAAATTTAGTATTAAAATGGTCCTCAAAAACTTTTATCAGGAGTAGAAAGAAGCTCAGAAACACAATTTAATAACTTCATTGAATCACTCACGAAACCAACCTGCTGTGACAAGCCATGAATGTAGCAGTAAAAACGGGACACAGAATAATAACTAATGTATTGAAAACTCCCAAATCACAATATTAAATAGAACGAAATGAGCAAGTAGAAAATAAAGGCAATCATGATAATTTTCTTTGATAACGATGACTTGTATTGTTGAAAGGATATTTATTATCAAGTTGGAGAGTTATCAAAAGTATTACACAGAGGAAAGAAACCGAATTAGGGATACACTTATTCCACATTAACACTTCAAAGTATAATTATTTTTCACTTGACATATTGTTTAACTATAATACTATCTGGTATAAAAAAGTATAAGTATTAAAATAACGAATAAACTCAATAAATAAATACGTAGGGGCTGCAAGTTGAGTAGATATTAATTTCAATGTCTTTTGTGTTACCAGCTAATTATTATGATTGATCGGAAATTGCAGGAAAAAGGAAAGTCAAGTAAGAAGTGTACGTCTTATACTGGCAGGCGACTAGGACAGCTAAGTTGGTAGAGTATCGACGTATAAACCCAAAGGCACTGAGTGTGATTTCCAGTTTAGGTCGTATATTTTTCACTTGGAATACTATTTATATATATTTATATATATATATATATATATATATATATATATATATATATATATATATATATATAGTTTAAAATTTCTATAACACTCATTATCACATCTCTCTAAAATTGTAATCACTTAATTTTAATAAACTAATGTCATTGTATGCTATTTTTTAAAATAAATATCGAAAGTTTATTATGTGTTTTATAAAATTAATAAATTGTAATATAATAATTAGAAATAAATACAAATAATTTACTTCCTAATTATTTACATTTTGTAAATATATATTAAACTGTGAAAATAACCACCACGTTGAATCTTCATCCGTTTAATGGAGAAAAGTTTTAAAGTATTTGTTTGTTTATTTTAAAAATAAAATTGATTCAAAAGCAATAATATATAAATCAATCAATTAGAATCTATTTTTATAATCATACCCGTATAATTTTTCAACATTAATGTAACTGGAAATTGATAACACTAAATTAGATCTTTCGTTTTAAGTATTATAAACGTCTAATTTATCATTTTGTGATGTTTTAATATCTGCATTTTAACATTATTTCAAATTAGATCATTTATTTTACTTTAAAATCAAATTATTTTTTTATAAATTTAGTCTATAAAAATTATTACACATATATATATATATATATATATTTAGAATACTTTTTTTATGTTAAAAACTGTTTTAACAAAACTTCAAAGCTTAAAAAGGATGCAGAATTAAACATAATCTTTCAACTAATCGCATAATCCTTTGTATATTATCATGGCTACGCAGAGGGGTGGTAATAGCTTTGGTCCAGTTTGTTGAAATTTGTAATCTCTGGAATATAAATGCCTTCTCTGAATACGAAAGGGTTCTTTTCATCTGAAGAATAATCGTTAGCTTGATTTCATCTATTTTATGATTGAATGCAATATATATTTAAATATCACCCCCGTTTATACTAATTAAAGGTAGAAATTATCCCACTTTGTCTATAATATAATATATAGTAATAATAATAATAGTGTTTTAATAAGAAATCATTAGCAATTTGAATATCTCACTTATTTAAATAAACACTTAATCGGCAATGGGCCATAGACCGTCTGCTGAGTTGGTGTTCTTATTTAAAAATGATTACACCTAATATGCTTGTGTAAATAACTTAACCAACGAATATACTACAACTTAACCTTCCGTAATTATTGTCAATAACTAATAAAGCAAAAGTATAAAAAAGCAAATACGATGGTCCTAAAAGGTAACTTCACTTAAATAAAAATACATCAGCAATAACCCTGGCTAAATAAGACTCAGCACTGCTTCCGCACATGCATGTAGTTTTAATTCCACAAAATAAAAAAAGTGTCAAAAATACCCGGTAACTTTGTCTATCCCTAAACGTTTGATTAACAAAATCTCCAGTGATAGTTCATAATGTCCTTGAAAATGAAAGATTATATATATTTCTGGGATTTGTTGCATTACATAATTAATATTTGTAAAGAAAATTTAGCGTAATAAAAAACCAAGTAGAAACAGTAGTTGGTTTTTTGTTCATCCTACAGTATGTTTAAAGGTGTTGAGTTACAATACAAATTTGAGTTACATTTTCGTTTTATAATTATTTTATTAACGTTTTCATTGAAACATATTAGGAGAACACTATCGGATAAATAAATATTTGGACTAAATATTCACACTAATCAAAAAGTATTAACGCTCCTCTATTGCCAGTGAAGGTTGAAGAGGTTGAAATCTATAATCTTGTGCGTCAATAATATGGTTGATAGATTTTGGATTTTGGACAATTTCATTATTTTTGATAAATTATGAAGTGTAAATTACATGATAAATTGATATAACTTAGTTTTAATAAAGATAAATATTTTTTTCTCTTATATTATTCCAGCAACCTTTTAATGATGATTTAAAACAAGATATTCCATTGTTCAAGGCCATCTAGTAACTATATATACTTTGTCGTTTTATCCAGTTGTAAACTCACACTGCAACAGCTCAGGATTAAATATTCATAATTTTATATCCTCTTTAATTTCTAAAAAGAAAATTTGTATTTTCATATGTTGACTAATAAAAAAAATCAGCAAACAGTAAGCGATTTGTGCTTAAAAAGTGTTTCAAGGAAACATCAAAGTTTAAAAACAACGTAAAACTACATTGTCGTTAACAAATTATAATCCTTTGAACGATTTCATGAATATTCAAAGGGGAGTCGTAGGCTTTGTTTCTGTTTGTTGATATTTGTAATCTGTAGGATATAAATAGCTCTCCAATATCATAGAGTTATGTTTCGTTAATGACTTACGTAAAACGTACTGCATGTTTTAATGAACGATAACTTTCTTTTGGAAAAATAATTAGGAATATATTCAGCTTATATTTTTCACCCTAATTCATTTCAATGGATATGTTCAATTGACGCAACTCTAAATTTTTAAAAGTGAAAAACCGTACAACAGTTATAAATATATAACTTATATGATATTTTTGTTCCTATGATATTCATAAAAGATTTTATTCGTATAATTGAAAACTTTATACAAAAAGGAATGCACGTAAGGTGAGTGACTTACTTGCAAAAGTAGAAGAATGAAAGAAGGATTCGCAGTATCTGAATTATATGTATCTGCAGTTAGTACAGACCGAATCAACAATTGCACAATCGTATTGTGGGAGTCATGACTGATGTAACGAAGCACGAAATAATCTCAATTTTTTTGTGAAATTGAGTTAATCGTCTAGTGAGTGTTTGAAAATGGTGGAGGAGTTGTACTTTAATAGCTTGATGTTGAATAGTCGAGTGTTGGAAAACGTAAACGATTCGGCGAAGTTCAAGACAACGTTGAAGATACTTGATCGTCTTGTGAGGGGAGCAACTAAACAAAACGTAAAATAGTTGATGAAATCGTTACCAACGATCACAGATAGGTATTAAATTATTATTATGTTCAGTGTAAATGCATACGAAGAGCTTGTTACATATTTACCAATATAATGTTTGAACAATGAAACAAATTTGCACAAAATTCACGGAATGACACACAGAACATAACATGCTTTTTCAAACATGATATATCAGTACCATATGGATACAGGGAAGTAATTCATGTATTGAAAACAAAACAAGTTTTCATGATTAAAAACTAAAGTCGAAATTGAAGGTAATCCTCAAACTTTTATTTTATATCATTGCCATAGTCATCCAAAAAAGGATATTATCAGGTAACCAACAAATTTTAATCAATCTCAGGAAAATGAATAAATTGCGCCTTATCCCACATTCACAGAGGTTTACAACTGGCAATCGAAGAATATACCACTGTAACCACAAATATCCTAAAAGATAATTGTTATATTCTGTACTCATGATTTAAACCCCAAGTTGTTCCAAATTCAGCTTCAATAATTTGTCTCACATTAGTAATAAGCGATAGATAAATAATTATAATAACCATATATTATATTCCCATAATCAATTTGTTTTGTTTTGTAATGTAGTTAAGATAATTATATAATGTCTTTTCAACTTTGTAACAAATTTTCTTCTCATTTCATTATAACCATAAAAAAACCATTTTTAAAACGTAAATTTTAATTTTAAATATGAGCCAATGAGGAAAAAGAGAGATAGAATTGATAATACGAATAGATATAAATAATCAAATTTGATTTTTCAAACGGCCTTGGGGATTTTTTTTTTACTCAATTCGTTAAAAATTTAACAAAAACAGAATTTCCAAAAATAATTTACTTTATCAAAAAAAAAAAAAACTTTGCCGAGAAAAATCAGAATCATTTTCTGCAAATTTTACCATTTTTTTAGTATAAATTTGATGTTGTTTTTATTTTATTTATAATTTTTTTTATATAATTAATAATGAAAAGAAGAACAGTTGAGGAACTTAACATATTTTTAGTTATAAGAATTCTATTTAAAATTAAGCACATATCAGACGTACAAGTGGTACAGATATTTAAGAGCTCATACATAAACTTTTGTACTTTGCTCTGCCCTGTCTTAATATCATTTCCCTCAATTAGTGCAATATTAAACAATTTATTAATCAAAATCTTAAACTATATGGATCATATAATTGTAAGGTATACGATATATTTTAATAGTGTGATGTTGTATTTTGGTTTAGGAATTAATAATCATATTAAAAATCATTACTTATTTAAATGATCTTCTTTTTGTTTCTCTAATTGTAATAAGAGATTACACGAAGCTCATATAAATCAATGTTTTATTTCCATTCATGAATGGGGCATTAGCATGCATGTGTGATTAATTATCCGCAAATTGCAGTTTATGGGAATCTAACATCTGTTGTCGAACTATAAAGGATAGATTAATGTATCGCTGTCTTTCCGTTTACGAAACCAATTAGTGAAAGAACAGAAGAGAGAAATAAATAAAATAGTAGTTTAATAAAAGCATTAACATTTATATTCCAAATCAGTTACCTCCTAAATATTTGTAATTCTTTAAGAGTACAAGATGTCTTAAGTCACGATTGTTAACACGAAATATTTTGCTACTTGTATAAAGTTAGATTCACAATAAATTTATATCTATGTTATTTATTTTGACTTGGTTCAAATATATACACGATTGGTTTCAATTTGTATATGTATTATTAAATAAGTTACATAATGTTGTGATTTTTAACATGATAATCTTTAAACAAAATATTATAATTCTAAATCTCGATATTCTGTTTGGAAACTTTTACGTCTTAAGTTAATACATTATAACATATTCCAGAATATAAATCCATACCGGTACATTACATATTATAGAGAGGGCAGAATAGACTTTTTTAAATTTAAATTATTCAGAGGGTTTTAAATAATATATGACAATGTGTGTTACTATCGCATTATAGGAACTAAGTGTTTTATCAAAGTCCTAATATGGTTTTAAAACTATGAATTTCAGTTAGTTTTTTAATTATAAAACACATACCAATAACTTGGAGTTCATCCGTAAAGATATTTAAATTTAGTATCTAAGTAATTGCTAATATAAAAGTAAAAGTTATCATGTATTTTAACAGTTTTCCTACAATTTTAATTAGTTTAACACTGTTTATTTATTTATTTTTCAATTATTAGTTAAATTATTTTAATTAATGAATTCAGGACAGCTTTTGGAATTTGTCACATCAGATTTGTTAGAAACTGAATGAATAATTAGTGCTAGAAAGAAGATTTCAATTCAATTTTCAAGCCTTAATTAAATTTAAAACTTTATTGTCATCTAAGAAATTTTATAAGCATTTGTAGGTTTATCATATGAATATCTTAATGGTAACATTATTCAAGTTTCTTGACTGTAAATGGTTATTTATTTATAGAAATAAGGTAAATATATATATAGTGACATTTTTTGTATTTGTATTTTTTTAAATGAGGAGCGGAAGTTAGTACAAAATTATATTTATTCTACTGTTTTTACCACAAAAGAATTTATTTATATCGTTTGGAAGTTTTGTTATCCAATTGTTAACAAATGGCTTAAAAACCTATTTATACATTTTTTTAAACATATCTATTAAAATTATTGTGATATAGTTTTGTTCGTATTATTGTAGTTAGAAGAATTATAATAAAATCTATGTAACTAGTCAACTATAGTTATATTTCAATAAAATTAGCGCATGGTCACATTTTGGAAACTGTATAATTTATGTTATGGTCGATAACAATCGTCAAAATTATTGAGTTTTAGTAAACGTTACGTTTTTACTCCACATTGTTCGTTCTAATTTGTCTGGGAAAGATAGTCGAATATGAATTTACATATGAGATTCAACTTCAACCTTTCAAGAACATTGGATAACGGAAAATTAGTAGCTGGAGGGCGTAATCGGAATATAGAAGCAATGAGTTACCCATATTTCGAAGCTTAGCCAGTATCTGGTGTGGCATGCAAAGCTTACTGAAGCAAATTGAGCCACGAGGTAATTAATTAGTGATAACCAATGTATTTCAATAGATGGGACTTTAATACCATGACGGAAGTCTTAGGAACCAAAGCTCACTAGAAAACTTTTCGACAATCGTCGCCTTGTAAATAATGAGACAAAGGAACATACAATTATAACCATTACCTCTAGAATTACTTAAACTGGTTTATATATAATAAGAGTTGGTCGAGAGAGACCTGATAGGAAGGATGGAGCAAGAGCATTAAATACAAGACCACATGTACAAATTTGTAGATCCGTCTAGAATCCCTCTGGATCACTAAGCTAGTACCCATGATAATTCGATTCTTTGAACTGAGGATAAAATAATATATGTTGATCATGTTAATCTAAGATATAAGCATGACATTTTTTGTTTAATTATTGTTATAAAATTGAATTACATTTTTCGTGGTTCAATGGAATTTTTACATGACATTGAACGTTGTACAGACACATCATGAATGCCGCATTTGTATACTGGTGATTAATATTATCAACGCTGTCTACTTCATGAGAATCTAACATCTGTTTGCGAACTAGAAAGTAATATATTGCTGTTTCTCTCTCCACATAAAAGAGGAAGAAATAATAAAACTACAGAAGTTTGATATAATGAATATCCTTGTTTACAAAATAAAATAAACAATAGAAACTATTTTGAGCTACTTAGAAGTATAATTAGTAAATTGATTCTAATACATGTTTTATTTAAATTAAATGTTTACTTTATGTTTCTAATACGTTTAAACCGTTAGGTAATTACATTTGGTATTAAATATTAGGTTTGTCTACAATTTGTAGTTTAAATGTTTGTTATAAATAAAGTTCACGGAATTAAATGAACTTAATCAATAGAATAATACGTTTCATTATGAGTGTTATAAACGTATTTCCTATATTTTGAATGGGTTATATGAAACACAATATCAGAATATTAGACGTGATACTCACATTTCAACATCTGTTTGTGACAGCAACTACTTGGAAATCGATTATTATTGACTTTACTAAGACTCGGTGAAGAAATGATAATATATACAATTGTCTAAGTTTACACAAAGAGAAGAATGTCATGAGCTTAGTTGATAAATCAAAGTATTCGGCCATTTGTTTGCCACTATATGAAAATCTTCAGATCCATGCTTACTTAATACTGATCACATAAACTTTAAAATTTATTTAAATTTGTATATTATTTAATAAGAGTAGTATATTTATGATTCACATTTTCAACTAATATGGTAGATGGATTCGCTTTTTTTTCTTCTTTTTTTTGAAAACCCTGAATGTAACAAATGTAAATCAACGCTTTTTATGTTCACGAACTCTGGGTATTCGCGATTAGAATACCTAACCTAAATTATGAGATATGCCAATATGCTATTCAATTATAGCCATTTACTGTAATAACATTTAACAATATAATATTAAACGTCGGAGAAGTTTATCGGTGAATAGAACAAGTATGTTTCTCTCTTTATTGAGCCTAGCGAGCTATTGAGGGCCGGCATGAAAAATTTGAAGAAAGTATACAACATTCTGTATTAACAAAATAAATCTATTAATCAGAAGACAAAGTTTTGTAACATTTGTGTACATGGAGCAAATAAAATATTTTGTCTTTTTCAATTTCTTCACAACTGTATGTGAGGTAGCCATATATCCTGATTGTAACTACCAAAAAAATAAATTAGTTCATACAATGTGATTAGAATATTTTATACCACGCAAAGAATGTAGAATAAGATTTTAAACAATTTATAATTCATAAGAAATCATACACTTATATTCAATTAAAAATAAAACCTTTGACAAAATCGCATACAGAAATATAAACTGGTTATAGAATATATGAACATTTATCCACAACAAAACTATTATTTTAACATTAACTGTCAACATTTTGAAATCAAAATTTAAAACTCAGAAATTACCAATTTTTACTTGATAAACAGGTTAGAAAAGATTTGATGTGGATTCAAAATTTACTATCTTGGATTCAAAATGCAATTATAAATTTTGCTAATGATGTATTTTTAATCCTACTGGTTTATGTAAATAATATCAAACCTACTACTAAAATAGCAAATAGGTTTAAACTAAAATTATATTTCAGGTCAGGGATGTATAAGTCAGGGAAAAATTATATTTACGACATTTTATGATCGTCGTCTACAAATGGGGATAAAATTGTATGACTGTAAATTATCAGAATAAAATAAACTACCTAAAAAATAAAAAAAATAAATTATATGATAATAACAGTCTGCTGCTATATATTAAAATATTGTATGAAACTATGGAGGATGGAGGTGAGTGGATCCACGTTTCAGCAGCGGAAATACAGTTGTTTTTCACGTGTTGGGTTTGATTTAGTTTCCCCCTGAGCTTTCCATAACAGTGACGAAAACATGTTCTACACATTAATACAAATACCCTTTTCATTTAGTATTCTTTTTAAATACCCTTTAAGGTTTCATTATTTGAGTTTATTTCTAAAAAGATAAAGTAGAATTTAATCTGTAATAATTTATTATACAATTTAAACATTACAAAACTCCATTTTAAATGAAAATAATATATTTTCTTAACACTTTTACTAAGGAAAGAGAACTTATATTATAATATATATATAAAAAAATATCATCATGTAGCAATTATTTGATATCCACCTTTATAATCATTACTTGAATTCTAGTATTGAATAAAAGTTTACAATTTGTCAATGTGACGTGTTGTCATACTAGAAATTATGAGACGAAGAATGAAATATCGCCCGATATAGTTGGATGTGGTTTTGTTATGACGTAAACTTTATGTAACAATTTATATAGCAATGATTTTACAGTGCATGTTGCACTTGTTTACTTGTATTTAATATTTCGGACTCTACTTCCTGAGAATCAAACATCATTTGACGAAATGGAAAAGGTAAATTATTTAATAAATTAAAAAATTAATTATTTATCTTGTATAAAATCACAAATAAATGTTGTAAATAGAAATGACGAAAACCAATCTCAGTTGATTAAAACAAAAATGCTCTTCACTTAAGTAATTTAGCTGGTTACAAAATATTAAATCCATAAATACATTTTATGAAACGATATAATCTCCATTGAAACACATAGTTTGTATTTATTTTTAACTGTTATTATTATAATGAGTAAATGTTCTCCGGCGTGTTTTAACAACGAGATAAAAAAAACTCTGTAATGAAGAAGAAGACGAAGAAAAAATTGTCTAAGTTTTCACAAAGCGAAGAATGTCATGAGCTTAGTTGAAAAATCGAAGTATTCGGCCATGTGTTTGACACTAGATGGTCATCTTTAGATTCATGCTTACTTACTACTGATCACATAAACTTTTAAATTTATTTACTTTTGCATATTATTTAATAAGAGTAGTATATTTATGATTCACATTTTCAACTAATATGGTAGATGGATTCGCTTTTTTTATGAAAACCCTGAATGTAACAAACGTAAAGCAACGTTTTTTATGTTCACGAACTCTGCGTATTGGCGATTAGAATTAAGTTTTCGTACCCTGTATTTAGAAGGAACATAATACTTGTAAACAAGAAGTTAAATTAATATAACGTCATCTTACTGTTTATGATAAGCTATCCGTATACTGCATTACATTCAACTTTCCCATCATATAATATCATGATCCAAAAATTTTTACCTTTTCGATGCGTTTAGTTTTCAATGAATCAATTTTCTGGTAAAGCTTATTAACACAAATTATCTTTTTTATACTATTAAAGTATATACGTTAGAAAATAGTTAATGTCTTTTATTTAAAATGCAGATAATTTTTGTATATACATAGATGAATTCTCTTTAAACTTTGTAACTTAAACTTTTCAAAATTGGCTTATATATAGAAACTAAACTTAAAATGTATTTGTATGGATATGAAAAGCCTTTTTCGTTGATGTTATGTAAATTCTCAAAGGGGCACTAACAAAACAAAGGCGAAAATAACAACTGTGTAGCGAATTCATTATCTGTAACATGTCTGCAACACCTACCAACATCTGCAGTAAGAACTGTTTCAATATCTTAAGGAATGTTATGTTTTTTAAAAATAGCTTGAGTTAAGAGTAAAACTGGAAAGTGTTTTTTCAGGGCATATTATATTTGTTACATTTTGATTTTATTTTAAAGTTAATTTAGTTGTTTTGTAAATAATAGAGAAAAAAATAATAGAAGCTATCATTAGTACAGACTGCTACACTTGAGGCCCAGATTGGAGTGGGGGATGGTGGAGGGTGTGATGGGGGTGAGGGGGTTGTGGTTTGGTGTGGTTATGTATGATGGGAGGTATGGTTGGGGATGGTGGGGGTGTGGTGGGGGATGGTTGGAGTGTGTTGGGGCTGGTGGGAGGAGTGGTTATTTTTGGTGGGAGGTATGGTGGGGGATGGTAGGGGTGTGGTGGGAGGAAGTATTGTACTATTTCGGTGAAGTTGAAGTTATTTACAAAAGCCTTATATTTTTCAGTTATGAGAGAGCGTTTGAACAGTGAGGTTCTATCTTATCTTTATCTTGCTCCTGACTATCTTAGAGTTTAAAGTGCGCGTTTGGCGTGTGTTCGCGATCGATTGTATGTTCTCGAAATTTTGTAGAACTTTATTTTCGCTTGTTGTGTTTAATTTACTTTTTTACTCAATTTATATTCTCACAATGGCAAAATGTAATGTATGTTTGAAATCTATCTCATCGAAGCATGTAAAAATACAATGTGATGACTGTGAAAAATATTTCCATTTTGCTTGCGCTACTAAACTTAGTTAAGGTGACATTGAACATTTATCTGCGGAAAATCTAGTGTGGAGGTGTGAGAGTTGTGCTATTACAAGGCAGAAGAGTTTGAAGCTAGAGACTCAGGCTGGGGTGGGAAAGCTGAGCCGACAAGATCTTGTCAATGCCATAAATGAAATAAAGGGAGGTCTGCAAACAAATGTGAAGGATTTTAACACCTCAAATGAAAATCAGAGCGAAAAGTTAGAATAAAATATGGAGGCTATTATACAGCAAACCTTGAAGGTCGACAAGTTTCTGGAAGAAATAGAGAAATTAACTACTGAAAATAAAGCTTTGAAGGAAAAAATTAAGACGCTATAGAGTAGATTGGAGGATGTTGAACAGTATAGCAGAAGTAATTGCATTGAGGTACAGAGTGTTCCCATGGAAAAGGGAGAATACGTTGTTGAAATTATAAAAAAGGTTGGCATCGCTGTAGGCTTTGAAATAAGTGAAGGTATGATTAGTACTATATTATCTCCTATAGTATTTTTTTTTAATTTGTATATTGAGCAATTTATATTGGAAATGTCGATTAATTCAGCTGTAAATGATAACATAAATGATAAACTATTTCAATTGCAATTCCTTGTAAAATGGCATATTATATTGTATTGTTCATTTAGTTGTTTTTGATAATGCGTATGATTAATAAACATCATTTCATATTTACAATTATTCTGTTGAAAAGGAGTAATATATTTATTTTTAGTTAAATGACGGATTCAAATTTGTAGTTCTATTGCCATAGTATTAAGCACAATTTATAATTAATAAATTAATCAATCTCAACACTTTATATCATTAGTCAAGTTTCAAATTTCTAACAGTTAACGTGTAATACATTTAATAGAAATGTGAATACTTATTAAATTAATTTTAGAGAACCACATCTCAGGAGTAATACCATCCCGAAGTAATCACACAATTAATGTTTGTATTAAAGGATTACATTCGAACATAAGCCTTCAGATATCACATTATTAAATAGAATTAAATTAAAATAGGTGGCCCATGAAATTGTCATTCCTAGTCCTTTCTACTGTTAAGCTGATCGTTAATTGTTAGAATAATTAACTGGATGAATGGTGGTTATCTTTATCTAAGCTGTTAACAAATCATCTCTTCATTAAACAGTATCAGGCTGTGGATAACCGGTTGGTTGTCTCTAATTTCTACACAGGATATTCCTTGGAGAAAGTGATAAAAAACTAATCTGGGTGATAGAGTAGTGTTACTAAGGTGAACTTAAGGAACTCAATGCATTGGGTTAGCTGTAAGTAGGATAATCAAGAGTCTACGAATTGGGTTTACTCCCGCACTCTTCCCTCTCTTACACCCACACTCGCAGGCACGTACACGCAACTATATAAACACAATAAAGTTCATAAACTAACTGAATGTAATTGATATCATAGTATTTTAAATAAATTACTTTAAATAACAAAAAATATTAAATTTTGTTTTAATAAGGCTGATAAACTGTAGATTTGAACTTGAACACATCACATATACAAGCAATAATAATAATAATCTATTGAAGTGTTTGGAGTCAAGACATATTGCAGATATTCAAATATTATAATTATAACAAAATATATTTCAATTATTGATTTCATGAGTCCAATTTTTCGTTATTTAGCCTACTTTGGAAATTTAACTAGTGAACTCGCTTATAAGAAACTCCATTTCAAAAAATATGTACAATTAGATCTAATCTGTGATATGACATTCATACTCACTGTATGTATAAACCCTTATAGGATTAGGTGTGCTAAATAAAATTGTATTACAAACTAATGTTACTGCTTTAGCCAACTTATTGTATTCTCTATAGTTAACTTTTTATATTTTGTTTCAAATATTTACATTAGCAAATTTACAGTACATGATGGGGTGTCCGTATTAGAATTCCGTATGTTAGAATGTAAGTTACAAAACTGGAGAAACCTTTCTGCCCAATTACTTCACCATATTTTCTAGACATTTGTACTACCTGTCGTGGACTAGTAGTGCGCAATACAACTGGGATTATGGTGGGAAGAAGTGATTCTACATATACGAGGTTTAGGTCATCTTAACTCTGCAGATGGAGACAAGATTAGTGAGAGTTTAGATATAAATTTCATAGTTTAGAATGAAGCCCAAATATGAAAAGATGTAACAAAATAACTCATTGTTTTAGTCCGTACCTTTGTAGTTGTACATGTATTGTCATTTATCAAGATTTATTAAAATGAATGTTACATATACAAAATGAAAATTAAATATAAATAAATAAAAAACTTTAAAAAACTACCCCGATATTGTAGGTGGATATGAAGTTGTTCTAAATTAGGGATTCTGTTGTTCACACTAGCCATATATTAGTTGTGAATAAACAATCCTTTCACATAATATATGAAAATCTGAAGAAACAGAAAAATAATTGTGTACTTCTTTAGAAACTTGGTTGTAAGCTAAGTTATCTAGAATTAAAAATATTGAATAATCATTTTTTACCTCACACGTGAATAATAAAAGTGGACTTGGGTTTCAATAAAACTGGCGTTGTCTGTTTAAATGACCTTGATACATCACGCAATGGTCTAAGAGTGGGCGTGGGTAGACTTATTGTGCACACACACGCTAGGCTTGATTTTACTCAGTTAGTATAGATAAAAAAAGAGATTTATAAAAAATGTTGTTGTTTTAGTTGAGATGTTCTATTCATTGTTGATATTAACATGTAACATGTAATTGGATTTAGTTAAAATACCTCAATCTTTATAATGTTTGTAAATTGTGATATTAAGTAACACTGAAAATGATAAAAAATAATAGTAATAACAATCACTTCGTCATGTTCTCCCTATTGGTGTGATTACTGACGGAGCAATCCCGAGACAAAATAGCTGGGTTTAGACTTTTATCATATGTTTGGTTAGATCCCTCTCTTTAATGTTTATATCAGTTCTCTTTACCAACACTTGCTCTCTTCCAACAACTACGTTATTAGAGTTATCGGGAGATAAGAGTTTTATTTATTAGGCGATGATATCCGAGAGATTTTTCACTTAATAAAAGCAAAAAGACAAACGACAAACATTAAACTACTTCGTGTATGAACTGGTAAATTACAGTAATTATTATTCAATTAAAATAACGTTAAGAAATTTCTCTCCAATAACCGAATTTTCTACCAAGGTGCTGTCACTGAACTTAAATTCTCTTTAAATGTTTAAAGATATATTCTAATACATTTATAATTTAGTACTTTTACCCTTCATAAAAAATATGTATTAACTTTTCTTTTCTAAACCTAAACAACGAGGATACATCTCCGCCAAAAAGCTAGAATTACTAAAAGTTGGCTGTGTTCAAATTCTGGAAGCGAGTTTAATAACATACGATATGGAAATACAACATTTGGTCAATATTTAGCATTGGAGTAAAGATAACTACTCTACTTTCCGATAATTTCGTGTATGATTGATTAAATGATGTTAGAATCATTCGAATATATGTAGTAAACGTTTATGACTTTAGTCATTTTAACAAACCTTTATTTGATATAACAAAATGTACCCTCATTTTAACGACAAAACTAGAAGGATTGAGTGCGCTCAATATGTAAAACCAATTTAAGTGGTTAAACACATACAATACAAGAATACCTTTCAATGTATTAGACGTGTCGTATAGTTAAACAGATTGAAGACATATAAAATGACGTTATTTAGAATTTTTTGTCGCACTTACATGCAGTTGTTTTGTTTAGATTCGATTGGGTTCCCTGATAATGAATCTAAAGTAAAAAAAAAAATAATAAAATAAAAAGAAGCGATAAAAATTCAAAAATTCAAAATTACCGACCCAATATGGGTACAGATATTCAACGTCAGCTGGTTTTACAAGACAACAGTTACTCAAGTACTTTTAAGGATTCCAAAACGGCTTTCAAAAATGGCGGATAAATATAAATTTGTTAATATAGTTTTTGTTGTTGAAATTATATGGAAATGTTATATAAAGGATTAATAAATCAATGTCATTACGTTTGTAAATCATTTATTACCTTTCCAACATTTATCAGGTTAGCTTCTAGAGTTAAATAATTGTCGTGCCTAATAATCTAATGTTATTAGAGAAAAATATTGTTTCATTTACAATATATTTTATTCTATTGTGAAATATAAAGTAAAACTTTAATATTTGAATTTTTATAGATATGAATCTATATAACATAAAGTTATATTTTATTAAACAACTGACTCAGATTGTATTAAACAAGTGTATATAAACAGTGGTATTTTATTACAACTGCCATCCTGCCTAACAATATCAGAACTATTGGACATCTCAAGAAAGGGAGAGATTAATAGTTCAAACACTTTTTTGTACTGTTTTAATTTTCTTTTAGTAAGCATTATGTAGCTGCTGATTACTGGATCTCATCATATTACACTCATCCTCACTACACGTTTCCAGTGAGCATTTTATATAATATCCTCTTCGATATATTTTTAATTTTTTTTATTTCTAGGACTTCCTGTACCTTTTCTGTCATTTGGCCGGTCGAGAGCAAATTATGTGTAATAACTTAACACCCCGTATCAAGTAATTTCTATATTGTTGGAGGAATATGAAACCAAAGAGAGAGCAGGGCAATTTTTTTCCCAAATCATTGCTGGACATTCAAAACCTCTTGAGATAGTCACCGATTTATTTTGTACTTTTGATCGGTTCTTTATTTACACCGGTTATATCTTATGTCAATTTTCCATCTGAAAAAAAGGTTAACTGAGTTTGAATGACCTTCATTGGTGTTTCCAAATCAGCGTTTAGGTCGAAAAACGATTTCTCTCATTTTATCTCTAAACTTCATTTCTGGGTTTTATTTGGATTGTGTCACCATTTCGTTATCCTAATTTTGATCTTACATTTTTCATTTGTCATCTCAAATGTAAAAACCCTTGATTGAGCTGCGTACAATTGAGAAACCAAATTCTTGGGCTGAAATGCCATACTCTCTACTAATGCACTACTCTGATTGTGTAATTAAATTCCTTAATCTTAAAGTTGATCCAAATGATTAGAATTTTATGTGGAAGTAGTTAGTACCTATAAATGAATTACAAATTTTACCATACACCGTTGTGAAGGATAATTTATAAGATACTATTAAAATCAGGACTAAATTTGTGACGGTACGCACCGGTACGCCGTACCGAAAACTCATTACGCTGGAAAAGTCGGATATATAACATATTTTTTATAACTGTAGAACGTTAGTTGTAAGCCAAGTTCAACTTGTTATTTGTAATTAACAAACATCCCTTTCCAGTGTAAAAAGAAATGATAATTTGAATTTTTAAAATTTATTAATAAGTTAGATCTTTCCACAGCTAAAACTCTAGTGATATTTGACAAACCAAATTTTTGAAGGACGACTATTTCTTTTTGAAGAAGTTCTTGATCGCCAATCTACTATTGGATAGTATCTATGGGTATCACTTATTACCAATCTAAGCGGTACATATTGGTGATGTGAAGACACTGGAAACAAAACGTCTGTTCCCAAATTATTTTTATTGTTTATATGAATGGCTAAAGCTACTTATGCCCCATTAAAAAATCAAACTTGTGTTACTTAACTGTTCAGCTTCCAATACAAAATTGAATATTTTTAATTAGAAAATAAGTGTTCTGGTGAGTTTACATTTTTTTAACTATTTTGTGCTTTGTGAAATTTTCAGGTATTTTTTATTTATTTCACCTATATAATTCGATATTATAAAATCCATTTTACCAAACAAAAAAATATATAATTACATATAATTTGTTTCTTCTTTATATATTAAAATAAAAGCTACTATACAATCTGTAATATCAAATTAAACATAGTCCTATATTATTACAAAAACAAAATGGTATCTTAAGAATTTTAAAATAAATTTGCATTAGGTTGTCAGAGGAGTTTCTGGTACACTAGTTTGGAATGTCCTTCATTTGAAATAGAAAATATTATGAAAAGAAACAATAAGTACAATAGTGTGCCTCGTTGAGAAGAAATTTCTAATTTAGTGACGGGTAAATACACGAATTTATGTATCAAATATACAGATGAAATAACAAATGGGCTATATACTTGGTATAATTAATATGCTTCAATAAACATATTATGTTAAAACTACAATAAAAATTTCTCTGCTTGTATATTACTACAATCATTTAAATTTCTTTTCATAAAACCTACTTCCTCAAGTTAATGAGTTATTAAACTGCTCATCTAAATAACGTAGTTTTAAACTATTATTACTATTTATTGAAATTAGTTAAATATATGACACTTATAAAATACTTTGATAAAAATTGGAACACAAATTAAAAATTACTTGCATGTGAGATTAATATCTTGTAATAAATTGTTCTGTTCAAGATATAAGATATAAAGTATAATATATTTGTGGTATTAGTTTTCGTCAATGTAACCAACGAAGTCGGTGGCAATAGGATAAAATTGCCTCTTTAAGAGAAGGCAATACGACTGATCGTTCCTTTCTGAATAATGTAGGTAACAATAATTTTCATTGTGATGTAAAAGAACAATATTTAGACGATATGTTTAAACAGAAGTTTTTTGAAATCATTAGTGAAGATTTTAGTAATATTAATAATGTAGATATTTTCAAACACATTGCACCATTCAAAGGGGAAAATTTTAACAAGAACGAAGGAGCGTATTGGAACCAAAGGAATAGTCATGTCAAGTGAAGAAATTTAGTTATTTAGTTCCTTCTGTGACCTTGGCCTCTTTTAAATCAAAAAGTATCTGAGTTAACCATTTACAGAAAAACAGATTAACATTTAACATTAGTTTCCTTTTAAAATAAAAAGAACAATTTGTAATGAAACAAATGATTATTTATGCATACTTATATATATATATATATATATATATATATATATACATATATCCATACATGTGTTAAGTTGATACGCCCTTAAAACAAAAATTTACATAACGTTAAACAAATCCCCCCCATATGTTTTAAATTACAAAATATTTTTGGTGAACAAAGATAATGGTAACAATTTGTTAATAGTACTTAAGTTACAAAAATGATTCTAAGACTAACTTATTAGAAAATAAATAAAAAAAAAAAAAACTAATTAATTACATGTATATTCTCTGAGTTGGCCAACTATAAAAAAAAGGTTTATTATAGAAAAACAAATGTTAGAAAATTTTACTAGTAATTGACGTCAATAATTTATAATTTAGAAAAATTAACCCCTTTGGGGTTGTGAGGTCCGAAATTGCTAGCTTATCCTTTCCAAGAAAATTTTATTTTAGTTTTTGCATTGAAAAAAAAATGATAGTTATTATTGTTGAAAAACCTAAAGCATTACTTAAACAAATTTCACAACAAGTCCTCAAATAATGAAAATGCATAAATTCAAGTTCTTTTTTTGTTTTCACTTTTACATTGCAAACAATGCTGAAATGTCCTTCAGATGAAATGTCTGGACTTGAGTTGAACTTGAAGTTACAGCTTGAAATTATAGCTTGTAATTCCAGCTTGAACCAACATAAGCTGAGAAATATACAGGTTGGAATAAGTAAATGAACTGAGACCTTTTACAAGTTTAAACACTTCTGTTCTAGGTTTAAAAGTAATACATTTCTCTGTAACTTAGCTCTGAAACTGCTATTTCTCTGAAAATAAAATGTTATATAATTATGTTAAATAAGTCAATTGATGATTTCACTATATAATAACTAGAAATAAAATGAATTGCTATTCGTTTAAAAAAAAGACTGTTCGAATATATACTCTTATAATTTACTGACAAGCTAAAGTTTAGTTATAATTAAAAGCAGATTTAAATTTTTTTACATTTATAAATACAGTACATATTTTAACATAGTTAACTCAGTAAAATAAAACAGTAACTTTCTTTTACCTGGTTCAAGTGTTGTCAAAAAACTATTGAAGACAAGGCATGATGAATGAAGATGAAGTTTTTTATAAATTTAGAAAAAAAAGAACTACCCACTTTTTAGTGAAGCTTCTGTATTAAACTTTTCTCTTTTTTAAATAACAAAGATAGTACAATCTACATGATGACCGTTAATGCAAAAACGTAATTTTTTAGAAAACTTTTCGAGGCAATGTCATCACGACAACACTCGGTTCCGAACTATATGTTATCGCCTGCAGGCACCGTTAGACCTTTGCCTACGGCAAGAGTCACCTGACGCTGTTTTCGGTATTCAACGCTAAGGTACAGCACTTCCCGGCAGTAAGTTTTACCCACCTCAGAAAAAAAATACGTATGTCTGTACAACATTAATTACCAAACATATTTTATGCGATTATTTAAACATAATAATAATATAACTTATAGTAGAGTATCTAAACGCTATCTAGTGACATCGGGTTCTAGCTACACTGTGAGCACTGGAATACTAATAAATGTAAATATACGGTAAATATATATTTTTTAAAACTGCTTTCCTATTGTATTACTATATTACTTAATAACAAATCGGTTAATAATACTTTTGCTAGGTATATATTTATGTAATTAATTTTTATCACTGAAATGTATTTATGTAAAACTATTTATGCCTGATTTTGGTATAGAAAATTGAATAAGCTAAACTCTACCTCCTCCTATCCGTCCCCTGTCTCTGGTCCATCTATCCCTACAAACATTTTTGTAAGGAAATTTTGAATAAATGTATGTATATTCACATTTATATTTATATATTTTTTTTATGAACGATATTTAAAAGCTGTAGAAACAATGAAAATAATTCAATGAAGAAATATATTCAGTAAATATATTTTATTTACATAAGTGAAAATTTTTAAAGAAGATATATTGTAACTCCTCAAAATATCAGTGAAGATTATTTAATTTAATTTACTTTAATTTAATTTAATAAGTAATGATTTTTAAAGAGTAATAAAATAAAATAATAATAAAAACGCATGTTTTATTACTTGAAAAACCTGACCTAACTTTTCACAATAAGATTATAATATTAATTAACAAATTAACCAAACTGTATTTAATTTGAAGAAAACTATCAAATATATATTTTTTTGCAACAGTAATATAGATTGTGATACTAAAACAAAGCTTTCGCTGCAACCTCAGAGCTTAAAAACACTGCAAAATTATACCATCGTTAAACACATCTGATGATAATATGTGCCATATCGTGAATATGAAGCGGGGTTAAAATTATGTTTGTAAAAATGCATAATCTACGGAATATGAATTTAAATTAAGATTTCACAAGGGTATTTAATTAAGGCAATTAGATAAATTCGTTGGTATTACAAATAAAAAAAACATTGTCCGTTAAAAGAAGGAAATCTCATTTCCCTCTGGTTAGCTCTTTCGAGAAACAAAATTAACCACCTTACGTCTCGATTATTTGGTGATGAGTTACAGGTTGTGAATTGAATAAATTAACATATGTTTTGAAACATATGTTAATTTTCATAGATGTCTTTCTTTTGAATAAAATCCTCACGTATTAGAGATATTTACTTAGCTTGTTTCGTTAGGTCTCACTAATTTACAAAGTTGCTTTTATGAAGGCTATTGCTAAATTACTACCGGAACTGAAATAGTCTACAGTATGTAGCCAATAGCAATCATACAACTCTCTAATGAGAAAGTACTGTAAACATAAATAGAAATAACAAATAGATATTTACTATAAACAATTATTAGTATAATATCGATTGCTTTGTATAATTTCCACAAGAGTTGCATAAGGTTTATATCATCTCCGTCATAAAATTACACATTTCTACCTCTACTGCAGTCAAGAAAGTCAGTCATAGAAAGCTGACTGCGTTAACTTATAAACTAATGTGACCCATATATGTGGTGGGCTTCTGTGGCTGGTGACCCAATGCAAAAAATTGAGATGTAATATTCTATTTCACATTGGTGCATATATAAACCTTACGTTAGTAGTATTAGCGTTTAATGAAGTTCTCAGGGAAAAAATCGTTGAAAGTGTTATGTATATAAAGGCTTACCCATTTTTACACAACTGATTTCCACACATACAGAAGCAGTGATTAAGTTCTACAGGCTGTCGATTCTCTCGTTCGATATATGATGAAGGACCAGATATCAATTATCCACTAAATATGTATTTATTTTAGGGAACATTTTATGACATTTCATTTATTTCTTGTTACAAGACATATTTTATTGAAAATAGGGAAATACAACATTATTAATTACATTGTCAAAGATTTTAATCATTTAGTTGTGAATACTATAATAATATTATTATTATTAATAATAATAATAATAGTAATAATAATAATAATAATAATAATAATAATAATAACAATACAAACCACAGATTGTGTGTTAAAGTTTACGTCAAATTAAGGTATTTACACAGTTTATTTTTGAATTATATTTCATAAGTGCTTATATACGATGTTGTATATAGTCTATGTAAACTAAAGCATACAACTATTATTACTAATGCAAATCAGTAATAGCTATAAATAATTAACGTATGACAAAAAATTCTAACATTATCAAGTAGATTAAAATTTGACTCTAGGGTGTATTTTTATGTACAGTTGTTAGTAATATGTAACAAATCGTAGCACACCAATTTCACGTTGTCATTTAAATTGTCGTAGAAGAATAACGTCGGTAACAAATATTTAGAACACAAGATAAGTGTTGAAATACTATTGAGGATATTGAAGAACATCTTATTAACTATAATACCATACACATTAATTAATTGACCTACAGACTTCTTAGGAGAATCTTTGTTTTTCTTATATTTTTCCAACTACAATTTAGTCATTATTTTAAATATAAAAAAAATCCATTATTCAAGGCTATCTTAGCACTATCAAGCGATATCACGTACTAAACACAACTCTATCTTGAACAGCTGTTTATAACACTAGAACATTAATCAAGGACCTAATTTTGTATTCGTTAGCGTTAAGAAACCGTCTCATACCTACATGTTATTTATTCTCTCTCAGTCTAAAATAGCTCCTACTCAATAATTTCCAGTTAAATAAAATTAAAAAAATTAAGTTAAGTTAAAGTGGAAATGTGAAGCCTCTTCCACAATATGGACAGGAAAAATAAAAAGAAGATTTTGAGCAACATTACATGTGTTAAATTTATATTATATTTGTTTGTCCTATATACTGTATTTATATAAATTATTTATAATAGCTTTTAAAATGTTTTGATTTAATATATTTATTTAGACGACACTTACTTTGTGGCCAATGAGCTGGAACTCGTCATTTAATGCAAATTTAATCAACTATAAAATTTCCCAAATAACAATTTGGGATATTTTGTAAGGTTACTAATCATGTTTTTGTTAATTGTATGAAGTCTAAAAATTGAACACTATTTTACTATTGTTATAACTCCTTATTTTATATAATTTTATAGGAAAGTTTTATATACTATAGATGAAAATTTAAATAACTTAATATAAATGTAATCAATTAAAACTGTATTTATAACTCTTAAAAAAGTCAAATATCACATCTGACAGTAACATTTGTTCTCAAATTATTGAAAATAACTTAATGAACAATAATATTTTATATTACATCAATTAAAATTATAAAAAATAACATATGCGTGTTAAAAGAAAGAATCCAATAAAACATCAAAGGGTTAAAAGGACCGGAAATTACATAATCGTACAATAAATTATATACCCCTTTACACGATATGACAATGCAGAGTTATGTTATAGGCTTTTGTTGCCGTTTATTGAAACGTGTAATCCTGCAATAATAAATGTCCCCTAATACAAAATATCAGAGAGAGAGATTTTTATTTGAAGATATACTTAAATTCGATTACATATTTTGTATTTGTGAATAATTTTGGTAGATAAAAAACCTTACAAATTAATAAATTATCAAATATTCCCCGTTCAATTTTCCTTATAAATTTGATTAATAGTTAGCCAATGAAAAACGAAAATTAAGGCACTTAAAACATCTAAAATATAATTGTATTTTTTCTTTTCATTGCAAGATATTTGTTAATTTTAATTGCTGGTTAGACAAGCATGCAAGGATTCTACTAATATGTTTCTATACATTTCGTTATATTTAAATAGACTAAAATACAATACCTACCGTTTGATCCGTCATCTCTTTTTTTATTCTTAATATCTGATTTTTGTGAAGGAACATGAGTTGTTAGGAGACTCGATGAATAACAGTGGAAAATAGCAAGCGTAGATAAGCTGCTTATTTGGAAATATTACAAGCTTTGGTTTTAATTATTTTATAGGAATTACATTTTCTGAATTGAAAGCTTAAGTATATATTCTACCACGTTGGATGTCTAAGTTTATTTTATACGGACCAACATTCTAAACTAAATAGAGGACTTAAGTGGTGCAGTTATTTAAGGGCCACGGTGGTTTAATACCTTTCAGCTTTTCCCAAGAAATATCAGGACCAAAATGATTAACTAAGCCGTCAGTGTACATAGAACTTTACTATAGAAATAAAAACATATAAATAGCTGATAATATATTCATAATCATTTATTCTTAAATTTTTTGAAAATCTAATTTTTAAATATCTCTATTAACATCAAACTTTAATCATTAGATCTCAAACAATATTTAAAACCTTTAAAATATGTTAAATGTGTATTATTTAGAACAGATGTGTAACATTACATTTTTTAAATTAATTATGTAGATTGTCTATATATGTTTTGAACTATACAAGTATATTTATGTAATTCTATATTGAACTTACCACCTTCAATATTCCCAGTTTTTGTTCAACGTTGGCCATTCAGCAATTCTAAATTATTGGGTAGGTGTTTGCAATTTTTTGAGCCTACTAAAAAATCAAACTTTCTAACACTTAGGTACACTTTATTTGCCATTATGTATTTAACTTATTTTTTAAATATGGAAAAGTGATTGCGCGATACATGAATTTCAACTGAAAATTTATGATATTGGTTGATAAAGGGTGAAATTATGTGTAGTAAAATTAATATACCCGATCTCGTGATGACCAATATGTTTAATAAAGAGATTTTTAATGAAACCGGAACACCATCTAAACTTAAGTGTTTAGGAACTGTGAAAGATCGTACACATACTAATACTACCAAACAAATATATAAACTGAATATAAGTTATACAGTACCTTTGTCCCACATGTGTAGAACGATGCGTAGATCAAGATGGCGGTTGCCTGTGGATGAGAGCTCTCTCCAAATCGAAAATGTTTCTGTTCATTCACGACACACACACAATTCAAATATTCACAATAGATGTTTAGCATAACATATATGTACAAGAGTTTCGTTAAATGCAAATTAGAAATATACAAGTCAGATTTCATAGGTAGCGTTAGTGTTTTAAAGACCAGCGGTATGCATCAGATTTATTTTGATTTTAAAGCGTTAATAGCATAGTTTACCAATAAAACGGCATTTCGAATTATGCTGCATTGGATAAGTCCAATGGTAAAAAATGGTTAGCGTGCCTTGCAGTAATAGCGAAGACAAAGTAAAATTTACCCCGTACTTGAGGCGTGTGAGACCGCCTGATAGACTCGATGATGACTGACCTTTCCTTTTTTCGGGAAAGCGTGTGTGACATTTTAGCGGCAAACTTTCGACCAATCAGCTTGCTCGCATGGACATCGGACGATGTATGAGGCGCGCCAAAAGAATTTAATTTACTTTTTCCGTTTTGAACAGGCACCGTAATATTTTGCATAGCTCAGCTGAAGGTACAAAGAGCGGTAATTTTAAAAGTGCGTCTGTACTGAACAGATATATTCTTTTGATGAATGATGATTTGGTTATCTTATTTGAAGGAGTTACGGTCAAAGATTGAGAAATAACAAACATTTTTGTAAGTTTATGGAACTGTAGTAATAAAAAATAAACGTTCTAAAAATGTAACACAAACGTTCTCACACATTCCTGTATTTTTTAGTGAGTTAGGATTTAATTTTTTTACAATTATTCACGTACTATTACTTTAGTCTTCATTGAAATACAGTAAATACTGATTTACTCAAGTATATCATACAATTCCTTCCATAGAGAAATTTTCCTTATATTTTTATGTTTTAATTTTTCTTCTTACTCTTCAGTGTTTTTTAAACACAAAATCGTACAATTTACTCTTAATAATTCATTGATTTATTTATTACACATCATTCATTTCTGAATCATTATTTTGAGGTCAAAAGTAACAGCCTGTAGTTTACTTTATTTTCCTGTTGGGAAAAAAAACTGATTAAAACATTTTAGATAACGTATTATCAGAAATGTAGTTAGTTAGAGACAGGTTTTAAACGTTTTCAAGTAAGTTTATGACGTGCAAAAAAGTAGAATAGTTCAAAATAGCTTTGGCAAAACCTTAGTGAAACTGTTTTAAGTTCAGTCATTTTATAAGATGGCAGCTAAAATGATAATTTACTATTTGCTCAATGTAAGGACTCTGATTATAATATCAAGGATCACTGTTGCGATATTCAAAATAAATAAAACAAGGATTATCCAAACCACAAGAAAGACAAACAAAACTTATACTGTGATAAATCTAGATATGTTTTTAAATACCTTTATGTACATTCAATGACATAGTTATCAACCTTTAACCAGTTAACTCAGTTTTCATAATTGTACAGACAGTCAATAAACTTGGCAAAGACAATAAACCTTCCACATTCTGGGGTCAGATACTTGATACAAAACTTGCTTCTGTGCGTTGGCTTAATAAGATTGAGTGGAGGTCGCTAATTGGCAATTATCTTTGGCTTTATTTTTAGTCAGTATGTATCAGTTGAGCTGTAAGCCTCTGTGGATGAAGTCTGTGTCTTCGAAATATAATTATTAGTAATATAATAAAGACAACTGTATTTATTACATTATTTATTTTGCTTCATGCTCTTGTAATTTGTGAAATCTTGTTCTCCTTATTATACTGTTATTTCTACAGTTGAATTTAGATAATAATAATAATCTCCGCAAAATATAAAAATGTATCAATAATTTTGGGACACGTGGTATATATAATTTGTGTTTTAAAATTTGCAGAATTAATAAAACCTTACCTATATTTTTCTAATACTAGTTTATTCAAAAGTAAACATGAATTCAGACTTTTATTGTAATTAAATAAATTGAGAAATTCGACTTTCAATTAGTTGTGTAGGGAAATGTTGAAATTGCCATTGAAAAAATTATGGGTAAAAAGGCGAGGATATTATGAATAAATTATCGATCCTTTTTAATATTTGTTGTTAAATAACAACTATTTTTAATAAATTTAAGATGAATAAATAAATATAAATTAATCCTATATTTTGTATGGTTGTATATGTCAATATAAAATCCTCCCCCCCCCATCCTTCCTACAAGTACACTTTATACGGAATATTAGGTAAATCCATATTTAATAAAAAAAATACTAATGATTATTTGCATACATATAATAAAAATAATAATAATAATAATAATAATAATAATAATAATAATAATAATAATAATAATAATAATAATAATAATAATAATAATAATAATAATAATAATAATAATAATAATGATAATAATAATAATTATTATTATAAGATTTTTTATTTGCGATACAAAGTTTGGACCATCAGGACTCTTCCACTTAACACTAGATATAAAGATTATCATTGAATATCATGAATGTTATCATAAATACACTATTTATACAACAATGACAAAATAAACAAAACTGAATACAATTTACACAAAGAAGGTATGTACAAATAAATTCATTTAAAGTTAAATAAAATAAAAAAACAATATAAAAGTAAGTGAAACAACTTTAGACATTAAACATTCCAATGAAATACAATAACACAATGATGAAACCCGTATACAATTTTAAAACAATAAATAATATATAATAATATATATTAACAAATAGTTATAAACATTATAACATAGTTTATCTTAACTTTAACACTAAATGAACATTATATTTTAATTATAAACTAATAATAGAAAACAATTATATATACGAATAATAAAAAATAAATAAAAACCAATCATTTATTCATTCACTCACTCACCATGCATGCCACACAAAGAATGTCTGCATCTTGAATTTGCCCAAAATAGTATGGCTTTAAAAATTTAGTAAACTGGGTATGGCTATCTATCGGTTTTACATCATCCGGGAGCGAGTTCCATAACCGACAGGCTGTGGCAGTGAAAGATCTGTTATAAATTCTCGTCCTGTGCTTATGTAATATGCGCATTTTTGAGCCCCTTCTAGTGTTTTTGGCACTGATGTTCGAGGAAAAGACAAAAAAATCTTTTTGCGAAATAAGTAGTGATTAAACTTTGGACAATAGAATGTAACATTTGTAATAAATATGACAGAATCATAAAACATGTATTTAAAAAAATAAATAAACCTGTTTAAAGAATAGGGTAACATGTTCGCGACTTTTTAAGTCAAATATGGATCTTAAATAGTAATATGGTACGCGTTGTAATTTGTTTAACTTTCTTATATGGAGAAACCTAATATGATGGAAGAAAATCTTTCATTTTCTTTGAGTTTTGCACCAACACAAATACCTTGTTGCAATATTTACCATAAGTTTAAACCTCGTTTTTTATTCCATGTTAAAATATTTAGTATATCACAATTCATGTGGTCACCTACACGTTTAACTTCGTCTTTTTTAAAATGTAAATATATTTGTAAATAGACGGTGGATAAGTGTAGGAACAATATTGTATTACAGTACCTACGTCGTCAATATAAATACCATAAAGTATAGGTCCCAACACTGATCCATGCAGTACTCCATGCGTGACCGTCTCCCAACGGTATGTCTCCTCACCAACCAAGATAAATTGTACTCTTACAGATAATCAGGATATAATCCACGTAATGCATAGTGGAGAAAGCCCAAGTCTCTGTATTTTTATACTAACAAAACATGATTGACACAATTGAAACCTTTGAAAAAATGAAACAATGTTAATACAGATGTTGGAGTGATAAGGTCTGAACGGAAACCGGACCGAAACGGACTAAGTAATTTATTAGTTTAGAGGTATTTGCACAATCTTTTCTAAGGTTTTTGATAGTGATGCTAGAATACTAATAGGCCTATAGTCAGCTGATCCAGTAGTATCTGTAGTTTTAAAAATAGGGCGAACAAAAGCACACTTCCAAATAATAGCGTATCAACTCTTTTCTAATAAGGCCATCACAACATGTAGTTATAGTTCGCAATGATGTTGCAATGGTGCTCTTAAAAAATGGTATTTGGATACAATCAGCTTCTAGGGAATTACTACTCAGTCTACAAACAGCTTTTACAACATCCATGTTATGGACCGGAGAAAAACTTAATCTGGTGGTGAAATATTTTCTTCGAATTCAGAGATTATAAGGAACACTAGCCACAAAGTATCTATTTTATTCGTCAGGTGGAATTGTTAGGTTTTTTTTATCACGTATTTTCTCTATACCCGGACCCTTAATAGTGCGCCACAATTTAACCGATGATTTATTAGAATTAAACAAGGAATATCTTAATTTGGAATATCTAATTTTCCGTTTAACCCGATTTCTAAGTAATCAGCGTTGCGCACCTCATTTTAATATTTTAAATTCCGATAAGATGCATCACAGAATTTCAGAGGGTGGTGGGTATTGTTTATAATCCATGGGCCTGGACGCCTTGAAACTCTCTTTTTCACCAAAGTGATGTGTGAGGGTCATAAATTGCTAGAAAATTGCTAATAAACTCTTTAACCCTCATCAATTCCCTCAAGGCCCTGTACTAGATTCCATGGTTTGGAGTCAACTTCATATACGCAAATATGGTTATGCTACGAAAGATCTGGAGAAGAAATCTGTCCATGGTGAACTACATGTAATGGACTACTAACAACAATAATATCAGTAATATCAAAGAGAGTAACAGAGGTAGCAGTGTAGTCGTATAAGGTGACAATAAAGTCTTATTACAGGAGTAGAACATGTCGGTGATATGTGTCAAGTCATATGTGACTTTGTTCCCATGAAGTCAGTATTAAAGTCATCTGTTATAGAGTGATGACTGTATGAAGGCATCATATCAATAAGAACATTATTAAAATGAGACAAATATCTTATTTTTTGGAGGTCTATCGATAGCATATCCCAGGTTGATTGCCGTGCCAAATATCTTTACTTCAACAAAAATATATTCTACTCCTGTTTAGTAATAGTATTAGTAAATTCAGAGCAGCCCAGTAGCTTATAGTTGTTAGTTGATTCAACATACATCGCCACACCACCTTCGCCTTTATAATTATAATCGATCATTTCGATAGAGACTATAATCTGACAAATCTACCTTCTGCGAATATCACAAAGTTACTGTACTTACAATTCCTATACCACAGCGGATTAAACATTGGAAACATAGTTGAAGTTTGTTCACAAATTTGTACTTGTATTTTTTTTTTATTATTATTATTTTTTATGAAACACTTTCAAGTAAAATCGACAGACCTAGCCAGAAAACGTTTATTGTTATATTACTGGTATTAGAAACGAAATGTTTATGATATTTTCCCCTAATATTTTTCTAATATTTAAGTTAAAGTTATTTTATTCGAGACGTTAAATATCAATACGTTATAAAGATATTATAAAGCAGTATAAAATGAGAGTTCAACGCAAGGTTATAAAGTTACGTTATAAATATAGCGGGATTAAAAATAGTGTTAGCAATATAGATATCTAAGAGACGTAGATGGCACTGTATTGCAACCATTAATTCGTTACAATCTTTCGAATTAGATTCTCTGGGTTAGAAATCTACTACGAACTTACAGTAAATTTCCAAAAAAAAAAAAAAAAATACATCATATTTAATTTCAAGTGGTATTCTTAAGTTATTAGGTTGTATAACTACATTAAATTCCCATCTTTTAATTCAATGTGTTTAAAAAGCAAACAGCCACTATCATTGCCACTCACAAACACGGCCGTGCACGCATCATCAAAATTTATATATATTATAATAAAATTAAAAAAAAAAAAACAATTTTAATAAAAGAGCTATGTCTGCACTATTAAAATATCAATATAAAACAGTATTCAAATAATATGAATAAAACAAATGCGACCTCTAGGAAATGGGTCAGATGAATTTTGACATAGCAAGTGAATATTAACATATTGATGATTTGATTTTCAATATTGTTAAGAACATTTTAAAATTAACTACGTATCTATGTTATAAACTGTCTAAGATTTATCTAGTAACATCACTTATGGCACAAAACCACATTGTGAGCAGTTGTTTACACCAACGAAATGTATAATCAAAAACAGTATTGGAAATAGGTTAGGTTGAAATCTGTCCTATCCCTCAATCTTCTTTCTTCCCATCAGTAGGCTATATAGCTGTTACTCAAAGTTTATTGTTATGTCGAAAAGAAAAGGATCTTCAATATGACATCGCGGAAGTAGAAAAATAAACAAATTGTTTCTTTGTGATATTTAATAAATCATGTAATTTTTTTTGAATTATTTATGCAGTAAATTATTTTTATAACTCATTGTAATATCACTTTGTTTTATTGTATTTATTTTGTAGATACTTGCTTTGAAGATCATTCTTAGTTTTATTTATGTTAACAATATCCCATAATTTACGGAAATATGTAAACTTATTTCTTTTTTAACTATAAGATTAGATTGTTCTTTAGAAAACACCTTTTATTTAAGGTGTTTGTTTGTACTCGTTGAGAATTACTAATTTGTAATAAAATATGAGAGCTTATAATCCATAAGAATATATAACCAGTCAAACAGACAGCCAGTTTCACTTAGAGGGTGAAACTTTGTCACTAAATATTACAGCCCTAGGAATGTTAACTGTTTAATTACTTATATCAAATAAATATTTAAAGCCGATTCCGGTAACATATGATTATTTTCAAAGGATATTGTTGCTCCTGCCATTTTGTTTAAGATGTCAGATAATGGTTTGATATAAATAAAGACCTTCTTACATCTCTAAATAGCAACGATAAAAGTATTGTAGAAATCCTTAGGGTTGTTTTCCTGTTGAAAGCAGACAAAATATCTGTAAAAAGAATTAAAATCAGGTTTTGAACCCTCTGCTATTTTGTTTTAAGATGCAGATGATGGTTTAAAATAGTTAAAAAAAAAGTAGCACAGAAATACCTGAAGCAGCTTTCCTGCGAAAAGCTCTCACAAAATGAAAAACCTAGCATTTTCAAATTCAAGAAAGAAGAATTATTCAACAATTTTATATATAAATTTCTTGTAAACCATTTATTGTATATCTAGATCATACAAGGAAACACCATGCGAAATTTCAACTTCATAGGCCTTGTCGTTCTTCAGATAAAAATGATCAGTATTTATTTTTGAGTATTATTTAGCTTACATAAATACACAGCTCGCGGTTGAGTCAGCCTGACAGTAAGAGTATTAAGGGTGAAATAACGATACTATACGTTTTAACGAAACAGAAATGGTGATTATGTAAAACGTTTTTCAAATTAAATGTCATGTCGTTTTTGTTTACATGCAGTGTGATTTAATTTTTGTAATACAAAATAAATCAATCTTGTATTCGAAAATGACGCTTTGATGTAGGAAATGCAGTCAGACTTATCTGTAAATACAGTAAGTGATTGTTTGAGGGTTGGTAAATAATACAAATATTAATAATTTATCAATCCAGGAAGCAGGAATAAAAATAATAAAAACAAGAAAAATTAATTTACATTGTAAAAATATGTGTAATTTTTAAAATAGGATATGTGTGTTGGAATATCTCTTGAAGTTTATCAACCTAATCCATCCAAACCTAATCTAAAAGTCACTAATATCTGATATCCCAACTTTGCAGCGGATTCTCTAGAATACCTAATCAAAGTATGAAAAATGCTTGTTGCATCAGTACTTACGTGTTACTTAAATATTTCGCACACCAAAATTCCGATTATAAATTTATGATTTTTGTTTTTGTATTTCCGAATTATTAGTGAACATGAGTGTTTTACAGATATTCTATGAAAACAAATGGATATTACCAATATATCAGAAAACTCATAAGCTGCTTGTAAGGAATAATAATTATTAAAACGACAATAACATTGATTAAAGCGGACAGATTTTTTTATGTTGAATTACTGGTTTTGAATTTGAAATTGGAGTATATGTTTGGTGTAAATAACATCAGTCATAACTGAAATACACAAAACCTTGATATACAATCAAATATTAAAATAACCAAACTCGGAACTCTATATCGTAAACTAACTTGCTGATTATGCACACCCCATTTAACAAATAAATAGTTTACTGTCAATTATGTTGCATCCGTTCAGTGCTACCCCTATAACTCAAACTGACATTATTACAACGTATGAACTATATAGTGTATGTAGTTTACGAGCTACTCGATATAACCAAAGACAGCTTTACGTCGTCTTATATTATTATGGAACGTAGTTATAGCTTTCTACTTGAAGCACTTCCGTGATAGTGTGTTAACAACATGATATGACGTACCTTGTTTTCTGCTACAATCAGCAAGGTTGTTTTCATGTTTCCACTCCTACAATTTTGGTCGCTAATCACATATAAATTTGTATTTAGCTCAACATTTTTTACTTTCAAACTAGCTATTGAACATTACCGTTCGCTTCGCCTGATATCTTTAGTCGTTAAATACTTTATATACTGACTCACACCGTTACTAGTTAGTTATTCTTGCCAATCCTTTATAATCTACAGTTCCCAAAAAGCGACAGTGATAGGTTTTAAGTAAAATAAAATAATGAAAAATAGGTAATAATAAAGTTACACTTTATTACTTTTGGAATAAGAAATATGAGACAAACATTTCATTATTTTATTTTATATTTACACAAAAATCAACAAGCGGAGAAGACTTGAGCAATTTTTAATGGGATTTTATTTAATCAACTCTCTTTTTAAAATTATATATGGTAAAACAATTTTGTTTATTACCCCTTTTTTGTCTGTTGCTTACGGGCTGTACATACATTCAAGCATGTTGTAAAACTTTCTATTTTATTGAAAATATAGGTAAGAGTCCTAATATACATAAAAGGTTATTTATATTCCATATCTAGTAGCAGATATTAAAAAAATATATTGTTACATACATATCATGATGTTAAATCATGTATGTGTATACATTAGAAACAGTCCTCCCCTCATTAGTATAGTTACAAGATCAACATTTTACTATGTAATGAGAATCTGACAACTTGTATATAAACCCATATTTCTTATATTTTGTAATTTTTATTTAAAAAAAGTTTAAATAAAGGATCACTTATCTTTCATTTAAGCTGCGCTATCGACATCTCTGTAAAATTGTAAAATCAGGCAACAAATAAAAATATTCTTTCACGTATACACACAGTATGCCCCTAAGTACAAAATAAAATATCCAAACAACGATAAAAAGTATAGTGAATTGAACTAAAATCAATTTAAACTTAAGTTTATTAGAAGATCTTAAGATTAATAGTCTTCAAATTAAATTTTAAATAGAAACACAGCCTCGATGCAGGTAAAATTCTAGGATGTGTAAAAACAGTGAAACTTCTTAAAAAATTGGAAAGCGTTAGAGTTGCTGTTACTAGCAGCACAAACGTTTATGTCAAAAGTCGAAAATATACTCGAAATCAAAGTCAAGAAAAATACTATTTTAACTGTTGATTATATGACATGAAGCGTAAAATGTATCCTTTCATTACATGACAGTAAATAATGTAACATCTATAGACTGTCAATAAGCCCAAAACTTTCATTGTAAGTCCCTCCACAGCTGATAGTCACCTTACTGTGTGGAGTTTTGCTGATCATAGTTATCGCCCTTATTTATTTAGACATATCATGGAAATAAATCCAGCTGTTTGTGGATGTGTTAAACAACTTGTTTATACCACTGTTTAATGTTTGATTGATATTGAGACCCTTTACTTACAGCAGGATAGAGTAATGTCACACACGGCACAAAACGCATATACTCTACTAAGAAATGTGTTTGAAGATGGCCTGATTTTAAGATGTGGGGAAATACTCTGTCCAGCCCTGTCTCCAGATTGTACGTGTGCAATATCTTTCTCTGGGGTTTTTGAATTTATTAAAGGTTTAAATAAACTCAAGCAACTGATTTCTGAAGCCATTTTTGTGATTTCCTAACTTCGAGTAACTGGGAGCTTTATCAACTAACTTCAAGAGTGTCAGCCGGTTCAAAATTTGTTATTATTAATAATTGTTATAATATCACAAAATGGCATTATATTGTTAAGGTAATTGTGTAATAATATTCAACCTAATATCTTTTACTAAAAAGAAAGAAGTTATAGAAAGTGAACCAATATTTTAACAAATCAATAAAACATAACAAACACGCTCATATCAATTCAAACATTGAGTACCGAGTTTATTTTACTGCGAAATAATGTAACTGTTTTTAATACTATAAGCTGGACTAGGTCATAACGTGAAATTTGTAAGCTGTGTACGTCAGATATACTTCAATATAATTGTATATTATGGTGTTTACAATATATCATATTAATTAATAAGAATAATATGCATCCGTAATATCTCAAATGCATCATTCTTTATTGAGAACCAGTATTTAGATATGTAAGGGTAATTCCGAAATAGGGATAACAAGACAGATTTGTACTACCTAACAGTAAACTACTTATACATAATTTGGAGTGGTGTAGCGTTTGATTTTTTGTAAATAAGTTGCCGAGGTTAAGATACTCGTAATCTACAATTTAGATATTTAAATTCCGAAGTACCCTATCTAGACCTATATTTTTTTATGTAGTCTTGTTGTTAGATTACAATGATTCATTTTCCTACCTATATTTTTATGATCCACTCTTTACATTCTGACGATCTTAGATTATTGGAAGACTTTTTTCGTGGTTTTCTCGTTCTTCTTCGTCTTTTTTCAAACGTAATGATGTTTTGAGTGGTTTTTGTCTTTAAAGAATAATTATGGCTTGTATTTATTTTTGATGTTCGGACTTTTAACAGAATAGGTAAAGAGTGCTGGGATGAATAGGTAAAACATTTGTTTCAGGTTTCAAATTATGTAACCTTACAAAACCATATTTATTTAGAGATTTTCCTCTTCCTTTTCCCCCAAATAGTCTCTTTTGATAAACTCTACTTCTCTTTAAATCCTATCGCTCTTTGTGTATTTGAATCCTAAATGTCTTTATTTTATTACATTTGTTACCTCTTAGTCTTTTTTATTTAAACATATAATGAAGGAGAGAGTTTCAGAAAAAAAAGTGTTATTTTGTTTAGCGAGGATATGACCGAACAACAGAAGTAGACGTTGCACGGAGCTAGTTAATAAACAGATATAAAAATAGTACAATTTTTTTCCCTTTAATAATACATTCGAATTTTCTTTTAATTATGCTGTACATTCTTATATAAAAGGTGTACTAAAATTTAGTAATAACCATTATAAATAATTATCCATCTTATATTTTATTAATATGTCACAGATTACAAACAAGTGATATTTTCTTTCGTTTACTGTAATTCCATTAGTAAATAATATAAATATACAAGAAAGCTAATTTATTTCCATTAGATGAAATGTGCCAGATATTATACATATCAAGGGACAAAACAACGTTTCCGCTACTTCTCTCCATATTCATGACACAAAGCGATGGATTATAGGATTTTTATTTATTTTTTAGTATTAGATGAGAAAAGAATGTTTAATTTGTACACAAATAATAACTGCCACTTTCTTTTAATAATATTTATTTGGCCTATCTAAAAATGATGAATTTTTGAACAATTAAGTAACAATAAGATGTTGTGAGAAATGATAATGTCTTAAAACGATAAATTAGCAGTTTATAATACAAATATTATAATATATAATACTATTTTGTGTGAAGATATTAAAAAAATATATTCATATAGTTTTTCAATAAAACCTAGTTTTTTATAACACAACAATTATGACCTAGCTTTATCTACCCCTTTCGTTATGTAGTGTTGAGATACTTCCCTTTCATCTTTCTTAAAATAGTCTTTCTTGACCACAATTGTTTTGTTTTTTTTATCAACGCCGACGTTATTGCGGTTCTGGTTTTGTGGCTACGAAGACCTAAAGGGAAAAAATCTGTAAAAAAAACAATAACAACAAAATAAAACTTGGATAATATCGTGTTTCGAGTTCTTACAAAAAATTCCACTCTTGTATTTCTACTGCAATTGATGCAATTGAATCAATATATTGTGTAATCTTGGTAGTGTATAGGAAAAAGTTGTGGTAAGAAACAATCGGTTTCATAACTTCTAAAAAATAAAAACAAAACTGAATGTGTACAGCGTTTTATGAACCTTCTTTGGCTATTGTATGGACCATAATTTAATAGAGTATGTATCCTATCTTCTTACCTTTAATAGTATGTGAAGAGGTTTTTTTTTTAACCTGTCGAATAGTAAAATAAAGTTATCTGTTACATAAAATATCCTTTAGTATTTACACGAAACATTTATGTATCAGAGAGTAAAAAGAAAACCCAAGCCCTTTTGAGAAGTCATGATAAGGATTATTGGATTGGTTTTAGGATTATATACTCTCGTATTGTTTTTTTAAAGTTACATTGAAGCTAGTTACACGATTACAAAATTAAAAATACTGGATTTTATGATTCATCTAAATGTAATTTTCCATTTCATATATATATATATATATATATATATTAAAAAATATATATATATTTATTTATTTATTTATTTGGGAACAATATTTGGAAGGAGTCAAACT
Source organism: Aphrophora alni (assembly GCA_963513935.1). Classification (NCBI taxonomy): domain Eukaryota; kingdom Metazoa; phylum Arthropoda; class Insecta; order Hemiptera; family Aphrophoridae; genus Aphrophora; species Aphrophora alni. The sequence goes on along the minus strand of OY740774.1, from coordinate 61,856,549 downwards.
TATGTTAAATGTTTCTTTATTATCAAATATTGTAAAATAAAATAAAAAGAAGATGATTTTGAAACTGAAACATAAAATTACCCCCCTCCATTTTTGCTTCATATGAATATTAAATACATAACACTTTTAACAAATTGTCAAACATATTTACGTCGAGAAACTAAAATTTATAAGGTTGTATGTTAGTTTCATGTTACATGTCAGAGCACACGTATGTGTGTACTAATAAATTTAGTCCGTTGTATTTTTGTTATGAATCTAGATCAATATATCTTTAAATGGAATTTTAACTGTTAATTTTTCAATAAACACTGAAAAATCAATTATAATTCCATGATTTTAAAGTATTATATTTATATGAGTTATAAATTTACTTTTGAAATTATGTGAATTATCACTAAATAGGTAGGTAAAATATGCTATTTTTTTCCATTTTTGATAACATTGGTGTTATCTACAAAATGCTACATTCTGTAATGAGAATCAAGCAGTACGTTTAACCTACTTTCATTATCTAAAATAACGCTTTAATATTTAGAAGGGGTAATTACATCACAGAGATTACAAATTTCAACAAACAGAAACAAAGATTATAACTCCCCTATGAATATTCATGATATCACTCAACGGATTATAGGATTTGTTGGACGATTGTGTAATTTTACGATGTTTATTAAGCTTGCACTGAAACCTTTCTTTCAGCACAAAGTAATTATCGTTTGTAATCATTCGCATTTTACATAATCCATAAAATATAATATAACGTTTTATTCAATTTATTTAAACGCAATGTTTTCATAAATTAGACATAAAGTGTTCATGTGAGAAGGATTAACACCTTCAAATGAAAAAGGAGACGTTAATAATAATCATTAAAGACATTCAACCATTTAATATTGTGTCTCTTAGTTAGTCTAATAAATTAGAAACGCACGTTTATTCACAAGTTCTGATAAAAGTAAATATATTTAAATCATTTTTTATGTTTTTTTTAAAATTTCCATTCATTTTATTTCATTTTTTATAAAAGTATGGGATTTTAAAATGTAACCATTTTACAAAGTAGTTTTACAAACCATGTAACAAGTATAATTTAGTTTATAGTGTTTGAAACTAAAACAAAACTTTTATTTACACAAATAGTGTCTTATTTATTAATTTATTTGTTTTGAAATATTATAAAATATAGACACAAATAAATATGTATCTCCCCCCCCCCGCTATTACGTCGACAGATGTTAGGTTCTTAATAAGTACAATATTAGACTCTATTGATAAAAAAGCAGTACATGTAAACATTAAATTTTTTTAAAGATATAAATATGAAAAAATTCTACTGAATATCTGTAATGATATAAGGATTTTTTACGTCGAAGTAAGCAGTGTTGTTTAAGAATTAACATTGTAGCTGTGATGGAAAAAAAAACACACACCTAGAGGTTAAAAGTTTGTAGATACAAAATTAGTCTTAAAGTCAGTTTTTAGAAATTTATATATTTAAAATGAAAACGTAGGCCTACTCTATTTTATTTTTATAATAGTAGATAATTTTAGAAATTATTGCATGAAATTATTTTGTTTATTGTAGTTAATACTTGATTTACATATTTACAATGCAATAAATGGATTTAATCCTAAAAAAGTTATATAATAAATCTATTAAATATAATCTTAAATGTCATTAAGTCAATAAAACTAATCCCTAAACCAATCCCTTTACAGTTAAGCCATACTAGTATAGATATTGTACGCAGGAGTTAAAACAGTCCCACAATATCATTCCGAGGCTGAAGACTCTTTGTCACAAGATTGTCCACGCAACGAGTAAATTCGACTAAAATTGTTTGGACGTGAAATAGATTTTGATTCACAAAACGTTCTTGATACTGTCCTTTATCTATAAATTGTTTTGTAAAATGGGATATTGTTTAGCAGCTACGTTTGTAAAACTGAATACATTAGTTTTTATGAACGAGTTTCCATTCTTCGTTTATTCTAAATTGCTTAACTGATGATAAACAGAATCAACCTACATTTTTAAACAAACTATAACCAAGTAGAACACACTTAGGAAAGACAAATTTCTACTGAATATTAAACCTCTAGTTCCGACGCAAGAAGCGAATTTCAATCTATTCGTAATATATATATATATATATATATATATATATATATATATATATATATATATATATATATATATATATATATATTAGAATACGATTACTGCTCTTACCGTAAAATATAACCAGGATATTTTATGTTATGTTTTGATTTGACAAATTTTATTATATGAAGCTTATTTTGAAGTGGTTGGTTAAAATGAAATTAATACCCAAAAGTTTGTGTTTCTGAAAACAAAAATCATCAATTTACGAATATCTGACCCACATACTTCGTTCTTTATAGTTGGAGAAGAAGTAATTAAACAAAAGAAGTAGAAGTTACATAGTGAACTACATAAAACAGTAGTAGGAGGTATAGGTGTGACTTCCATGAAAATTGTGCAATATAAATTACATCATTACAACCCTCTATCAATAATCCGAATATAGTTAAGATTTCTTTCAGATCTTTTTTTAACAAAGAACATTAAAAAAGTAATTATCCCTCCACAATAGTAATTAATCGAACACCTCATGTTTTTTACACTTCCCTGTCAAACATCAAAAAATAGTTGAATAGTTGAATAAACTGAAGTTTAGCCCAATAAATAAAAATGTACTTTATAATTAAAATAATTGTTTTACTATCAATGAATACACTTAAACTAATAGGACTTAATTATACATGTAGTAAATTGAGCACTACTTATGACAAAGATATACATTTATATCTCAAATGAAATTAAAATGAATTTTAAAATTAGATCATTGTTGGTGTCGTGTTGAAAATACATGATAACTGTTTTCGTGCATATTTGCGAGATCTGATATCCAAGGTATGGCAATTTTCGATATGAGAATAATAAACCTGAACATTATTTAGTAACAGCTGTTTCATACAGTTAGATATAGAGAGAGGGATTGTGGGGAAGAAACGTTTCTAATCTAACCAAGATTCCAATAGGGTCATTTATTAGTATTCTATAGTTTTCTAATAAAAACAGCTGTCCATAATAACATCATTATATTAAGTACGTGATGGTACTAGATAACGTTACGTTAGCCTTATCAAGAGACGTGTGCATGGAAACTTCAAACTTCAACTAATTTTCTTCAAGTTTTAAGGGGAGATTAATATTATTATTTAGATAGTAAATTATGCAAAAAATAATGTGTTCAAATGAAAAAATTGACATATCTAACAATATGTTAGTGATTTATACCACATTCGAAAAGTGTAGGGACATACTGCTCGGATAAATTTATATACGTAAGTCTGCCTGTAGATATACTTTAAATGTGTGCCTTTTATGGTTTACATACATTATGATAATTTCATTGTATAACAGTAATTGTTTTTGTTTTGAAGAATAAAGAACACTTTTTGAGATATGAATGTTACCAAATTTTTCAACTATTCAGAAGTGGAAAAAAAATCCTAAATAATTAGCTTCTATGAGATACTATGGGGTTACTTCACTTTAATGTCTACACAAAAGTTGCAATTTTATCTTTAAAATTTCTATTTCCTTACTTATTTCCCCCCCCCCCATTCTTGTCAATACCTAGGTTTACCATCTGCATCCACCACGTCGCATTTCTCTCTATTTTCTATCACGCTTCAATTCTAGTTTTATGCGTACTCAGCTTCTTTTCCCAACTGGTTTTACTTCTAAAACTTTCATAAAATTGTCGTTTTTGATATTTGAGAGACTCTTTTAAGGTACAAGCTATAACTGTTGGTATAACTATAGTTTACTTATTGTAGCTCAAGTATCACTAAGGATGGCGAATTTGTTGTTGAAACGCATTTGATTTAGTAAACGTATTTTTTATGAGATCTTGTGTTCTATTTTTTCTATCTAATTGTCTTTTTGTAATTCCGCCATATGGTTTTGGATGGTCGTAATAAATAATTTCGAAGGTACATTTTTACATAGATAAGTTACAAAACTTTAAATTTCAAGTTTTTAGAGCGTTTCACATATCCGGAAAATTCAAAACTAGCTTCATGGGATACCCGGTGTTTCAATATCAGTCTTCCACAAATTGGATGATCATTACCTTATCCAGCAAATTCTACTAATAACATGATATCCGACTTTGAATTAGAAATTCAGCAGAAATTTGTCTTTGCTACGAATATTCAACAAAATGTAGAGCAAGTAAGTTCATGAGCAGTCTAATTGATACTATATGGAGGATTGAAACTTATTAGTAGAAACATATGTATTCATGAATTTCACAAAGCTATTATCTGATCAATGTCCATTTTGCATTACATTCAATTGTAAAATGTTTATATCAATATATTTTGTGGAAACCAATTACATTCTAATCAAAAAAATTCTTATTTGAATTTACTCGCCTTGTGTCACCGAGGGAAGATAAAACATATTAAAACTCAGAATTACAATCTCAACTGTAATAATTCAAATTCTCTTTGTTGTTACTGCAATCTTCCTCGATCCTTCTCAAAAATCAAAAGCCAGCTAAAATGATGTATTATCTCGTACGCTATCACAAGTTCTGCGATCCAACATCAAGACGAGGTTTTAAAACACCAATAAGATGCATTCAACCTTATTCACCCTCCACAAATAATAGTAAGTCCTTGAAATGTTTCAAATAGCTTTAGGTAAAATGGAGTCAAAATACACTTCATTGCGAAGGCAATAAAAGACATACGCTTGGAAGGAGATAGAGTACTTGAATGAAGTTTTTATCTATGATATATGACATCAGTAACACGAGTATCTATATGGTCGAGAAAGAATGAAGTATTTGATGATTATTAAATATCGTTGAGAGATCTTACGTGGAGGCTTTCATGAGAGATTGTGATCTTCTCACCCTACAATAATTAACTAGACATTTCCAAATATTTAGAACAAAATATGTAATGGTTATACAGTAAATACTATTACAATAAATTAACCAAAGAAACGAAAATTCATAAAAACTGTGAAATAAAGTAAAATTTGTTTATTTACAAATATTATTGATAGTTAATAATATTATTTCGTGGTTATGTTTGGTTGATTGAATTTCTAACTTTTTTAAATTAATTAAGTAGAGAATATTTTGGTAATTAAATATAAAATTAATTTCTATCACTTTTGACCATTTTTTTTTTACGTTTGAGGTTATGTGAACAATTTCTTTCTTTAACTCTATACTATCTATGTTTATTTTTGTTACGCGCGCGCTGGCCCACACACGCACGCATAAAATATGACATATCACTATACATTTAAAAATTATCTGGTATTGATTTATGTATGTAAAAAAAAACATCAATAATAAAAATTATTTTAAAACAAAAGGTGTGTAATTTTATTCAATTACAATTAATTCTGTACAGTTGATATCAGTTAGAGTTTTAAAAAAGATAATCCTTACATTAAATCGATGTATCGAACGACAACAAATTGCTATTGAATCGTTATTGACACTAAGAAATGGACTGAAGCACATTCATAATAATGTGCTCTTCGTGTTTTCGATCCATGAATGTAATACAGGAATATACAATGAGGATTCAATTATTTTTTATTTATAAAGTACAGTAAGTGTAAAACAAAAATATCACCACAATAGGCTGGTCTAATTGCCAGTTATTTTTTAAAAATAAAACGTAAAAGGAAATCTATATGTCAAACCATTATACAATATTATATTTTGTATTGAGAAGTATTCCATGTGGTTTAATATGTCAAACCTAAAAAAAAATCTACTATTCATTTATAAATTTATAAAACACATACTGATAGTATTAAAACAATAATATATAATTTATGTCATTTCTTCTAGAACCTCCCAAAATGAAAATTTTTAACATATTGCTATTAAGTAATAGGGTAATACACACTTTCACATTTTAGTCATATTAGAGAGTTGAGTTAATTTTATAACAGTATTACACCGGTTACAAATGGATCACGAGTTACTCTTTGGCGTAGATTTCAATTAATAAAAAACGAACCCCTACAAGCATTTGAAGACACGTAGTGTTAAATTATTAAGGGTGCATACCTTTACTGAAGAATCAAAGTTTATTTAATATTATTTTGTATCTGCGTTTTTACATTTCATCATCATTTATTTTCGATCTGTATACAAGTTTTTACGAGAAGTTTTTAACTAATTTTCGTTTTTCTTTTTAGATGTTACATATAACACATTACTGCGACATCTTATGTTTTTAGGTAACATTTTGAGATTTTCTATATAAATTCTAAATAAAGCCAATTTAAGTATAACTTTTGGAAATAAATTTCTCTTTTTGTAATATTTTGCACCCACAGTATGAGTACAAATGTGACAATCGCAAGGTATACTAGCTGGATTTTCATAATTTACTGTTAGGTCTTGTGTCAGATTCCTCTCTTTCGTCTTACTTAACAGGTGGTGTCTTTTCACTAACTCTTGTTTTAACTTTGTATTAGTGTATTAGATGGCTATTAACTTTAATTTATGCTCTGTTTTTTCATTATTTGCGACGATGACTTCAAATATTTTGTCGTGAACCCCTTCCCCCCCATCTTCTCTACAAATGTGTTTCTTTCTGTTTGGGGTTTGGACCAATAATTGGTTATGCATTTGTTTGAAAAAGTGTTTATATGTGTTGTGATAAAACATACATTTAAAGATACTTTTAATAATGATTTTCATGCGCTTTTCAGTATTCTCTTTGTGATGTAGTTTAAACAATGTTTAGTAAGATGAGCCATTTTTAATTTGACAGTATTATAAATTAACGTTTATTGAATGTAGGTTTGTGTAAATTATATTGTTTTGATGTGAATCACTCAGTTTATAAAATATAATACATATGTTATTATAAAAAGTAATACATATGTTATTAAAAATCGTCATAACACAAACATTAAAAACATAGTTAAAGAAATTTCTATTTCTACATCCTAAATAAATATATTAAGAAACAGAAAATTTTGATGTACATTTATAAGTTTCTACTTTTGTACAAAAATATTTTTGTAACCTTTAGGTAAAAAATGGACTCAAATCTATTATTTCATTTACATTTATAGTATATTAACATGTTGAACCTAAACTGTTAGAGAAATAATAAACAATAACATGAACTATTCGAACATGTTATTGACAGTTGTGTTAATTGACTCTAGACATTTACCAAAATTTAATTTTGTAAATATATTCTAATACTTATTATACATTTTGGACACAAATACGTAGGCTACTACATTTGCTTACAATGTATGGATATGTTGAATTATTCTAACTGTCAGAAATTATAAACCGCCGCAAAACTTCTCCACCTTGTGTAATGACTTCAAACGCTGTAATTTATTTGATTTAACTTTAAACTTGTTGACAGTTACGTTAACGAGTGTTATGTTGCCGATATATTTATAACCGCTACAAGAGGATGTCAGAAACTTATATTTGACGTTAAATTCGGAGTACGTTTTGTTGCATACAAAAGAGATTGGTTAAAATGATTTAAATATAAAACTTACATAAGTATGTTCCCCTTACACTATACACATTAATTTTAATTCAGTTCTAATTAACGGCATTATCTAATATGTTTAAAAGTCAACGTTGAATACCCACACAATTTATATTCAACGTCAAAGTAAGTAAAAATTAAATGTAAACACAACAAAAATAAAAGAAGTTAAACCCTGCCACAAATATTTCCTTATTCTTCTCGTAAGAAGTGATAAAACCTTCCAGAGTTTCAAGTATCGGGTTTAGAGTGTTTAGGAATGGGAATGGGGTAAAAGGCCTTTTTTTCATAGTTTACTCCAAATATCACATACAAATAAGGTCTATGTATGGCTAATATTACAGAATTCAAAATTATGTAATGAGCTCACTTCTTGCTAAAATTAATGCTGTAGAGATAAGGAAGGTGAAAAAATAGTTTGAATTTTAACCTATTTTAAAATTGCTTGAAACAACATGAAATTTTGTGATATGAGGAAACGTCATTTCAAAAATGGCATTAGGCCCTAGGTAGTGAAACGACAATCTAGATTAACCAATAAATCTCCATATTACATATAATACTTTCTGTTAGAAATTTTTAAGTATTAGCCTACGTGTAGCCCAACTTTTTAATAAAATAATTTCCTTCTTTTTTTTTTTTTTTTTTTTTTTTTCAAAGAGTGTATAATTTTAGATATTAATACCACTATCTAACAACTAAACTTCATATAATTACACTTTAAAACCTCCATTATAAAGACAACTTCGAAATAAAATTTAATTACATAGCCCTAGTGTTTTCTCAACCAACTTAGGCCACGCCCATTGACACCTCCCACCGTTCACCTATAAATACAGTAACATTATAAGCCACGCTCATTTGTGGTTTCTGTTTCATAGTGTGAACGTTCAAAATGAATAAGTTCTATGATATATTTCATTTCCCCTTTCAGGAAACTTTGACGCTGTTAAAATAGATATTTTGTCCTCACTCCCTCTTGAAATAGCTATTTTAATATTACGATAATACTAACGAATGTTCATTTTGTTTAGACCAATTATATTATATTTATAATATAACTCTTATTAATAATATTTTATTTTAATATTATAGATTGCTACCTGGTAAAACATTTTCTGAACGCAACGTTGGTGTCAAAGAAATGGTATGACTTGTGCCAAAGTGATTATGTACTAAGGAATAGAACAAGACTTCAAATTAGAATTGAGAAAAAGATTCTATGTCCACATTAAATGTTGAGCTTGACTTATGAGAAAAACTATACAGTTTAACAAACACATAGAACACAATTCTCATAAAAAAATACGCCTAAGTATCAGACGCGTTTCAACGACAAGGTCGTCCTCTTCAGTGATACACGAGCTACACCAATCAAACTATAGTTATAGTTTGATTGGTGTAGGTCGTGTATCACTGAATAGGACGACCTTATAGTTATAGTTATAGTGTTATAGTTTGATTGGTGTAGCTCGTGTATCACTGAAGAGGACGACCTTGTGGTTGAAACGCGTCTGATACTTAGGCGTATTTTTTTATGAGAATTGTGTTTTGTGTGTTTGTTATACTGTATAGATTCTATGTCAATAATTTACTTGTATAGAGTTCCATGTATCTCACATACATACGTATACTAATATTTATATTACTGTTTTGAACAGAACTGCCACAACGGCTTTAAACTTTTCGAACATGGTAAACAGTATAAGCAAGAATTATTGTCTTTTACTTCCCAATTAGTTTAGAGAACTCTACTTCTAAAAAAAATAATGTTTCATACTTGTAATACTAATGAAATTCCATAAATTTGTAATAAACCATCTAATTCGTAATTAAAAACATTACTAAATTATAATGGAAGTGAGAAACTATTGGCAAATACAATAATTAAGTATTCAAAACTGATGGAGTAATCGTTAAGTATTCTGTCAGAAGCACTGAGTTATCTGTTACTTTTACATTATAATACATTAAAGCCAGACATGATAGTCATAGACACAACATAGTGAATTACTATGCATTGTTTTACATAATTTCAATAGGGGACAACAACTCAATTGACAATTCGAAAACATGATAATTACTTGTAAACGATAGAGTTCCTCAAAATACTAACTATTAGTTTAGTGATGTTAAAATACTAGTTGTGTTATAATTAATACTTTAATAAGATGGAACAAGTAAAAACTCTATAGAATATTTTATGTCAAATTATTGAATTTGTGTCTTGAAATGTATTGATTATGCAATGAATTGTTTTTAATATAGAGGAAGTAGAAAATTGCTCCCAGTTATATATTTAAAATAAAGTTAATTGTTTTGTTTATATAACGGTTGTAAATATAATTTATTAATCTAATGTAATTATATCATTCAATATAGGAGCAAAACATTTTCATTTTAGGCGCAAACATATGGTAAGCATAGACTAATGCATATTCCTAAAAAAATATTTGATATCTCTCACATTTAAAAATTTTGATTTAATCACCAAGTCATAAAATATAATTATATTTAAGTAAAAATTAAATTAAAAAATCTTACATTATTGATTCATATTAATTGTCGGGTAAATTGTTTTTCCCATAAATCATTTCGTAAGCTATTTAACACTCACGTTGATATTACAAAAGCAATAATTATTTTCTACAGCCTATTATCACAACCGTCTGTAAAACTGAAAAATGATATTTGATTTCAAAGTAAAAGTCTAAAAACACGACATGACTCAAGAACAACAGCAGGAAGTTATTAGGTATGCCTTTGTTCTTTCATGAGAAGTGATAAATGACTCTTTTGTATACAAGTAAAAGAAAGACACTTGTGTTTTAAAAGAAATTGTTATCACGAAAGTAACAATGAATAAAATTGGGTACTTAATCGACATAATATATCGGCCAATATTATTTTTGTTTCAAAACACGAAAAGAATCTATATCAAAATATATGCATAGATAAATATTCAATGCTTTTTGTCTGACGTAATAATGGAAATGGAAATGTAATGGAAATGTAAATTTACATAAGTTAAACAATTATAGATAGACTTAAATTGCATGTAATACAATATATTACAAATATGAACTTGTTTATTGATATTTCAAAATTATTTATGTTATTATACCTGTTTCCAATATTAATCAGAATTAGCTGTTGTAAACAATTTTCTATATTAAAACTACTTTTATTAATATAAATATGAGATAAATAGATTTTTAATATAGATATATTAGAGTACTGTTTTTTTTGTGAAAGTTTCATACATAACGTGATACTGCAATAGTATTCATCATACTATCCTGATATGTGGGTGTGAAATATGTGAAAATCCTAGAATTGACAAGATAGAATTCTAAATATTTATTTGTTGATATAAAATATTATACTTACATTTAATATCAGAGATCTCCGTTAGTTTAATTTTTGAAAATCATTCACTGTTATTAATCAATATCAATATATATAATAAATGGAAGTCTAGAATGTGCGTGCCTGCAAAACTCAAAAACGAATCCCTGTACAAGCAAAGGGGAATATGGTGTGATCCGTGAAGGATTGCCCATCCGTGAAGGAGGTTTCCGTTTTGTCTCTAAGGGCGTCCATTGGAAGATAAAAGGGCCAAACTTATGACCGAAAAATACAAGGGAAATATAGTATTTATCCCCAGAATACCACTGATATCGACTGAATTACCATTCCAATTTAAGAGACTACAATTTCCAATCAAACTAGTCTATAGTTTTACTATTAACAAATCGCAGGAACAAACTTTAAAGTATTGCGGCATTAGTCTCAAAGATTCCTCCTTTTCTCACTGTAGGAAATCCGAAAATTTGTATATATATACCCTTGATATCAAAATAAAAAATGTTGTTTATAAACAATTATTAGAAATAGTTAGAATGTTTTCAATAAAAAGCTTTTACTTCTTATATTTTGAGATTTATCTCCTTATATTCCAACAACCAGACAATCCTATAGCCCGGATCATCTTAAAAAAAGGTACAGTTAACTGAGTAAATTTCTACTTTGTAAAAATACAATATTTAACTCAATACTATCGTTTTTATGGTCTTGCGAATGATTCTTCAATTAGGTGCTAGCAGACGGGTTTGCGAATATTTTGAAATCAAGATGATATTCAAAATTTATTCGTGAATAACATATGTTTGGTTAAACCACTAGTCTTATATAATAACGGAATTATTTAGTGTTATGACTCCTTTCTTGATCATAAGGAAAGAGTCCGTCATCTACATATATATATATATATATATATATATATATATATATATATATATATATATATATATATATATTGCAATTGATTTTTTTACCTACCACCCACTAACAAAATTTCCGACTAGTGAGAATTAGTGATATATGAATCTCCTCACCCTTTCCCTAATCTATATATTTTCTATTCAGCTTTGATTAGAATAAAAATCAAAGCTTATTTAATTGTAATATGAGTATAGTAAAACACAAGTATCAACCGAAACTCACCATCCGATTGTTCATAGCTTCCAGGTGTTTATAAACTAATATTTTTTATTATATTTCTTTTTGTTATGAAATAGCATTAATCTTTTGTTATGGGAGCAGGAATGAACATTTTAAAGAACAGTTTATTGATACGTTGCTCATTATAGCCATCATTTCTACAAGAATCGAATTTCAATATTACAATGGTCATATTGTAAATGTTTTTTTCGGTTAAGATAGTAAAAATCTTATATCTTAAATATTTGGTGATTAGCTGTCCTCTTTATAACAAAAAACTATTTCATTTTAAATAAGGCAAGAAATTTTGTGATTTTTGAGTTACAACTTATTGATACTAATAGAAATTATTATCATTTAAAACACACATTAAATTTGAAATTTTGAAATCTTTCATTTTACTTGTAAAAGAAATTTTTTTATTTTATTTTTTTTGCAAAAAAAAAAAAATTACAGTCTTAATAAAAATATGGAAAGTGGCTTTAAAATACTTTCTTTTAAAAAATAATTGTGTTCTGTGGTTTCTTAAGAGCCTCTTTCTAAAGTGAGAGGGTTAAATGAAAGCAAAATCACTGGGATCAGTTTAAAAATACAGAAATATTTAAATTAAAAATACAGTAAGAGGAATAAAATTATCTTCATTTGGTATTATTGAATTTGCTGAGGTGATGTAAGTTCTTCGAGTTATTAACAGTTAATCTGCATAAAGATCGTGTGTTCGATGTGAGTTTCTGCCTACATTTAAGAGTCCATAACTCAATCAATTTTTATCACATCGAATCTAATAAATAATCATTATGTAGGATAATGTTTAACAATTGTCTTACACATTACTTCCATAAAATATATACTTTCAAAGAGAGAATTATAACACCTCTTTCCTTAAATATCGACGAAAATTCAAGACCCATCGATTGGTTGAAATAGTATTATTTTATAGCAACTTACTATAATTGAATTATTGTGTTTCTTACTTTTAAATGTTTTTTTTCCTGTAACGTATACGTTTTAATATGGAACTAAAAAATATTATAATTAAATTGTTTTTTGACAATATTAAGCCTTTTGTAAAACGTCATTTATTTAAAGACAAACTATGTCGTGTAAAACACATACGATATTTTTATTTTCAAGTAAAATTGTTAAGGTAAACACATATTACTTCCATCTTAGTTACACCTTCCAAATAATTTAGGAGATAGGGTTTTCTTACAACCTCTGTGGTTGTATTACGTTTTAATGATTGCCAATAAGGATCTTAGCCATAAAAAGAAGTTAGACTCATTATTATTGGAATAATATATACTGCGATAATAAATTATTTTGATTTGGATGAAGTAGGCCTAAATGAACCCACTTTAAACAAATTTTAAAATATCCACATTATGTGAAACATTTCCAAACATGGACTTAATTAACAAATACGAAGAAGCAATACCACCCACTTTACAAATTTCTCCCCTTTGAATTAATTATCAATATTACTAATAATAGGAATTTCATCAAAGAATGTGGAAACTTATATTGATATACTAGCGGAGAGTAGAGTTCATTATATGCTGTATTAAAGTTACGTCTGTTTTCAGAGTTTATGAATGTTAAATAGATGTTTGATAACTTTATTATCAAGTAAATCTTGAACAAAATGTCTGAAGCCTAAACAACTAAACCGATAGTCATGCTATTTACATAAATCTCTTTCTTGAATGGTTTAGTTTTGCACTAGAAATCACAATTTTCAGAATTGTTGAATATAAGCCCTTAAAAATAATTATCCAATGAATATAGTTAAAAATGTATAAGAACATTTTGTATAAATTTTTCCTTCTATACCTACTTTTATTTCAAATAATTTAATTCTCAACGTTTTTGGAGCCTGAAAAAAATGTTTTAACAATTTCCTTTATAAGTTATTAATTTTTGCTGAGAAATAACAGAATAATTTCGATTTGAATTACTTACGCCTGGACTCAATTATAATTTACAATTTAATTAACTACTTTTAGATAAATTCCGTTATATTATTTATGTTTTCATTCTTAGTATAGAGGGTATACAATATGTTATACGTTACAATGTTGTGAAATAATTTTTACGTTTTATATAATATTGGAAATGTATTTACTCCTGTCCAGACCATTTCTCGTGTTATACTATCGAACAATTCGCACTTTATTTTATATCGCTAGTTTTATTGTACAACAATCAATTTCGCGTTCGCACTGTTATATTAGGCATTGTTTCCTGAAAGGTGAAATTAGTCATATATTTCTTGAATTTAAAACAATTGTTTTCAGAATTATTGTGGAATTATTTACATATTATATTGGTGATAATTTTAATCTTGGTTTAAATAAAATCGTATTTCAGAAAATATTTATCCATGCCATTGAAAATAAATTAATAAAACTGTTAGCAAATTCATTAAATAGTTTATGTTACACATGTTGCATATTATGGACACAGCTTAAATAACAATAACTACAGAATATATTGCCTCATCGTAATTATGTTTGATAATCTTAAAATTCTTAAATGAACAAGGAATAAAAAGGTCAAGGGATAAAAAAGATATGTTATGATAAATATTAAGCGATATATAGTACATTTATAAAGAATCGATTCACTAGCACATATTTTAAAATGAGCAAAAAAAAAATGTATGTTTACTACAAATCACAAATTCTATCAGCTAACATATTGAGTTTGTTAAGTGAATATTTTCAATATTCACCAATTACATATTATAATTTGAATTCTGGATTTTATTATATAAGTTCGGTATAACTATAATCTCATTATACGCAAATTATGTTTTTCATGTTACAAATATAATAATTTACTGACATAAATTATTTAATCAAATCATGTTGTTGCATTTATACGGTTTTTAAATTTGACTCTCCTTCTTGTATTAAATAAACTCAACCTTACCTCAGAGTCAGTTCCGTAAAATACAGTTCTCATATTTAGGTAACGTTGCGTATCTAGCGAGTAATGGAAATGTTTGTTTTGACAGAATTCGGTGGTGGAAGGGGGTATTGGGTAATCAGTAATGCACAACATGGACAGCCAGATTTGCATTTCATTGTGGGGAAAATACTGTCAAAATATAGCCTTGGAAAAAGAGGAGCATGACAGTCAAAAGAAATGTTTTGTAGTTGAAAAATTATTTGATTTTACGTGGATTCAATTACGTTTACCTCGATAGGTAGAGAAAATACTACTGTTAATTTGATAATGGCCATTATTCCATTAAAATATTCCTTTATTAAACTAACTTTTACACCATGTAAAGTGATAGAAATATGTGCTATTTGGTTATGTTTGTTTTAAATTTAGAACTACAAATAATAATTGTGTATGGAATTTGGATATACAATATACACGGAATAAAAAAAAGAAAATAAAAGAGCGTTCCTTCATTATGTATTTAGGTTATTTAATTTTATAACATTGAGATAGGGTTAGATTAGAGCTAAATTTTCATATCTTATATTACAAAAAGATGAAGCTCAATGATAATACAATTTTCTTTCAAAAGCTCCATAAAAAAAAAATAAATAAAAAAAACAGCAATCAGTCAAATCTGGGGATCTTTAAGGCAGTCTATGAAGTTACTGCCATGAACTGTCCAACGATTTGGAAAATTTCGATATAAAACTGTTTCGGCTACATTAACATAATGAGGAGCTCCATCCTGTTGGAAATACAAATTTCTTTCTTCTCTAGCTGAGTCAGATGAGAAACTATGTATCGAGTTAATATTTATGGCGTATCTTTCTTCAGTCATTGTCTGAAGGGTGTGTCTTTCGCTTAACCACCATCCTTAGTGACTGCAGCCGAAACAGTTATACCCTTTGATTTTAAGTCCTCTTCTTGTAAGATATGTGGATTGTTTTTGTTATAATGATGAATGTTTATAAATCCTGTTCGGAAATATGTACAATTATCTAGGAATACAATTTCTTCATAACACTCGGCATCTTCGTCAATATTTTAATTCAACTTTCCTGTCTGTGTCATATTCCAGAAATTAGGGACCGAAATGTGTTATGTAAAGATATATTTTGTGTTATTGGCATATCTTTGAACTGAAGACTTTGGGATCATAGTAGTGAATGCAACTTTTGTAAGTGAATTATACCTGTTTGAAGGTAGCGAATTTCAAGCTCTTCATTTTCTATCATAGCAAATTTATGGCTTTAAAAAAAAAAATTTTTTAAGTCATCCAGTTCCTAAAATCTATTTATAAATTGTTTTTCTTAATGGAGGAACACAATTTGGGTATTTGGGTATGTTCATCGAAAACATATATTTCCTTCATATTAATTTATAAGAGCAATACCTCAAAAAGAACATTTCACCTTTTTTTCAATTGAAAAATGCTTTGGTTCGACGTTAGATATCATATACTTATACCACATAAAAACCAAATCGTTCCTTTATTGTGTATTAACAAAGTAACATCTGATGGAGATGAACAATTTAATTGCATTGCATTGTAGTATTAAATAGTTCTATCTAGAAGATTGATGTTATTTTTGTTATTCTGCCATTTTGTAATGATTGAGCATAGTAAAGTAAAACTCGAGCGTACTTTTTAATATATCTATATAACTTAATAGTAAAGGGTCAAGTTTGCAGAGTGTTCCATATGTCCGGGATAATATTTCAAAAATAGCAACCTCTTTGTGGAACACCATGTATATAAAAGCAACGTTATAAAAATCCTTGAAGTCATATTTGAGACAATTATTATTGATGATAGTTGATTCAATAAATATGTTTTCGTTGAGAATATTAATTAAATTTATTTATTATATGGACATTATTCATTTTATAGAACAAAGATTGATTGACACAAATATAAGAGTGTTCACAAGTTGTATTTATATTTGCCTTAAATACCAACATTCTACAAAATAGCTAATAGTAGGTTTTGTTTTTAGTTTCTTTATTATTCTGAAAGATTCAAAATTTCATATTTGCCTTCTACAATTTCCAATTGAGTTATTGTTAATAAAAACAGGAAAATATATTATAAACATACTTAAATATTTATAGTCCTTAATGTCCTTTATTTACTTTAGAAATATTTTATATTTATTTGACAATAAATTGTAATATATATATATATATATATATATATATATATATATATATATATATATATATATATATATATAATTTGTTGTTATCGTTTGTATTAGGCCTATTATGATTTTGTAATGTAAACGTTTACTCTCTCATTTTTATGAAGCAATCTCTACGTCCCTTTTCCACAACTTAGTATCCATTCCATAGATTACAATCATTATGTTAACGTACATTTACATATCCGTCAGTTATAGAAATATTTGTTTTGACAGTAGTAGGGGAGAAGGAGTAATCAGTAACTGCCATGGACACTCAGATTTGCATTTTGTTGAGAGACTGATGAATTTCGTAAATATAACGTCGTAATAAACATTTTTGAAATTAGTGGAGGCTGCTAAATGGGAAACGAAGTTTCTATTAATAACATTATTTTGTACACCTAGACTCAACTATTTTTTAAATAATTAAAATTAGTTTACCACGCTTAAAAAACTGAGAATGCATAAGAATGGATTAACTACACTGGACAATACTAGCAGTTACGTATCAATATTTTAGTTCTTATTTAATTTATCTTATTATTGAACTCATTTAAGAACCAATATAGGTATTGTGTTACAATAAAAGTTATATAATAACCATATGATTATTTTCTTTTTGTGAGATATTATTAAAGGATTATCACAATATATACATTATCGAGATATGTAAGGAGAAAATTAAATCAATTCTGGGTTTTTCTGCGGCTATGGTAATATTCTAATTTCTGATTTTAAGTATTCTTTCTACTTTGCGTTGACATTTTTGTTGGCTCAGTTGGCGCACTTGGAGTGATGTCATTTTTCAAAACACAAGTAATGTATTGACGGGATAAGTCTTTGTACAAATGAGACGAAGGGTATTTATTTTTAAAAATATAAGTTTATCCTAATGTAGTTGTTATTAGAAATTAAGACGATAAATTTTCATGAACAATTTTTCACTCTGTGTAGTTATATAAGACCATCATAAATGATATGGTTTAAACAACGTAAATTGAAAAAAAAATCATACAGTTCTTTTAATACATCTACAAAATATAATTCATGTCACATTTTAAAACATTGACTTAGAGATTGAACACTGCTTTTCTTAATCAAATTAACGTAAATACTTTATTGGTCGTACCAAAAATTCTTTATTCTTCCACAGTATTCCCTATATTTTATTTCTTCAATTATTTGTGTGTATAAATACTGACAGAGTGTTAAGATGACATCGACATATTATCAATATATAAAAACTGTATTTAGAGTAGTTGTACATGTTTACTCTACTTCATTTAATATAATGAAGTATCACCACTTTTGTCGGTATGTGCAGATAATTATATGTTACAACTTTGGAAAATAATAAGTTATAAGTAGAGAAATGCTCAAGGTTAAACATTGTGTAGAAGAAAGTTGAATTATACATTTAAAATGTGATTAGTTTAATGACAACGTACTGTCTGTAAGATAAAATACGTATTTTCTTCACCGAGTGAAATTGTTAAAGTTTTACAAGTTAAGGTTTCAACTTTGATACAACTCTTTAATCTTAGAAGGGATCAGGTTTACGTACTACTACTGTGTAATAGGAGGTAGCAATTTATGTCGAAATATATTTGTAGGTAAATAGTTTACTTTTACAGTATATAGCTATAATACTTATTTGAAAAGAATATTTTGCCAATTCATAATGAAATGTTACCTTAGGCTACACAGAAATCTTCTAGGGAACTGTCCCATAAACATAGACTAAAAATAATAAATCAAACAAGGATCAAAATAAATGAATGAATTTACAAATCATAGATTGTAAATATATATTTTTGTTTGAAAAAAAAATTTCAATTTTTTATAGAGATGTTGTATAATAAATTTATTTACATAATGAAAGGGTTTTACCATTTTCGTAATTTTTGAAAAGAATACAGTAAGTAAGCTATCTACTTAGTTAGGTTTTTATATATATATATTTAAGAAGATTCAAATGTATGTTAATATGAATACATAATATAATGTGTTGTGAAAAGACATCTCTCCTAACCATACTTTTGACATATATTTGGAGTTTTCAAATTTTTAAAATATGTATGATTATTTTAAAACCACTTATCATAAGACTGGTTTTATTCTATTACCTTATGACTTGTAAATGTCAACTAACTTTTCAAATGTAGTGTTATTAAATTACAATTACCATTAAAAACGTTTATAAACACCGTCAATAAATGGTATAATTTACAAACATGATGAAACATAATAATTAAATAACCGTATTTAAAGTAGTTGGAAATTTTTATTATATTCGATATATAAATTTCGATTAAAACTTTATTTTATTATTTTGGAAAATAAAATTTGTAAGTAGGAAGATGTTTATGGTTAAACATTGTAGAAGAAAGATAAACAATTTGTAAAATATTATTATTTTAAAGTCAACGTACTATATGTAGGTTAAAACACCTATTCCCATCTCCGAGTGAGAGTGTTCAAGTTATACAAGTTAAGTTTGAACTTTGTAGTAACTCTTAAATCTCTGGTGGGATCAGATTGTTTTAAAACTGCTGTGTCATACGAATTAACTATATTTTTCCTAAAGATATCTGTAGGTAAACTGATTGATTTAAAGTACATAGCTATGCTACTTGATTCTAAATATTATTTTACCAAATCATAACGAATTGTCACTTAAACCTCCACAGATATCCTGTCGGTAACTGCCTCATACATGTAAGACTGCAAATTATAAATTAGGGAAGGATCAAAATTAAAGAATAAATTTAAAAATCGTAGATTGTGAATTTATTTTTGTTTGGGGAGAAATACATTTCATTGTTTTACAAAAATTTTGTTGTCACTAAAATGGATTACATATAGAAATTATTTCACCTTTTCCTTTTATTTTTGAAAAGATATAAGTAAACGAGGTAAAAAGTGAGGTTTTTTAAATATTTATTTAAAACATTCAAATATAAGATATTAGGATTGCATAACAAATGTGTTGTGAATAAAGATACCTCCAAATCATACTGTTGGCAGATGTTTTTATTTTTTAAATATTTGAAAAAAATGTATTATTATTTTAAAACTACCTATCTAAGACGGGTTTTATTCAATCAAGTAAATTTAAAATATGAGATATTGCATAAGAACATCCTTAAACTTTCTGTTTTATACTTTTTTATTTGTTCCAAGAATGGCGATTAAATTTTTCAACTTTTTCTTTTTCCAAATTATTTATTTTTTTCTATATTTTGTTGATAATGTATTCTGGTAAATATCAACTAACTTTGCAAATATAGTGTTGTTAACTTACAATTACTATTTAAAATCGTTTATTCGAAACATAAAATGGAATCAATTTAGAAACATGATGAAATAAAAATGCTTACAGCTAATTAATTATTTAATTTTAAATTATACCCCATTGCAATTATTCATTACCTATCTAAATGGTAGAAAGTTATGACGTAACTTTAGCCCAAAACATTTGCACATTAAATCTTAGTATTAAAGCTTTAATTCTAAATTAAGTGTGCAGATAATGCATTATAAATTAGAATTAAGTTAATATTGTTGGCCCTGAAAATTGGCTTTACTTACCAATTCACAGGTTATGCTGATCTTTAAATATTGCTATGGTCATTTATACGATAAATTGTTATTAATGAAGGTTTTATGAAAACAAAATACTATGCCATAAATATTTATTTTAGCTATTCACCTAAGTGGATTGATTGATGTTAAATCTATTTAGATACTTTTGATTTTTTACTGATTTTTTATGAATATCAGTTTCTCCTAAATAAAACAAAATAATTCATTAATAGTTTCTGTCAGTCAAGGCATAATTTATATTTCAAAATGTAAAATAATTTACACTTCAATTATTTTAATTTTCTTTATATTTTATGTATGTATATTAATTATGTATACATATATTTTATGTATTTTTATACATATTTTTATATCAGGGCGGGGCAATGAAGTATCTATACTATTGAATTAAAATAAAAAATATCAAAAAATGTCAGAAAAATAATTTATTGTGGAATCACAATGGTACAACTGGAAATTAATATTGCTTTGTTGTAAACAACATGTCATTCAAGTGATGTCCCTCATTGTCATTACACTTCTGCAGCTCTATATTTATTTTAATGTTTGAAATGGGAGTGTTTAAAAATAGATAAATTATTATATCTTTTAGAATTTTCTTTACGATAAAACAAAATAATTTACGGTCTTGTATGTGGACAATCCTTTCAATTTCTGTTTTCTACTTTTTTAATTCTTCTAAGAATGGTGATTCTATGTTCAAATTTTCTCTTTCATACTTTTTCTTTATTTAAAATTTTTTTTTGGTAAATATCAACTAATTTTCCAAATTTAGTGTTATTAAATAAAATTATCATCTATCAACAATTATAAACACAAACATAAATTAATAACACTTGACAAAAAATGGAGAAATAGAAATGCTTAAAACTAATTAATTATTAAATTTTGCATTGTAGCCCATTAGGAAATCCATTATCTTACTAAATGGTTGTTCATAATGTAGTAACATCAGCCGCAAATAATAGCACATTTAATCTTAGTATTAAAGGTTTATTTCCTTATTAAGTCTGCAGATACTACATTATAAATTAGAATTAAGTTAATAGTCATGCCCTGGTAATTGGCTTTACGTACCCATTCAAAGCTTATGCTGATCTTTATATGATACAGAAAATTATAGGATAAATAGTTATTACTGGAAGTGTTAGGCTATCCTAAATAAAGTGTATGGCATAAGCTAAATGAATTGACGTCAAAACAAATCATTCTTTGATTAAACTATTATTGTACTATGGATGAGATTTCCATGGTTCCATACGAAATGTTTTGCACGATTGATTCTAGATTGCAACAACTGAAAAGGACGGAAAACTTACCATTCGGTGCCATTAACATTATGGTTTTTAGAGATGTATTAACCTCATCAACTTCTTTAATATTAACAGCGACATTTCACACACACACGCAAGACTAAAATGCAGAAAATATTTATTAAAAAAAATATATTATTTTTTTAAGATACGATTTTAAATTGGACAAAAAACTTAAAAAAAATAATGTTTCATACAAATGTATAAACCCATACAGATTGTCTATATAATTTTTATTGTCTCTCAAAATTATTAATAAAGGACTTGTACCTCCTAAACCAATAAATGGAGATAATCTTCAATTAAATATTTCATGCGCTCCAAGTTTTTATTTTTAAATAATTCTATTATATTCATCCCAATAATAATTCACAATCACAAATTTTCAGTACAATGAGTATAGCCTTAGGTATCTGTATGGGATTATAAATCTGTATGGGAAAATATTATATATATTTTTAGTCCGTTTTAAAACGTGTTTTTTTCTGTGTATTTTTTAAAAAACTGTAAATTTTAAGGTACCACTGAAATATTCCTTTTATTCAGAGTTTCATTCATAAATTTTATTTTGTTTGAAATGTATTTATATGCAAATATCTTCATAAATTAGGAATAGAGTGTTCTTGTGAGAAGTTATAATACCTCCAAATGTAAAGCTAAACATTCAAAATAACCTTTAAGGACGTTCAGCTATTAAATATTTTGTTGCTTAGTAGCTATAAGTAATTTAGAAACGAACTGTTATTTAGAAGTTCTAATGAAAAGTCAATTTAGTTTAATCCCTTTTATGTTTGATAAATAAGATAAAACGAAAATAGATTATTATATATTATATGAAGTGGTATTTTTTTAAATTTATTTTAGAAAATATCAGTAACAATTGGTTTTGCATTTTGGTGTGTTTGATACCAAATACTTCTAGAACACCCTCCTTCGAACAATCTTTCTAATTTGTCTAATATCCTATCTTGTAAGTTCGGTTATACATTAACACAACTACAAGTAGAGATATTTATATAACACAAATAATGGATTGATAGTTTAAGTGATTACACAGTTTACATTTAAAAGTAGATTACAATGATTAATAAAAATATATAGCTTATGTATTAAATTATATATTGTAACCAACTTCATGTGTTTTATAGATTTTGAAACTAAAACAAGACTTATGTTGTCATTTTTGTTTGTTTGTTTTGTAATCGAGCAGTAGCAACTGAAGAGATAATAACTTGGGTTTAAGTGCCTTATTGTCTAATCCCTAACCAAATTACTTTACACAAAAGCTTACTACGGTCGAGATGGTAAGTCGGAGTTAAAACTTAATAAAATTTTCTCTCATTATCAGACATTGGAAGGCAAAAGCCTCTGTGACAAGATTGGACACAAAACGATTAAATAAATAAAACGAATATTAGGATTTCAATTTAAATTGCTACCACAAAAGGGTTCTTGTTTTACTTCTTATCCAGTAAATTTAATTGCAAAATATAACATTGATTAGCTAATACTTTTTTTAAACTAACAATTCATATAAGTTCATACATTTTTGAAAACATATGGTTTTACTTTATTCTTCCATAAATATTCAATTATTTGACCAATTATTAACATACTTACTCTACGGTCTGAATATAAACTACAACTATATCTGATGAATAAAAATTCTCTAGATCCAACACCAGAAGCGAATAACAAGGTAATGGAAGTATATACGCTCCATTTGGAATACTGCTAATACTGTAAGTTACAACCAGATGACTGATGGTTTATTGAATGTTTTGGTTTGACAGTATTTAACATATATAGTTTAGTAAAATTCTTAAAATTACTTCTTTCTGAAGAAAGCCATATTCAATGAGTGATCATGTGACCAACACAAGTAAAACGTTCTTGTTAGTAGGAGAAGAAATAAATAAACAAAATAAGAAAACGTTTTATACTGATCTTCATAAAACAGTCGTATGAGAAGTTAGTTACATTTAACCTCGAAGATAACATTATAACATAAACTGCATCAGGAAAACAATCTATGGAAACTATGAGTATGTTTAATATTTATTTCCGATCTTTGTTTACTAAAAAACATCAAAATTGTCCATAATATCTGTATTTTAAAATAATTATTTAAACCTATGTGATATGATGAACAAATGGACTAATCGTAAAGAAGTCAATAAAAAAGTTAAAAAAAACAATCTTAGCAAATCCAATTATATGAAGTTATGATGTATACCTTTAGATTTATGACATTAAAATACCACTTTTCTTTCTAACTCTTAAACTAAACATGGCTGGAAGAGGTATTTTTTTAAGTGATGTTTCTTGTTATAACTTACCTTATTGTTTTTAGTAAGCAAGGTATTAACTGACAAAAAATATATATAAGACATAAATGTGAGAAACAGCAAATGATTTTTACATGCAAAACTGTATATGTTCAAGTAATTTAAATGTTTATGGGTCCCACAAAATAGTAATTAATAGCGCATCTCA
This sequence comes from Aphrophora alni, assembly GCA_963513935.1. Taxonomy (NCBI): domain Eukaryota; kingdom Metazoa; phylum Arthropoda; class Insecta; order Hemiptera; family Aphrophoridae; genus Aphrophora; species Aphrophora alni. The sequence goes on along the minus strand of OY740774.1, from coordinate 61,831,891 downwards.
AGTTTTAAATCTTTCTGTCAGACAACAAACAAAAAGTTGAATAAACTGAAGTTGATCCAAAAAAATCTATTTTAATAAATAAATAATTGTAATTCTATAACTTGCAATAATAGGATTTAAGTGTGCTTGTTGTAGATTCAAGGACTACTTATGTCAAAGATATAACAATATAACTCAAATGAAAATAAAATAAAATTTCAAATTAGATCATTGATTGGAGTCATGTTGGAAATTGTTTTTGAAGGTAATTTTAACTTCTGATAACCAATGTATTGCAATGTTCCATATAGGACAAATAAGGTTGAATATTATTGAGTAACAGCTTTTTTATACAGATAGACATTGAGTGGAAAGGGATGGGGGTGTGAGGATGGGATCGTTTCTGAGCTAACCTAGATTCCAATAAGGTCCGTTATTAGTATTCCAGTGTTATAAACAGCTGTCCATAATAGCGTTATGTTTAGCACGTGATGTCACTAGATATCACTACGTTATACTGTAATATGAATATATTTTAGTAGACTGTTTTAAGTATCAAGAGACATGTGTATGGAAAGATATTCATAATAAGGCCCCATTTATTACTCTTAACCGGCCTCAAATTTTGACAAATTGTTTAAATAGTTTTCAATTTATGAATGAACATTAGTATATATTACTTTCAGTTTAATAACCAGTAAATCAATTAAAAAATGGTTAAATAAATTTGAAAAAATAAATGTCTAAAAGTGTAGTTTTTATTTACATCAAATCTTTAACCTGTAGGGATTATAGCATGGACACGATTACTGATTGGTCCATCTGTCTGTGCGCGGCGGGGAAGAGGTGTGCGCGGCGGGGAAGAGGGGAGTGCTTATCGCTCATTTCCAAAAACTTGTGGTCCCGCGCGGCGCGCCGGACGTAGATTATTCACCTGTGTTTAATGTAGCTTCGAGTTGTTTGTAAACATCATGTTTTTATCTGCACTACAAATCTTGTAAACTGTAATTATATCTCGCGAAAGGTAGACAAACATAGTTGGGTGAGCGAGTCCTACTTTTACAGAGCCGCGCGCACCGACAAATGGTCCCATCAGTAAATACGTTGGTAGGACTGAAATTTGATTTTATATTTTATGATTTTTACACAATTTGATAGTGTCAGAGAATATGAGTAGTTTAAGAAGAGCACTTTTATAGTTTTAAAAGTTAAAAACCTTCAAAACTCACTAGAAATGAAAGAAAATATACAATCATTAATTAACTTTATAATTAAGACAAGTATGTAAATGTTGATCACTTCACTTTATCTGTAAACATGAGTTGCAATTTTATCAAAGAAATCCCTGTTTTTTGTACTTATTTTATGTGATTGGTTAATACACCAATGTGCTTTTTACATCCCCCATCTTGTATTATCTGTCTTTTTTTAACTTGACGAGAGACTCTATAAGGAACTCAAATGTAGGCTTCTTAGCTTCAACATTACTATATTCTGTTGTGTAGGGAAAAAAACAAGCAAATATGCAATCGATTCGGTAGAATACAATAAATGTATATTTACTGTTTCTTGAATAAACAGCTCGTTTGTAGACTTTTGGATATTAGTATAAATATACTGAATACGCGATGAGTTTTGTGGAACTAACAAAGTACCTCGATAAATACCTACCGTAAAACAAGTTACCTAGCTCCAATAATCTAAATTTTAATAAATAATTATAAAGCAATATTCGTCAAATAGTAATATTTAGAATGTTTTACTATTTATTGAAATTTAACTGATATAATCCTTTACCTTTAGCCATTGTGAGTATCACGTTTAATAAATATTTGTTGAGTTATGAGTGAAGAAAAATTGTACATAATTATAAAAACTCCTAATAACAACTCTTTTTATTTAAAAAATTAATTTGATGTTGATTTAAATGAGTAAAGTTATGCAAAATGCAACACGGTTATATGAAATTTTATGAAGTCGAATAAATTTACATTTACCTCTGAAAACAAGAATAGTGATTTTATAATCAGCAAACAGTACGTATATTCTACTTGGTTACAGTTAATTTTCAAACACGGAGTGAGTAACATATAATCAGTTAAATAGTTGAATCTACATAGAAGACGGAAACTAACTATTAAAAACATGTGCAATCCCATATTTTTACAAATATATTATGTAAAAGTCAATGTTACATTTTATATAACAATTTACTGAGTAAGAACTGTAACCGTCCTTTACGGAACCTTTATGGAAGCAAATCAATTTCACATCCAAGTGTTGTTATTCTAATTAACTCGTTTTCTTTCCAACCTTGTGACACAGAGGCTTCTGCCTTCCAATATATAACAAAGAGAGAAACCTTAATTAAATATTAACTCTGACTTACCATCTCTAACGTAGTGAGTCTAGTGTATTGCGATTTAATTAAGGATTAGGCAATGTGTCACTTAAACCTAACTTATAGCCAAAATCTCTTTTGTTTCTACCACAACCAAAAATGTAAAAATCACCAAACATTATTCTATTATACGCTTAAATCCTTACTGTGACCCATAATGTCTATAAAGACGAGGTTGTAGGAAACAAATGTGCAAAGAGTGAAGGTTTAGGATGCCTGGAATGGGAAATGTAATTAAAAATGTAGATTCGAAATAAATAACTACTCTTTTTGGAGTAATATTTATTTGAATTTTTATGATTACAATAAGTTTACTATATTAATATTAATTTAATAAAGGTAATATCTTTTATAAATCTTATAAGGAGATTTTACAGGTCTCTCATTTCATTTAACAAACTACCGATTTTTCCAAAATATAATGAATAGTTCAAACAAAAGGACCAAATATGCCCGGCATCAGTTTCACATGCAAGTTTAATTATGAGACTAATGACATAATAAGATATCACAAAAGTTAGGTGCAATTTAATCCTGAGCAAACTGCAGGTTAGTTGTGAAACTATTTAGTTAAAAATACAATACCAGATTAATCAGGATGCGTTTCACACTATTAATAATACATGTCGTTTTGTTTAGCGTGAACTACATTAAGTAAAACACACATTCTTATACATAAACACACAAACACAAACACGCACAAAAAAAACTTGTCAATGTTAATACACAAACACACTAGAACACAAAGTCATATCAAATGACGGTTTAATGTAGGTTGAAAAAAAGTTGACAATAAAATAGATACACAGACGGGATCTTAAAATTTGTTGAAATTGATTTAAGAATCTAAAAAATTATTATATATCAAAATCTGTATGTTGTTCATCATGATTCTGATATTCTATAAATCATTTTTTGGGAAAGTAAAAATAAAAATAAATCCACAAAATACTTCAATGAAAAATGTGTACGGCAATTATGAATAAAAATAATAAAAACTAAACGAAGGCTTGTATAATGCATATATTGTCAAATAATTGTTCTAACTATAACTTAAATAAATTTTCTCCTATGTTAAAATTTTTATACTATTATAATTATATTGAATGATATAAAAATCGTGCCTTTTCAAATAATTTGTACAACACAAAACACTAACTAAGATTATTATTTCAGAGAATTCCTTTTTACAAACACGTATAATTTCCTTGACTCAAAATTAAATTAAAATAGATACTTGTTTAAATGAATTTTATGACTTTTAAGAAAATTTGATTATCTTTAAAATATAGTTTAGTATAACTTTTTACACCATTAAATAAATTCATTATATGGGTACACGTTGAAGGAAGTGCAGTTAGGGCGGTGTCATATATACAAATATAAAGCGTAGAAACAAAAACCCACAGATAATGTTAAATGACCAATAGAACTTCTAATCCAATACGATATATGATACAGCAATGATAGATAAGAATAATACATACGACTTCAGTGACAGTATGTATTCGACGACATGCACACGCTGAGTTACAGTTTGTACATTAGAGTGTTTGTGTTATGTTGCCGGTATTTTACTTTTGATGTTTTAACGACCTCAATATAGCGAGTATCAGATGATAGTAAGGATCCAAAACACTTCATAAATGAGTAAGTAAATTACTAAAATTATAATATCACACAGACGGTCAAAATTACACTTTTTATTCAAATTTGTTGGCTTGGATACACATATAATGAGTTTTGACCTCCAATATGTGTTAGAATTAAATGCTTGTTTTACTCAATTTCTAAAAATGGTCCATTATAATTCCTATGTAAAATAATTTAACATTATTTCAACTTAACTGCTCACTATTTAACTATTTGGTTTTAACTGATCACTGCAAAACCTTTAATTTCTGTATTCTTAAAAAAAAAAAAAAATTAAAATGTTTAGCAATATCCAACCTTAAGACGTACACGCCCTAGAAGGTTCATTTGTTCATTACCATATTATAGTATTATATTTAAATATAAAATATTTGTCCTCATTATACATATTAATTGGGTTATGTTTTTATTCTATTTCGTTATTATTAATTAATTATAAACAAACATTTGTTATTGAACACTTATGTTACGTTATTCGTTATGTAATTAAGATGTGTATTTATTTTTGTTTGTGTTATTACAATACATACTGTAAATGTATTCAAGAAAGTTGTTTACAAATAATTCAGTACAAGTATGAATTGATTAATCGTATGAGAATAGTTCCGATTACCAGGGAATCGCTATTTAACTCTGGAAGTGTAGTGAAACACATTAATAACACTAAGCTTATCGTATTGCTGGATTTATCGTAACGGTTTTGTGCAATGAGATATTTGAAACCTTACTTAAAGATTTAAAAACACATATTTATAAGGTGTTTCTAAAACAAATCTCCAGTTTGATCTTAGTGAAATATCATTTAAATAAATAAAGACCATGAGTTGTCTAACTCTCACATTCTAAAACATACAACATCTATATTATACAGTTTTAAATTGAGAATCATTCGTTCACATTTAACAGGATAAAATTAATTTTTAATATTTAAATAAAATGTTCAACAGTTGTAAAGTGTTAAGAAATACCAACTGACGACTTAAAAAAGTTAAATTAATTTTTGATAAGACCCCTTACGACTACATTCAATAAATAATTATCAGTACTTAAGTGAAGTATGCTATCATCCTCGGGCGTTGCGTATATGAAATATAAGATGAGAGTCTAAAATAGCAGTAAAGTTACGTATCAAACAGGAGGCTAAGGCATGGAGATATTTATTTCAAATGAGTTTCTATGAACTCTATTTTTATGACTTTTTATACCTGAATAATCATTTAAAATTGTTGCTCACAAATACAAATATGGAGAAAAATCAATGTCGTGTTGTGTGTTGAATATGTTATTTTTGAGGTCCAGTAAGTTTAAACGCCAGATTGATGTCTGTCTGTGTGATGTCTCTACGATGTTTTATCAAATATCATATGTATACAAATGTTTACCTTTCCAATTGTGTGGTAGAAAATTAGACAAAACTATCATTTTTCAAATCGATTATTATAATTGTTACACACTTATGTTTATGAAAAACGGAGCTTATTCGCAAAAAAAGTCTGTTCAGAAATAATCTGTATAAAATGATCAAAAATGGAGCATGGATACATAATTTAGTGAAATGTGAAGGGTATCGACCCAAACACGTATGAAAAATCTTAATTAAATATAAATAGTTTGCAAGTTTAATTAATTTTCAAAACAAGAATAATCCCTGACTGCCGTTATTAGAGGCTAAATTTTAATAAAATACAATTCTAACATTTTCCCCTAAGAATAGAAAATTTAGTTCCTATTTAAATTATGAATATTTTTCAAAAATGTCATCCATGGTCCACCTTCACTCTTTAACCGAAAACTAACAAGTTGACATTTATGATGACAAATAGTTGTGGTTTTTAAAATATGCATTTAAGGAACGGTGAGCGAGAAAGTTTGTGGATTGTTTTGATTTGCAGTTAAAGTTTTGAAAGACTGCTTTTTTTTATATAATCTTTGTAAAGTCGTATCGGTAAATACACTCTAGAATACAGTATCTCTAATTTTTTACTTTTAACTTTTTTTTTATTTCAATAACCGTACTGAGTTAATAAACAAAACTTTCGGTAATAAATTCATAGCTTCGTTGAGCTGTTGAAACATAAAAAATTTTTTGGAGTATAGATCAGGAAAGAGTCAATTTTTGTTAAAAAAATATAAAATGTCCTTGTGCTTTTTAAAAATTCACCACAGCCTCTATGGGTAAATTACCAGAATAGATGTAATTATAAAAAATATCCCCTCTCTAGTTAAATTATTTTTCATTACTAATATAATCGGGTATTAATAGAAAGTGGTAAAAAACAATTTCTATACATTTCTCTTCGTCGAATAGTTTGTGAGATGTGTACATCTACGTTATACGAAGGAAGAAAGATTTTTAAATAGTCTTCAAAACATAAATACTAATTTGAAATATAATAATGTATGACTTAGATTTTTTTTCGTAAATAGTATATGATGTATTGGGTAAGTATAGTAATTGTGAAATTGTCGACGTCTGTTTGTTTACTGATATTTACGTTTTATAACCCCAGGAAGCCGTAAAAGTGATTTTAGAAATATCTTCCGTCTGTAATCGTTGTCGTACGATACCGGCCACAAACATTAAGGCCTAATGAAATTAATTATAACAAATTGAAATATCAAAGTGGTGGCCATTTTTAACAGATATTGATTCATATCAAATGTTTTATTTAACCTAAACAGGTATATATTAACACATTTCTAATCTGCACGTAATGGTACTCCCCAACAGCTCTCTACGATGAAATTTATTAATTTCGTATCATAATGGCCCAGGAAAATGTGATGATCGTATAGTTCGAGAGGCTGGGATAACAGACATGAACAAAGAGTACGGAAACCTTCTTGCTATAATATATAGGCACTAAGTAGAAGTCTAGAAACACTGGTTGACAATTACGAGGTCTCTAAAAACATTGTAACAACCGTTTTAAACAATTTACCCTACCGATTACGTCCACCTAATCTACCAAACAATTTAATATTACCAACACCAAAAAAAAAAAATTAAAAAAAACTTTTTTCATTTCATTTAGATCTTCTGCTTGTTGTCATCTACATTGAATGATCGGGATGGGTAATCGTCGTTAAATTATTTGTTTTAATACTGATGTTAATTTATTTATTCACCAAAAGGCAAACAAATTAACACATGTAATCATTTCAATTCAATTTTCCTATATAGTTAAAGTTTTTAAAAAATATCAGAAAAGTAACTAATAAACCACAAGTATAACAGTCAAACATTTTTATTTGTTGTATGTAATTGAATGTCAAAGTTGACTATTCTAAAAAGTTTTAAGATTTATTATTATTTACATTATATATTAATCTTGAATATAACGGAAAACTTTGAATAAATTACAAATATCTAATTTGCAATTCAAATATAATTGAATTCACCAAAATTAAACAAATTTAAGTAAAACAAATTAAATTAAGTTTAATTAAATTAAATTAAGTTAATTTAATTTAATTAATTAATTAAATAAATAATTTACTTAATTAATTAAATTAAGTTTTTTGTAAATTAAGTAAAACAAACATTGTAACTTGTTATTTTTGAAATTTTATTGTTATATGTTGAAATATGTGTTGGTCGGGGCTAAATTCTACCACATTATATTTCTGTATGTGATATTGTCAAAACATTTTTGATTTGACGTTAAAATCTGACTCTTTAAATAGAGATTAGTAATAATGTCTAAAAATCATTACACTAATCGGAATTATCTGATCTGAAATCAGAAATAAATATTATTACCATCATATGCACGAAGCTCATATTTAAGTTAACCATAATACCGTAATCACCTTAATAGAGGAATATAATTTTGTACTAATCTAATAACTTCAATATTATAGTTCCTGTATTTTTATACGTTATATACATTTTACTTCATTGCCACATCGGATGTTGTATTTTAATTGTAACACTCTTCAATGTCCTTTTAACTTTAACATTACAAAAAAAAAAATAAATAAAAAAAAAATAATAAAATGTTACTTCCTATTACCAGTTCGAATAATGGAATGAAAACAAACGAATCAAAATATTAGTTTAGAAAATATAATTTTAAAAACAAAATTGAAATATAATATTATAATTATATATGTGATAATATATTATATGATTATTTAACGAAATATATTAAAGTTACTCATATAAAGTGTAATAATTTGTTGTTTAATAATATGACGTTGTGTTTTTATCAAAACAGTTAAGATCAATTTTTGTTGACTGTACGATAGAAATTTTCATTCACTTAATGGATAAGGGTATTACTTCAAACTTTGTGCAAGTTTGAGTTTGAAATATTATGAAAATTACACCATTAGGCCTAATGATATGGTTACCTTTTTAAAAGATATCTCTCAAATCATTGTTTAATGTACACTTTCATAGACGTAATACTACATTCGGTATAAAATAAAGGTACACGCATGTTATAGTAAAATCATGTGAAATATCCCAAAAATGAGGTTATTTTAATTATGTTCAATTACATACGATTTGTAATGATATTTAACCAAAAAATACCCTCTGTGTTTTATCTAAGTAAACCAAATTGATGTCTCAAATACATGTATGTTTCTGTAAAATGACCTAACGGTTCTAACAAATTTATATAATTGCATAATTCCTTCTATCTTGAAAATTTGATTTTATGCTTTAGAGTTATAAAAAAATTCAGGCATGTTTTAAATTATCTCTAAATTATAAAATTTCTAAATAATTTTTTTTTAAATTGACTGGAAATAAATTGTAATAAAGTTTTATATTCTATCGATACCATGACTGGAAAATATAACAATCTTCCTCAAAACGTTGATATCCAGCCTTAATATTGAGGCTTATACCAAGATATAGTTCCTTCTAAACAATATTAGTTAAAGTATTTCCATACTATATAAACCTTCTCAACACTACATAATATTATCTTTCCATGAATACCTTGCAATTTTTTATCATTTTTAAAGTTTGTTGCTATTATTTATGATTTAATACCTAATTATTTTTGCATGCACATTAATCAGAACAAATAAAACAAAGATTCCCTACTTAAAAACAAGATATTCTCAACCTGGTTTCATTGTGTGAAGCCTTGCGTAGCGTGAGTGAAAACAATAAGTTTATTCCCTAACGTCTCCCTCCGTGACCCCGACAATACCTCCGCCCGCCATTAGAGCATCGCGTGTCTTACCATGGTCATTGTAACAGACAACCTTTTAATGTGTTTTTACCGAAACATGATTTCAATGTCATATGCTAAAAGTGATTGTTTTACCTAATTTCTAAATTATATTAGATATATTGTCGTGTTCAAGCGTATTGATTATGTATTAATTTATGTTATATATCTTATATACATTTACGTACTACACAATGCCTATTATCTAATAAATAATCGTTATAGTTTTATTTTGGTTGACCTACGACACACCTTATATTACTTTCAGGGTATTGAGATAATAAAAAGAAATTATTTCATATTTCTGATGTATTACGTAGTTACATTTTAAATTTTTTATAATTGGTAGTATTAGAATATAATCACCGAAGGTGACTTACTGAAACGATTTTAAAATATCGACAGCAAATCAGTTAGCCTATTCCCAAACTTTTACTTCTGTTGTTATAGGCTTTGTGTTTATAAAATAGCAAAGTATATTTACATTTATATATTAAATTTAGTTGTTTACATAACTTTACAAATTGTAGAGTAGGAAGACATGTGGATTAATATTCGCAATGTCGCAAACTATACAAATTAGTTATTGCAGTGTACTGTAGAATCTATAGATGACATTTTATATTTAGAATGTGGAAAAAACTAATTAAATGTGGAAATAAGATAGATAAATTTCATATAAACAAAACAAAACTACCCACATATCCAATGATTAGTAAAACCTGGCTTACTCTATTTAAAATCTAAGTTGAAATTACAAGTACTCACTTCAACTATATGAATTTTTAATTTAAATGGCAAGATATTAGTGTTTTATTGAAGTCTTCCTAATTTAGGCCTACTATATTAATGTCGTTGTTTCCATTTGCAGTTCAAATTTAGAGATAAAACATTAAAAGAAATCGTAAAACTCATGTGACATGTTCATTTATAGATATAACTTATTTATATTATGAATATAATAAATGATTTAATTTATCTTCTTCAAGTTAAACATACATGTGTTTCATATTGTAAACACACTCTCTTATACACATTGCATGTTTTCTTCCATTGTTGATAGAAATGTTCAGAAGTGGAAGTAGATTAAATTTTGATGAATAAATTAAACTGTAATTACTACGCTTTTTGCCTATTTTTGTTATGTTTGAGGTTATGTAGGTACTGGTTCTAATAACTCTATATTATTTATGTTTATTATTTTTTTCTGCTGACAACTCCAAGAAAGATGAAGAGTAAGGACAAGAAGTTGTTCTAGTAAAATAATCTCAAATCCTATTTGTGAACACAATTAAGCGAATATAGCGAGTACCTAATGAGTTTAAAATTACACACACACACACACACACACACACACACACACACACACACACACACACACACACACACACACACACACACACACACACACACACACACACACACACACACCACACACACACACACACACCACACACACACACACACACACACACACACACACACAACACACACACACACACACACACACACACACACACACACACACACACACACACACACACACCCCCCCCCCACACACACACACACACACACACACACACACACACACACACACACACACACATATATATATATATATATATATATATATATATATATATATATATATATATATATATATATATATATATATATATATACATACACACACACACACACACACACACATATATATATATATATATATATATATATATATATATATATATATATATATATATATATAAATATATATATATATATATATATATATATATATATATATACATACACACACACACACACATACACACACACACACACACACACATATACACATACACACACACACACACACACACACACACACACACACACACACACACACACACACACACACACACACACACACACACACACACACACACACACACACACATATATATATATATATATATATATATATATATATATATATATATATATATATATATATATATATATATATATATATATATATATATATATATATATATATATACATACACACACACACACACACACACACATATATATATATATATATATATATATATATATATATATATATATATATATATATATATATATATATATATATATATATATATACATACACACACACACACACATACACACACACACACACACACACACACACACACATACACACACACACACACACACACACACACACACACACACACACACACACACACACACACACACACACACACACACACACACACACACACACACACACACACACACACACACACACACACACACACACACACACACACACACACACACACACACACACACACACACACACACACACACACACACACACACACACACACACACACACACACACACACACACACACACACACAACACACACACACACACACACACACACACACACACACACACACACACACACACACACACACACACACACACACACACACACACACACACACACACACACACACACACACACACACACACACACACACACACACACACACACACACACACACACACACACACACACACCTACACACACTAAATTAGATAAAAAAATTAAAATTAAATTCTGAATGTAATATTACAAACTCTTCATCTTTAGTGTTACAAATAGCTAATATATTGTCAAACAAATCTTTTCGAATCCCGAGCTTCAAATAATTTATGTTATATTGTACTTTAAGAGATCCGGCAATACCTAATCAATGATACTTGCCCAGAAAGTACAGCTTCGTGGTCCGAAAGGGCCTATACACTGACACCAGAGTACAGCCTATTGAATACATGCTACGATACAAGTTAGAACGTGACTGACATGATTAATACAACCCATTGTATAATGGTGCTGGATATCATGTTGGCATCCTTCAACTTGTTTAATACAACGTGAAGATACTAAAATCAATTAAATAGTATCTCAATTAATGGTAGTTTATTCACCGAGTATGTGATTATAACTTTAATACAAGAGAGAGATTTCCGAACTTGAAGAATGCCTTAAAGTCTGAATACAATAAAATACTACTGTTCCACATACCAAAATATTATTAAATTCATTCCACCCGGGCTGCACACTCGATAGACGGACATTATTTAAAAAAAAAAGATTTTTATGACGCAAGATGCCTCAAACGGTAGGCTACATCCACAAAAAACTTCACGTCGATTTTTTGTTCACCCATCGCATAACTTTTTCTTAGAACTGCCTCAAAAGCTCTATGTGAATCAAATACGCTTTTAAGCTGAGAATATATTTAGCTCTTTTTAAAACCATTTTTTAATAGATGTCGTCAAAGTTAACGTGAAATTTTAGATTGACGCATATCAAAATTATATTTTTTGTTGATGTTAAGTATTATTGCACCACTTATATTATTTCCACAATCAAAATTGTTGTTTCTTTCTGCAGAACTTAAAAAATTAAAGATAGTAATTAACAAATCATACAACTATATATCTAAGACAACTAAATATTTATTGAAATACTGACAACAAAATTATAATAACTGGTTTATTTGCTGTTGGAGTGCCCGTAGTGTATTTTCTGTTGGATGGAGATTATCACTCTTTTCTAGTAGGATGCCAATTATTATCAATCAATTTTAGTACGATACCAATTAGTTATTTTCCTGTTGGAGAATGTCAGTAATTTTTATAAGATTCCAATTACTTTATTTGCTGTTGGAGACTATCAGCAATTTGTAGTACGATGCCAATGAGTTTTTTTTTTGCTGTTTTAGAATGTCTATAATTTTCAGTACGATGCCAATGAGTTTTTTTGCTGTCGGAGAATGTCAATAATTTTCAGTACGATGCCAATTAGTTTTTCCTGTTGGAGACTATCAGTAATTTTTATACGATGAAAAAAAGTTTATTTGCTGTTGAAGACTATCAGCAATTTGTAGTACGATGCCAATGAGTTTTTTTGCTGTTGGAGAATGTTAATAATTTTCAGTTCGATGCCAATGAGTTTTTTTTTCTGTTAGAGAAAGTCAATAATTTTTACTACGATGCCAAAGAGTTTTTTGCTGTTATAGACTATCAGTAATTTTGAATACGATGCCAATGAGTTTTTTTTGCTGTTGGAAAATGTCAATAATTTTCAGTTTGATGCCAATGAGTTTTTTTGCTGTTGGAGAATGTCAATAATTTTCAGTACGATGCCAATTAGTTTTTCCTGTTAGAGACTATCAGTAATTTTTATACGATGAAAAATAGTTTATTTGCTGTTGAAGACTATCAGCAATTTGTAGTACGATGCCAATGAGTTTTTTTTCTGTTGGAGAAAGTCAATAATTTTTACTACGATGCCAAAGAGTTTTTTGCTGTTATAGACTATCAGTAATTTTGAATACGATGCCAATGAGTTTTTTTTTTGCTGTTGCAGAATGTCAATAATTTTCAGTTCGATGTCAATGAGTTTTTTTGCTGTTGGAGAATGTCAATAATTTTAGTAAGATGCCAATTAGTTTCTTTTCCTGTTGGAGACTATCCGCAATTTGTAGTACGGTGCCAATGAGTTTTTTTTGCTGTTGGAAAATGTCAATAATTTTCAGTTCGATGCCAATGAGTTTTTTTGCTGTTGGAGAATGTCAATAATTTTCAGTACGATGCCAATTAGTTTTTTTCCTGTTGGAGACTATCCGCAATTTGTAGTACGATGCCAATGAGTTTTTTTTTGCTGTTGGAAAATGTCAATAATTTTCAGTTCGACGCCAATGAGTTTTTTTGCTGTTGGAGAATGTCAATAATTTTCAGTAAGATGCCAATGAGTTTTTTTTTGTTGTTGGAGAATGTCAGTAATTTTTAATACGATGCCAATTAGTTTATTTTCTGTTGGTGACTCAGTCATTTTTAATACGATGCCAATTAGTTTATTTTCTGTTGGTGACTCAGTCATTTTTAGTACGATGCCAAAGAGTTTTTTGCTGTTCTAGACTATCAATCATTTTTAGTACGATGCCAATTAGTTTCTTCGCTGTGGAGTGGAGACTATCTGTCATATTTAGCAGGAGGCCCATTAGTTTATTTTCTACTGGAAGCTCAGTTATTCAGGCCCTTAGTCTAATAAGTTGAACATCGTTTATTTAATTAACTATAATAATTTTTTATTGCGGAGTAATTTACGTACTCATTAGATTTAATTACAATTATATATAATCATTTAAATTTAGACACAACAGGAGCAAATTTAAATTGACCCAAACTTTAAGATTTTATAAGCTTTATAATATTAAACTATATCCAAGGATACGACAATTTTTAACTATGAAATATGACTTCATTGTTGAAGTGGTCAAATTAAGAGGTTATTAAAAACAAATATTTTCATCTATCTTAGGGTCCAAAAATATTTCACAAACTTTCTCACTTACCCCAAAACTATTCTTCACCAGAATGTCAGTTCGCTAATTTTCAAACAAATAATTAAAATCAATACTGTACACTATTTGCTATACAATTTGCTTCTAAAATTTATTTTAATTGTACTAATTGAAATGCTTTTGTAATTGAAATGTAAAGATAAAAACTATGCCACAATATTAATGTATTTGGTAAGAGTAGTCGCACATTGTTAGTCGGATTGATACGCTGAGGTATACTTTTTCATTTAAATAAAAAGCAATCTGCCAAAAATTGCAAAAAATTCCCATTAACTGAATCAAAGAAATGAAATGTACATATAAATAAGATGTTATTTGAGTTCGTGGCAATCGTGTGCACAAGTGAATGAAAAATTAGATATCGATACATATGAAACTTACTACAGCAGTAAAAAATACTTGAAATTATAATGAATTCAATAACATACCTTAGATTATGTTATAAATTTTTATAAATTTATAGTTTTCAGACCGCTATTGAATTCTTCTTAACTAATGACGGTGATGGAAAACACAAAGGAATAACAAAAGCTGTTGACACAAATAAAATTATTATTAGTAGATTATGAGCATTATTTAAATGGCCTTGTAATTATTGGTTTCCTTTTTTTATCCAAGTTTGCGTTTCGAGATTTCTCCATAAGGTAGTCAAGGAGTTTCCATTCGTTCCGCTCCACTCGTAACTGTTGGATCTCGTAACTATATGAAATACATTTTGATCACAACTTTGCTATTTGTCATCGTACAGAGGTGAACTTGGCATACATGCAACCAACTCATGAAGCAGTATTGCAGTATTGCAAATTTTATTTTAATAATCGTGTTATTATTTGAATAACGAATGAGATGTTATTTAACAAATATTTTAAATGGGCCTATTTTGTCCTTTTGAAATGGAAGGTTCTATAGATAACAGTATAGTCACACTAACAAAACGTCTAAAAATGATCACTTAAAAATGTTTTTCTTTATTTCCCAGGGTTATGAAACGTAAATATTAGTCTAAAACCAAGGGTCGTTTTTTTTTTCGATTAGCGCGCTTACCGTAGACTTCGTATGTATAAGATGTTAGAAACGATTACAAAATGGTCATTTGACTTCAGATGTGCGAAGATTAAATAGATTTCAAAATTTAAATATTATTTACAAGCATTTAAGTCCACAAAAAACAATCTATAACTCAATGATCCTTTTCAAATCTACGGGAATACCATCTGGAACATTATGCCATTTATTTTTTTAATCAGCTTCAATGAAATCAAAGTAAATAGTGTTTTTGATTTATATATATATATATATATATATATATATATATATATATATATATATATATATAGATTTATCCATAGAATATTTATTTATATTTTTACTTTTATTAACTGTATATCGTTAATTCATAACAATAAATTTCAAATTGCCATGATATTAATATTTAAAACAATAAACGTAGTATTAGCCGTGCATAGATGTTCATATTAAAGTACTTTGAATCATATTTCCTAAATTATACCTCACAAATTATTCCCTTACTTTTTCTGGAAAATGGTCACTTATTAAAACAGGGATGTCAGGACTGTAAGTTTATCATATTATATCACAAAGTTAGTAAAGTGAAATAATTGGATTTTGGTTTTATCTTTAAAGAATTAGTTCTGAAAATTATATATTTGGCAACTCAAAAAGGATATGAATTAGTAAATTAGAGCTGAAAATTTTGAAATATAGAAATATATTTTTGAGACAAATTTATATAAATTTACTTCATTTTGTAAACATAATTTACCTTTGTATAATTGGTTGTTACTTTGATTACCTAAATAACCTGTATATTGTAGTGAAAAAATAGTCGTCTTATATTGAGAAGTTAATTTTTTTTTTTTAACTGTCATTATATGTTCATTACCTTATAAAATCATCTTTTCCTTACATCTTGTTATATTTTAATTATAAATGTTATATATGTGAAGCAACCATTGTAACATAAATATTGTTATTATTTAATTACTAATTTCCTTAATAGTTATATTGAGATTTATTAAAATAACCCGTGTTCATTTTCAAATTGAATTTACATATTATTGTATTTTGAGGGTAGGGTAATATTTACGTGTAGATATGTTACATTTTATTGTTTCCTAGTATTACAGGTTTTTTGAACTAACATATCTTGATTTTATGTCTACTTTCCTAATACTTTTAATTTGTAAGGTAGTGAACTTGTTTATAATACAGATTTGATTGAGGATAATACCGTTCAACAAAGTTTTGACAATGTTTTACAGAAAGGATTTGTTTGGAGTATGTGACTATAAACCTAAAAGACAAAAGGTATTATTTCATTTTTATTGCGTGGTCTCGTCTTAGTTATGTAGGCCTCCTTATGTTACGGTATGCTTGAATATATTGACTTGTAAGATTATTTCTAATGAAGTTATAATATTACTTGTAGATTCTGAAGTGAGGTATTTAGCTTGAATTTAAAACTTTCTACACACGCTCACTATAATCCTGTTGACTTATCATTAATAAATAATTTGTTTCAATCAAGGTGTTAACTTATACCCACATGATATGATAACAGTCCTGCTGTTAGTTGTTTATATATACATACTATGGGACATACATTGGGACGAATTGTTGGACTTACTTACGTCTGTTTTTATTGTAATATCTTAATTTAAATCTAAAATAATATTATTATTTAAAATATTTAATGAGAAGATACATGCTTTATAAAACCAGCTAATACCTAACTCGTGTCTAATATCATGACAATTAGTATGCTCTTAATTGCTATTGAAAAAAAAATGGATGGTTTCCATGTTTTGGAGTTCTGATATTAAACAGTATTCACCTAATTAGGTTTTACGAAACTAATTAAAAACTATTGAAGTGTACCAAACTTAGATTATTCATTATTTATTACTATTTGTTTTTTATTATTTGGTAAATATTATTAAAATAAATTTAAAATCTCAAATATATATTATTATTGAACTCATGAAAAAAATTGTTAAAATGTTTTCTGGTATTTGGTTCATGTTGAAAACCTGTACTGATAGATTTGTAAATATATGTTTTAATATATCCTGGTTGAGTAATTAAAAGATAAATTAATGGAATACCAGTGTATTTTGTTTTTGAAATAGTAAAATATTTTTAAGGATATTTTATGTTTTTATTACTGTTAAGGGATGGAAAAAGTTATTAATCAAATGCAAAAATAATTTAAAGTGAATTAATAATAAAGAAAAATTAGAAATATCAAGGTAAAATCCATTTATGATCATAGAAACTTTTTTTTATATCACTTACTTTAGGTGCATTTGTTAAAGCAACAACTTCTTTATATTTGACCCCAATTTTACAATGAGTTTAATAAATGTCATTGAAATTATAACAATACAAGGTGTTTGAAAACAACTCCCTACCTTGATGTATAAATTTAATAGTTAAATTAATGAAAAACTATATCAACGAGTACATACAATGAAATAGAGTAGCTTAAAGTATTTTTTTAATGTTAAGAAACTTCTACTTAGGATATATTTGTTGCCCTACACACGTCGAGATGATATTATACCTCTCGTCAGGTATTCACCAACATAACAGGTGTGTAACTGTCTCAGCCGCTGCGATGATTATATCCCGTAAATGGTTGATATCACGGAAAACAAGATTTTAATCTGACCCCAAAAGAAAAACACTCATAACGGGGTGGCTACGTAGTAACCAATACATTGGGCCTGCCCTGCCTATCCACTTTACAGGAAAGCGAGTGTACAAGGCCGCGTGCGCACGGTACTAATAAAGTGGGACGTCATCTTGTTGGAAAAACAGAAGCCTTATCTCCACCTCAATATTTTCCACTTGAGGAAAGACATACTCTGTTAAAGTGTCACAGTATACGTTCCTGTTTATAGCTCGTTCTACAAATATGAAAGGACCAATCACTCAATCTTCTATCAAACCGCACCAAACTTTAACTTTTGGAGAGTCACGTTGATGCTGAATAACTTCATGTGGTGATTCTTCCTCCCAAATTCTGTAGTTATGACGATTAACTGTTCTACTCATATTAAATGTTGCTTCATCAGAAAACAGAATATTTAAAAATTATATACCTATTATTTTTTGTGTAGAATGTTAACAAAAATCTCAAAAATATTGTTTTTATCAGTAGGTTTAATTTCATGTAACAGTTGTAATTTGTAACTTAAATGAATAAATATTTTAAAATGTTTATTTAAAAAACTATATACAACGAACATATGAAAATAGGTGCTCAATGTGCCTCCCATTTTATTATACACAACGCTGAAATTTGTTGGACATTGAATCTCTTTCTGGGCATTCAAATATACATACAGATTCTCTCACTTGCTTGAAAGTAGCACTTATTCTGTCACCTAACTCTTCCACAGTGTTTATACATACACACATAACACTCTTCAATTGACCATACATGTAAAAATATAGTGTATTTAAATTAATGGGAAAGGATGCACTACCAACTTGACCACCAGCTCAATCTACTTTCACAGTAATGTTTGTCCAAGCATTTCCAAATACTTACCGAGAAATGAGCAGTGGCACCGTCATGCATGAAACACATTATCTGTGGCTTTGTCAAAAAGAAATAATTCAACATATCTAATGATGCAATTGTAAGATATTGAAAGCAAGTTTGTCCATTTAGTCTACCGGGCGAAATTAACGACGAATAAGCATTTCTCTGAGGATACGTCCCCAAATATGTACAAAAACCCTTTGTTTTTCGCTTGATAATGGAATGGTGTATGGGTTTATACAATTACTAAAAATGAGGCCTTGTCTGTAAAGAAAATTTTACTAATAAACATTGAATTTGCATCTTGCTGAATACTTATGCATCTACATAAGTTTGTTCTGTAATTTTTAAGTCTGTTCTACATGAATTTTTCGTAATGTATCATAGATATTTAAACGGACACTATTTTGAAAATTTAAATGAAAAAGTTTTGCTTGTTGGTATACTAGTTATAAATAGTTTATGTAATGTGTCTACCAAATGTGAACCAAATATCTTTTTATTTCAATAGTTAATGAACATTTCATGAGATGTATTTATATGAATCTTTTATATCATCTATTATACACGCTGTTTACTTTACTAAACTATTCTACCACATTTTTAAACACCCTGTATAATCATGCATTTTATAATTGGTGATTGATTACTGTGGATCCATGTAATGGAACTCGTCAATTCATTTGCAAACAAATATTATGTTTATATAATGTAACTTATACAATATATAAGTATATTTTGTAATATAATGTTGACCAAATAGGTCTAAGAATCTAAAATTGACGTTTTTTTGGAAAATGTAAATTATACAAATACTCTTATTGGGCGTAATATAAAACAAAAGTTATCAAATATAATTAAGCGTCGAATCAAATCAAATAACCCAACATAAAAACAAATCGTATAGAAAATTTAAAAAATATAAGATTAGAAATATAATTCAAATAAATGGAGATGTTTCTTTTATACCAAGTATTGTTGTGTAACTCAGTTGACACAAGAAGTAGGTCAGGATCTAGTGCTACAGATCGCAATATCTACATGAGACGACATAAAGTTGGAGTAGTTCATATCAAGTAGCTCGTAAACCATTCCCACAATAGGCTATATACGTTGCTGAAAGCAGTTATATCAGTTTACGTAGTGTAAGACATGAGTTTGAAGTCATTTCACAAATATTTAAAGCTCTTCAAATGTTAATAACCCATGTCAGAAAGAGTATATTAAGTCACGTGCCAAATAATAAAGGTTGATTCAATAAGAACGCCGATTTTTAAGTGTTGAATAATGTACTCCATATTTATGAAATGTTACACATTTCAACATCAATTAAAGAAATGCATTATGCCATTACTTATAAAAAACATTACATATAAAAAATTACACCTGGCTTGCTCATGTATGTTGTAACTCGATCAATGAAATTCGTTATAACCTTCAGAATAGAGTTTCTCCTCGAGTTGGGAGATGACGGTATTTGTGGTGTTTTCAGGGCTTATTGTGATAATCTTATGATTTTAAACATCCCCAACGGAAGAAGTCACAGGGTGTTAAGTAACAAGACTTTGTTGGCCAGTTTTGATAGCTGTTCCGTGTAACGACTTGGTCAGAAATGTATTCATAAACAAGGCTATCGTATCGTGTGAGGTGTGGCATGTAACTCCATCCTGTTGGAACTATACTTACTCATCATTCCCATTATTAGGGTAAAACTACACTGTCTGCTAGAGTAAAGAAATTCCCTGAGCTCTGGCCTTTCCGAAAATTGCAGGCGCTTACTTGAGTTACACGACAACTGTCGCAAAACATGTAAAATGGCCAAGTGAGATTTTCTTTCATTGTATCTTTTTAATTGTGTTATTGTTGCGAAAATCTTTAAGGTTTATAAACATTTTACATGTAAAATTAATTTGTATTAGAGTATAGGACTACTATAAAAGGGTTTATTATTTAACCCTCCCATACTGTTAGGCAGTTAGTAAAAACAAATTACTATGTTTAGAAGTGATTATATTTAGTCTTGAGTACATACTGTTTACATATTCTTAAATTACCAACTCATATTAAATTGTAAACAATTTTACATTTTACAATGCCCGTTTAGTTTTATTTTGAGTACTTGTAATAGGAAAAATCATATGTTTTCAAAAATAATTGATACCGGTAATTATATAAAAAAAAACACACAAGCACATACATTCATTGATTAATCACTGTCCACTGGCAGAAGTTGAGCTAGTTCCTCGTAAAAATCTCTTAAGACATCTACGATGACTCGTCTATCAAAGTTGTCTACCTGCACTTTATGCTGGTCACCCTTTTGCGTTTTTTACCTGGTGTTTTTAGTTTTTCATCGGGAGTTAATTTGCCTGCTTTTCGAATACGCATAATTTTTAATTTTTTTTAAACTTTGCAATAATTTGCGGCACGTTCTGTTGCTTTTTCGAGTTGCACTGATAACACTTTGTCACTAAATTCTTTATCACAACACTCAATCACTCGCCTAATTAGGTCCCTCTCCCTACTGTCAATAGTCGCCCCACGTTGCCTAACATTTTCCATAGTTGCGAGCATAAACAACGTTCAAAACGAAATCGGATTAATAGACGTGACGCTCTGGCGCGACCTTCACTGCGTGACCAATTAATTGCATCTGCGATGGGTCACTCAACAGCCGTTGTACAGGGATGCCATATTAGCAGAAATAAAAATCCCTGAGACACTAAATGTTTGGACAGCGCGGAACCCAGCCCTCAAGCCGAGCGCCTGCAAGTAACGTGCGGTTACATCAACGCACTGGTGCATACCGTCCTTGCTGAGGGGACTTCTTTAATCTCGCCGACAGTAAACATGTTTCAACAATATTCCTCTAGCGTTATTTTTTCACTATACAGTAGAACCTCTGTTAACTGGCCTCGGATTAACCGGCCTATATCGTAGTGTACTGGTTGGATGAGAATTTCCGAAAATAAATTGTAATTGAAACACCAAAGTGGCGGCGATATCAAACGACTTTGTCGGTATCCCATTGTCGGCGGCGTAAAAACACCGCGGCACCAAAGTGTGGCAATATTAAACAACTTTGTCGATAGCGGTATCCTATTGTCGGCGGCATAAAAACACCGCGGCACCAACGCAGCGGCAAGTCAAACGATTTTGTCGATAGCGGTATCCTATTGTCGGCGGCATAAAAACACCGCGGCATTGGCACCCGTCGGTTTAGCAGACATACACCCTCAAAAACGTTTGATGGGCCGCTTATTTCCACGAATCATTTTAGTATACATTATGGAAAATATAACATTTCTTTTCAGTTTTCGGAAGGCTGTGTTGGTTTCGTTTGAGATGCGGTTAAATGTGTCAAAAGACTTGACAGAGGGGAATCTGTAAAAAAGCTTTGTAGTGTTTAATTTTTTCATGTTTGATGTATAATATACATAACATAATATATACGATACATTTATGTACAATAAAATGAGTTGCAATAACATCTTAATTGCATAATTCTTAGTGCTACCTGATTAAATAAGCTTTCTTTGAACGAAAACCGATTTTTCACGGGAACCTCGGATAACAGGCCAAACGGGAAACCGGCCCGGGTGTCAGTCCCGACTAGACCGGTTAAGAGGGGTTCTACTGTAATGTCATTTCCATCGTCCAAAAAAGTAACGCCCGACGTTCCCACCAGCCCAAAATCCACGCTGCACATTTACTTTTTGCGGATACATTAATTTGGATGTGTTACAAGAATAAAAATTCTACATGTAGAAACAATTCTAGAATCACAGTTATACATACTAAAAATAACGTTGGTCCCAAATGTGAATCTTGTTGGACATCAGGTTGAAACATAACAAGATTTCTCAATTCTACTCGTTGTTAGAAATACATATCAGAAGAGAAGTAAATACCTAAAAATTTATACTTTTTGTATTAAAAAGAAATAGGAAATAGTAGTAATGAAAGACCTTTTAAATCTCTGTACAACTAAATGAAGTCATCCTCAATCGTACGTATGATGGAAGTACTGGGGGGATTGTGTTCTGGAAATTTTAGTACTCAGACATATTTATTTTATTTTTTATTTTTACTTTGTAGCTTTTTATGAATCAATAGATACCAAACTCGTGGAATTCTGACTAACATTTATTTGTTTATTTGATTTTATATCAGTGTATGATAGAGTAGTGAAAACTCAATTTGATGCTATGATACAATATATAAGTATTTTGAAGTCATGTAAGTATTTATTATTGCACTATATAGTATGTTGGCACAACTGCCAACTATCATTTGTAAACTGATCTGTCAATCATATCATTCTGGTTATGCTTGGTTTCTATAATATTAACCAAGTGTATAGTGAATATTTATTTTGTTCCTTATTTGTGTTTTTTGGTGAAAGTGTTGAAAATTGTTAGGGTGGAGAAATATGGTAAAATAAGGATTCCATTTAGAAGGAATTTAGTAGAAAATTTTATAAAAAGTAGTGTAAAATCTCCAAAAAATGTAAATATAACTCAAACAATACTTATGTTGAAACTAATGTAAATATCACTAGTAAATGTGGGCCAAGTTCAACTAAGAAAAAGTATATTATTTACAAATATGCGCCTAAGATTCAGACTATTATGAACGTTTCAAAGATAGATATATAATAATTAGTCTTAAAATACTGGATTATCAAATTAAAAATTGAAATGTGTATATTGTGCTCACATATAGTCAATAAAATAATATTATCCAAATTATGTAAGTTTTTAGAATAAGTTAATTTTTCCGAAAGTACAATTTTTCTTTGCATGCATTAGTAACATTATTTTCTAAACTAGTCAACCGATTGTCATGATATTTTTACAGACTGTTCTTAATCTTGTTACTAACAATAAGTAGAAACATTTGTCTATTACGTCATAAAATAAACAAATTACTCTAGACTATATATAAATATTTTACACTTTAAAGAAAGATGCTGCATAGTTAATAGTAAAAAAAAAAAGAAAAGGCAAACAATTAATGTTTGTAAAATTCATATTATTATTCTTAAAGCAATGATCAAATCACTGGTAATATTTTATAGATGTATCTTTAACGGTTATTAAATAAAGTGTACCAATAAAAGTTAAATTTAACACAGACGAGATAGTTAGTACTTTAATTGAAGCCTGATATGTAACAGTTGATCTCTCCTTCAAAAAACAAACGAAGCTTCTCAGAAAAATGTATATATTATATATAATTAATTGTATATATCTATATATATAGAAGTTAATTTTTTTTAAATAAGATAATTTTGAGAACTTTTCATGAAGTATTTAAATTTGAGATTGTGCGGTAATTTTCTTTTTCTTTATTATTGATAGTACAGGTGTTTCGAAGGTAGATATTTACATTCAGAGAATATGAACGTAATGAGTACTTCATATTTTAGAAATTATTTATTTATAATATATAACTTTGTAGAATTTAGTACACTACAATTCGGTCTAGATTTAAAAATATATATATAATAATAAAATGAAGAAGGAAATAAAAATTGAGAAGCATCATTTTCTGTCTGCCAGTATCCTTTAATTAAACGAGGTACTCATTTATGTAAAAAAATATATACTTAAATAGTCTTAATTAAATAATATAAACTTAACTCTTAAAGTGTATATTTACTGTCTTGTTCAAACATCGTAGATTTTATGTTTAAATAGAAAATTTCTTCATTACTAGAATGATATATGTAAAGATTCATGATAATTACGTAGGAAATCTTTAGTGGATAACATAATATATTACAATTATAAAAATAGCTCAGTTTATAGATAAAATGTTATACATGTATTGTATTGAAAGATAGATTATTTTAATCAGAGGTATATTTATAATGTGTGGGCAATTTGAATAAGATCAGTGAAAAAGGTTATTTAATTTGATATTATAGCGTTAAAGTTAAATTAATATCATTTATTAAATTTACACTATTATTTATAACATTTACCTTAATACTAATTTTCACCATTTATATATTTTACAATATTAAGCATTTTGTGTGGCATTTATGGACATTACTTGATTTACAATTTTGAGTTCTTATAATTTGTCCAATTTAAATTACTTCCTTTAAAAAGACTGACCATGGGCTGTTTCATACACTGTTAAAGTTATTAAACGTACATAAGAAGACTTTAGCAACATATAATGTAGCATTTTCTAACTATTATTTAAAGACAGACATTTATATGCCAATAAGAGAAAACTAGGCATAAAGAATAAATATACTTAAAATATTTATGTACATCTTAAACTAAATATGTTTTATTATTTGGAAATTAATTTTATGTTTTAGCTATAATTACTAGATAAAAGGCGTCTACATATTAAATACTTATGTTAAACAAAAATTGAAATAAAACACTTTATTTATACCATAGATTACAAGGTGACTGTCCTGTGACTAAGTCATCATCCTCAATTGTTACATAATCACAATCCCCTACACAGAATTAAAACTGCCAGCTAATGCTATACACAGAAAACAACAGTGAATGCCTTCACAATGATTTATGATGTAAATGATAAGATCAATATATTACAATGTAGAGAATGTCTTAATAATACAATGTATCTAACTATTTAATGGCTAAAAAACTCAAACGTCTAGCTGGTTCTCTAATATATATAAGTTAAAAATAATAACTTAATCCCTAAAAAAAAATCGTATTTTTACAAAAATATGGAAAACCAATTAAAAATTCATAAAAAAAATGAGAAATACAGGAAAGGAAAACAACATTAAAAATTACTTTTTTTTAATATATACACGAAACACTTACTTGTATGATGTAAATAAAATACATATAAATAGATTTAATCACCAACACAATATAATGGCCAATATTTGTGGAATATGAAAATATGAAAGAAAACATAATTTATTATAATAAACATTTTCTACATGTCCGCTCATCCGAGTTTGTGGATGACATTTACTTAAAACAAAATTACTTATTTAATATTTGAAATAACAGCCATTTACTCTTCATTGGGTGTTCAAGTTGTGTCCAGCAATGTCTGATCAGTTTTTAATAATATATCCCCCCCCCCCCAAATGAATAAAAATCAAAAGGTTTCATAAAATAGTGTAAAAGTCAATATTTCTATAACTACCTTTCTTAAATAATAACTACAGAGTAATAAATTATTTCATTCCATACATGTGCTTTTGTCCGTTTTTGTGTTTATTTTAATTTGATATGTATATACTGTAGATTTATAGGAGTGTAAGTGTACATGTCTCTATTTACATATCTACATGTGTATGGACTATAGTAAATTTCCTTTTTTTTATATAGGAAAACCCCCTTACTTTGTAAGTAGGCGAAATAGATGTCAAACAAGATAAACCAATTCGATGACTTTTATATAGTACTTTACTTCACATATTTACCACCTTAGAGGTACCCTATATAAGAAGACAGATACTTATTAACCATAATCCAATAATAGTTTTTAAAATGAATGTTTATATAAAACGCCAAGTTGATATAATATTTTGACTATCCTCACACTTCGATTTATAAACATTTAACCTATAATGTATTGTGGCAGTTGAAGATTAGTATACGCTTCAAATGGGCAACTAAAGCAAATTACCTACACTAAATGTATTAAAATAATTCAATCCAACTTTTAATGTAGTATCTGCACACTTAATCCGAAATATAAACTATTAATACTAAGATAATACATCTATTAAATACAATCTTTACGTAGTTTTCACGATCTACAATATGAAACAAAACACGTGTTAAAACTTAATATATAAAATATTTTACCAATAGTCAAATACACTCTATGAAACGATATTAAAAATATTATACCTATATTTACGAAGGCTTCTAGTATTTCCTTAAGAAACCTTAAGGAAACACACAATAAGGGACACTTTACATTAAGCAACCACTTAACCGATTTCACACTTTAAGCACCTGCCTTAACATTTTCTTTCCTTTACTAAGTTATCCTTTTATAAAGGAGTCATTGAAGGAACTAAGACATAAACATCAATTGCATCACTGAAAGAACTAATGAGAGTTCTCTAACGACTACAACTCTTTGTCCGTTAATCACCAAACAGCTGCCGAGTGCTAGTACCATTTTATTTATTTGTATTCCCTTTGTCAATGAACTCACAATCACAAAAATAAATATCAGAAAAGAGTTAAAGGTTGGCTGCATTTCTTAGTCTAACTAAGTTTTTGGTTAAAAACAAAAACATCAATTGAAAATAAAAGTACAGGCAGTGCAATATTGGTAGAAAAACTGATTTAAATTGAAACAATATTTAGCTGTTATCACGCAAAATAATTTTCTAATTGTAGGAATATTGTTTTCCCTCTGAGAAATATTATTTATTATTATATTATATTTCCTTCTAATTTTATATCGTAAAACATTAAGCAGTCTGTTTATTTAATTTCGGTGCTTTATTAAAATTACGGGGAGAAGATAATAAAAGAAATATAAGGTACAAAAAAAATGTATTAACCTGTATCATTTAACACGTTTGATGAAATGTCTTTTCGGCATACCTCAGGTATATTCCTGTTACTAGTAGTGACATATCGTTTACATAGATAAAGAATTTCAGAATATTGTCTCTTGATCTTTCAACATATTCAGAACAGTTAATGACAAACTAGGCCTATCTTTCATTATTGAACAATATGTTTAACAGAGGTTTAATGTACCTCTCGACCAATATTAAAGTTAATTAGAATAACAGGTTAAATCGCTAAGGTATTACTTAGAAATTTATTTTATTGGAAAATATTATATTTAAGTTATGTGTACAATATGAAACCCTGTTAAAGAAGATCTTAGGAAGCAGAGTAAGATTACTTTTAACAAACGAAATCCTAAGGAACGTTTATAAATAAGGACCAAATACTAAAGTCAGGTGTTGCGGTATATTTGAACTGTAATGTTTGAAAAATTATTTAAAATAAAAATAAAATAAAATAATATGAGTAAATGAAATCGAAAAATGAAGTCGAATAATAAAAAAACAAAAAAGGAAAATATTAATACACTAAAGTTATATATGTATATATATATATCAATTAATTTTTAACAGAATAGAATATTTTAGGAAACCACAAACAATATCATAACTGTTTTATACCATATGAAATCTTCATATTCTTAAAAATAAAGGATTACCTTCAATTTTAATTGTGACATCAGAGTTTCTACATGGTTACCGTTATTTCGATCTCATTGCAGCGTCATTAGATCTACACAAACACTAAACACGTACATAACACTTACACCACCCTATACTATTTAATAATGATAACAGCCAAAGTATTTTCATGGGTTGTACTCTTTTTTTTAATACCGGTGGTTAACGTAATAACCTCGTGTTGTGTGTATAGAATTCTTCTATTTCAATAACTAGAAGAATACTATATCCATCACAAATAATATCCATCGTTGCTCTATAGCTAGTTGTTATAGAATGTACGTGGATGTTTTAAAATTCAATGAGTGATATTTTGTTCATGGTCGTTTTGTCACTGCGGACTCTTAACATATCGCCCATCCTACTTGTACTAGTTATTCAGCACTACTTTTTGTGCTTTTTGTTTTTTCATTGTTATTAAATACAGTAAATATAGTAATTTTTGTAAAATTTTATTAAATTCATTGTATGAGTTCATATTACGGACTCAATCAACAGTTTTGCTAAGGAAAAATTCATTACTGAAATTAAATTTTTTTAAATTAGAACGTAATATATCAAATGTTATCCTTCAATTACAAGTAATAAAAACATATCACACCCACAACAAGATACTTATTAACCCAAAATTCATCTACAACTTACTAGAAATAATTATCTGTTTATAAGTGTTATCACAATTGAGTCTAGGTGTAAAAAATAATGTTATTAATACAAACTTAACTTTCTCTTTGACAGCCTTCACTAATTTCAAAAACCACGATTACAATTTTGTATTTACAAAATCCATCATTCCCTTAACGAAATGAAAAACTGACTGTACAGAGCAGTTACTGATTATTCCTTCTCTCTTACCCTCCTACTGTCAAAACAAACATTTATATAAGTGAAAGATATGTAAATGTATGTAAATATTATGATTGTGTTGTATGGAATGGATACCGAGGCGTGGATGAATGAAGGTTGGAAACTTTACTTCGTGAAAAATGAAAGAGGAAAAGTTACTATTAAATATTATATTAATACAACAAATTTAAGCATTTATAACATTTGATATCTTATCAACTTTATAAAAATCAACTCATCAACTCATTTACAAAATTAATCATGGCTATTTTATATATTTAAGTATATTTATAATATATTTGAATGCTGTAGGTAATATTAAATCAATTAAAATGTAGAAATAAAATATCGCGTTGTAAATCTTACATAAGAAAAATTAAAACGTAAATAATAACTCTACTGTTAGATATTTTACAAGTTTTTGTTTATTGTAGCAAATATAAATACATTGTGTGCCTTTTTCTATTTTTGTGTCATTAAATCAAAATGGTTTAAAAACTTGAATAATGAAAATGGTTAAAAATTTTTGTTTAAATACCTATAGATTTAAATGTTCGTAATTAATATACGTAGTGGAAATATAGGTATTGCACCCAAAAACGTTAATTTTCTCTTATAATTTAATATAGTTTAGAATGTGTCACTAAACTCTATTTATAGAAATAGTTTTAAAATAACCTTTCTAGTTTGTTACTCGTATCAAACCGAGTAACTGCTTCTTTGTCAGAAAAATAATATATACTTTTTGTGTATGACAAAATGCAGTAAGAGAGGTAAGAAAGAGTGTAACAGTTGGTGCTCATATACAAAATACTAATTGTTGGTTAACCCATATTAGGCACCAAGTTAAGACGTCTACTTCAATTCACTTGCACAATATTTATATATGAGACTAACTCTGTCCAACAACCAACCAGCACACCAGGAAACCAGTTTTTATAACTAATTTTAGAAAATATATATAATAATCTGACTTCATTATTAACTTTTTTATATAGCATTAAATATTAACTTCGAATACACTAATTCACTTTAAGTCGATTTTTATTCCAGTTTACTTCTCTGCACCGTAGGGACGTATATCTTGAAAATTTCCACAACTGAAGTTCATACTGGTTAAACGTCCTGCCGGAAAAATCCAGCGCTCCAAGAACCTCAGTAATTTTACCGACTACCGAACTGTAAATATGGAAAGAAGTTATCGGCCTGCCAGATGGCAACTAAACCATAAAATATGTATACTAATATTAAATGAATCTAATAATATTGGAGGAATATTGGTTCAGACTGTAGATTAGACTGCTCCGCTGTGGTCAACTCCTCTGTTCATAGTCACATGTCTAACAGAAGTTTTTTTATCTGCGGATGATTACGATACACCTTGGTGAATGGTCATGTGTCTTCGTAGCAGCTTGGGTGCCTCCGTCCCTTGTCCCGACTTAGTTCCTAAATAGGATTCCATCACAGGATATATGTTACACTTTGAATTAATGAGGTGGTTAATCTCATTTAGAAGGTATCTAAACATGTCCAAAATTTTAACATCAGCACTTTCAAACTAAAATTATCGCTAGTCAGAGATGAGCATACATATTTTATAATTTCAGTTGCCATATTGTTTCTATAGTTCGAGTAGAAAAAAAAACTCCCCCCTTGTTAGAAAGTAAAAAACTAAATGAGATGGTTTTGAAAAGGTTGGGACAATAGTAAAGTTTTGGACATGTTTTGATACCTTCCAAAAGAGATTAGGCACCTCATCATTTCAAAGTGTAACATATATCCTGTATATATAAACATACATATATAAATGTATATGTCTGAACAAGTACACTTTAAAACAAATATTGGTGCATTTTGATAACCAAATATTAGGAGATATTTTGTAAACAATTTTAAATTGAGCAAGATAGATGTATATTATGTCAAAATATATTAAATATATTCATATTACTTCTTCATATTATATGGCTTGAACAAAATTCTCTTATTTTTAAATTACATTACCTGCATACAAAATATATATTAAAGTCAGTAGTTTTGAAAGCGATTGATAGATATTTATTTTGTTTTTAAGTAGTATATATAAAAAATACCACAATTTTAAGGTTGTTATGATAATCTGACAATGATATTAAGAGTATGTTAATTTTACCTCTTTGTTTATCCTTCTTATTCCTTTACTCTTTGATATCCTTTGTATATTACTATACAATATCCCTCTTCATTTCACGTTACAATATCTAGACGACATTGGGCATTGTGTTTTAGTCTTTGCGGTTTAGTATATGAAATTAACCCAATACAAATGAATTTGTTGCTTTGAGGTTTGGTAAATTTAGTTAGAAATAATCATTGGTTACAAAAATTAGTATTTCAAAATCAATAACGATGTTGGGAATACAAATCATTCAAACTTTTCTAAAGATAATTCCTTATATAACATTTGTACAATTTAGATATTGAATTACAAAAATCAAAGCAGACATGAAAGACGATTTACAAGAAGTTTAATTTATTCCGTTTCAATATACCTCAATAACATTTTGTTTCTAAAATTTCCAACAAATGAAAAACTTTAATTACAGCTTTTATCATTGTTTTATGTAGCTAGTATTTTACTGTTTGGATTAATACATAGTCATATGTAATCACAGATGTGTCCTCATTTATTTTAATTTGTATTTACTGTTTTAAAATTATAACAGTCACCTGTAATTAAGAAATGCTACCATAACTAATCCATTATGTTAGAATTCTTGTTTAACTTTTATGTCGATATTGTAATCATATTTATAAATTAGTGTCATGAAAAGGAAGCTATTCTAAACTCAAATTGCTTTGATATCTCGTATTGGAATCAGATTTGTTATAGATTTTTTAAAACCCGACTAACTGATATAAATAATCAATAAGCTAGGATGTTAATTGGGGTTTTTAGAAGACGGATAAGATGGGTTTTTTATTTTAAGTCGATGTTAAAAACCGTACTTTCAAATCTTTTTGATCTATTTAAACTCTTATTTGATTATAAACATTTCCATTTTATAAAGTTATTTTGAAGTTGTATTTTTGTGATATTATTAAACATTTTTATAACTAAATTTAAATCAGATACTAAATGGATCTATAATTTTGTTCTTGTTCTCTCTATACACCATGACGAGAGTAAGACCGTAACTAACCAAACACAAAGGGGTGGGTAAAATACTATTTAAAATGTAATTTATTTAAATACGTTGTTACGACGATCATATTTTGTCTATAAAATCTTCTTTTTTTTTACAAACAATTTACTACTGTCGTATATTTAATTGATTACCATATGTTAAACAATAATTTTCCAGTTCAAAAATATCATCGTTTTGTGGAGCATTTTAAGCTCAGAACTCTCTGGAGACGGTCGTATTACATTCAACGTTAGCAAATGAAGACGGTGGTACGTAAATTGTAAAAAATGCTCTCATGACAGTTAAATATAATGTTTGAAGAAATGATTTCAGTTTAAACGATACCACATGGGACCGTTTAATTTCAGCAACGTTTAGTGGAATTTGCTTTTTAATACGTTTAAAAATATCTAAGGCAAAAGAATAATAATTGTTTTATGAAAAAAATATTAATTATGTAAAGCCCAGATAGTTGCAAAAGAGAAGTTGATAATATGTTGTAATTATTAAACGTACAAAAATTAATAATTTTAACATTTAAAAATAAATATTCATTTATAGCCTATCCGTATTGATAATGGAAACAATAAGATACATAATGTATATATTTCAGTGGAAGCTATATTATATTGAAGGTTGCAAGACTAAATGCTTTTTTTATAAATTCTTGTAAGAAAGCACAAAAGTAAATAATATTGGCATTATATAGTAATGTTATTATCAAGTGTAACATAAAAACTTATTGTACACTATTTCGTACACTTCAGTATGAATAGTGGAACTATTCAGTACAATATACTCTATCAACAACTTTCAGATGAAATTCACTTATTTATATACACACGATGAATAATTTCTCTCAACACGCCTTTATTGATTCTAATTAAAAATTTTTTTTTAAAAACAAACAATAAACACAACAGTTTGACTGCAATTTGTTTCCACTTATAGTATAATAATTTCTTAGTCCTCTTATAGTATAATATATATATATATATATATATATATATATATATATATACATATTGACTAACTGTATATATATATTATTATACTGTATATATACAGTATAATAATATATATACAGTTAGTCAATATTAGGTAAGTATAAACTTCTACTTTGAGTAAACGAGGTTAAAGGTTTTTAATATAATTTATAAGAACGTTTAGAGTAATTTCCTTGATATTGCCAACATTACCGGAAAGGGTTTAAGTTAGGTTAGGTTAGGTTAGGTGTATATTAGGTTCCAATATTACCGGAAAATACTTATTTAATAGTTTCAGTAACAAGGACATTCTCTGAGTTTTGCAGTGTCTGTAAGGTTACTTTTTTCCGAAACCTAATCTTGTTGGTAATATCATGCAGTCTAAAACAAATTACTCACTCAACACACATAACTTTACTAATGTATTAAAACTGAATCCTATAATAAATTATAAATATGTCGAATATAGTCTGGTTTATGAAACTTTATTCTAATAACGAACCATTGACAAATAAATTAACACGGGCAATTTATTCCTTCAAATAATGTTTTTTATACAATTGACCGGTCTTAAATGTAGCGATGAAAGCAATAAATATTTATTGAACGATTAATGTAAGTCATTACGTCACCCTACCATATCCTCGTTCCCATTATGTGCCTCAGTCTTTATTACTATCCACTCCACCCTCTCTTCTTTTCAACTTAGCCCGTCTCAAATTCCTAGTAATCATCATTTTCAGGTTTCCATCCTACATCCTGTAGTAATTTCCTTCATGGTTTTCTTCTTCTTCTTTGTCCGATCAATCGGGCTTCCTGTATTTCTTTGACCATTCTTCAATCCTCCATTCTATTGATATGTATACATTATTTCAATCAAGTCGACTTGACAAAACGCACTATGCCCTACCCCACGATCAAGTCATCTATCTACCAGTTTTTGCTAATTCACAACAAATCTCCCTCCTTCCCAGGATCATAAATATCCATTACAATTATTCTCTTAAACACTCTCAGTCCCTTAAGTTCACCAGTTAGGGACTCCATGTTTCCTATTATTATTTATATTTCAAAATAACGATTAATTTTCAGATAGTATTGGAAAATTACAATAATTGGTGCACTAACAATAAGTAAAAAAAAAATTAATCTGTAATTTGTTGCTCAAATCGTTTTACTTAATAGAGGAGAGACAAATTTAATATTTTAAAGAAAAATCTCTTTAAAAACAGATTTGACTATAAAATGTTTAAGATATAGCAAGAATCAAAATATTCCATTTTGTGTTATATATTCAGAACCTTTAAACATAATACATATTATAAAATATGTGATTTAAATCCTTTTCTTTATATTTTGTACTCTACAATTAATTTATATAAATTGTGTACTTTTAAAAATGGTTAGATGAACAATAAAATTAATTGTTACACATTTTTTCATAAAAGAGTTGCACTAAAATCTTTTAAATGTAATTTAATTTTCTACAGACTCTAGTTAAAAACGTGTATATGTACGTTTTACTAATTAAGAGTTTTAATTAGCTTCCTCATCCTGAGGTTGGATTAAATTTTTTTTTCCAGGTTTAACTTTTCAAATTTTCATGAATTCATGGTTTTCTTTAAAGAATTAACTTTATTCTATCTGTTTTTTTTTTTTTAATTCATTTACACGGTAAGTGTGTTAAAACCTGTGCAATGTTTATTGAATTATGCAAGAAAGAGGCATTGTTTGAAAGAAAAACGTTCTTTAATAATTGATAAGAGATTTAAGTAACTCAATCATATATATATATATATATATATATATATATATATATATATATATATATATATATAGAAAAATTTAACTCCCCGTTTTGACAACCATGCAACATCAAGTTAAAACTTTTACAGCATTGTCAGCAGTTTATAAACAAGAATTTTAGTATTAACTTGTGTTTGAACCAAAAACTTGCCAATTAGTTTTGAGATATCTACTTATCTCCCGATACAGTCATGCAATACATAATTGTGGATTTGTGTAGTAACCAGAACTTCAGTAAACCATATTGCATAGTTCAGCTTTAGTTTTGACACTATTAGAGTTCTCACACGACCAATTAAAAATAACTTTTATAAAGTTGGAATGTACCTTTCATTTTTAAATAATATGTTTAATTGTTTATTATAGCGTAATAGTGTATAACAAATTCATTGGTTTTATGCAATAAACAAAGAAACCTGTCAATGTCATATTTTCCTCATGGCGTTATCGAGAGGAGTTTATATTCATTTTTACTACTTGAAGAGGTTGTCATCGATAGCAGCGATTGTATATTACATTTTGATGATATATTTAAATATCCGTATGAGTAACCAGAAGGGTCGTAAAAATTGACGAATCAGTTATTTTTCATAATGGTATATAGAAGCCATACATGACTGTCACGGACAAGAAATGTGCCGTTAGTGACATTATTTAATTTTGAGAAATATATTTCTTTATTTAATTATTAGATAAAAACCGAACTTCAATAGGTTACAACTCAATCGACTGTTCTGGAATGTTAGACATACTAAAATTAATAACAACCTTTCCCTAAATATGAGTTATTATTTTAGTATTATTGAATATTATTTATTCTAGAATTTATATTTCTAAAAAGTGTATTTATTTTAAAAGTCTCGTTATGCAAGTATTTGTTTATGACCATATTTGATTATGTATTAGATTGACTTTGACATCTAAGAAGAAAGAAAATTGTTCCTTTCTTATAGTTAAAAATCATGGTTATGTTTTGTTTATTTAACGGATTTATTTAATTTCAATTTATTTAATGACTGTAGTAAATTGTTGTTCAAGATGTGAATAATTAGGCTTGAAAATAAAAAGAATTAAAAACATTTGTTAAGTTAAAGTTTTACAGACGTTGATATGTAGTAGATGTATGTGTCCATTCATTAAAGTATATATACTTCAAAAACAAAAATGAAAAACTCGATCAGCTAACATTATTACGTCTCATGAAAGAATGTTTTCAATATCCACCACAAATTATAATTTGAATACTTAATTCTATTATTTTAGTTCCTCAAACTATAATATAATAGTAAATATATGTATTTTTTAAAAATATCATGTTTTTTTCTTGTCATAAATCAATTAAACAAATTGAGTTGTTTTTTATACTGTTTTGTATTTCAAATTGTAGTATTGTAAACTTGACTTTTCGCTTGTATTTTTCCGCTAAATAAATTCTTTGCGTAGCTCAGAGTAAAATACAGTAATCATATTTATGTACATTTACATATCTGGCAAGTTATGGAAATGTTTGTTTTGACAGCATACGGTGGGGAAGGGGGAGGGTACATACTATGGACAGCCGGATTTGCATTTCATTGTCAGAATAACGTCAAAAAAAGCTTAGTAAAACAGCGTTGCGTGTCATTGAAAAGAAATGTTTTGTAGTGATACAAATATATAGTACTGTTAAATTGGTAAGGACCTTAATCTTAACGAAAAACAATAATTTTCGATTTACAACGCTAAAACTATATCCATTGATTTCGTTATCCTTGGGTTTTCTGTAAATCCTAAGAAATTTAAAACATATTAATTTACAATTCAAGGCAATTGTAAAAATATCAGAAACTAATTATTTATTTTTTAATAATCCTTGGTGTTGGGTAATTATTATTAAAACATTACAAATCCAGAAACTTATTCAATAAATAAAACTGTTCAATAATGAATTACATGTGAATTTCATCGGTTATATATACGCAATTAATGTTTGTGACTCACCAAAAATTGAGATATACAACGTGATAAATTGTTATCCCGGAAGTAAGTTCTCTAGTGTACAATTACCTGTGAACATGTCAACATTCAACATTGTATTTAAGATATCATATGTTTGAACAACAAATAAAATTACATAATTTTCCATCAATTTGAAAAAAAAACAAATAACATTTGACCTAAGGAATGATTTATTTCTTCTAAGGGATAATTACTAACACTATAATGAATCTTGTTTGTTACAGTTTACTAATATTGTGTTTGCTATAATTTTTTTTTTAAAATACATTTTCTTATAATTTTTGAATCACGTATACATTGTGAGCTAATGTAATGTTGTAGTAAACGTATAATATCTTTTTGATTGTATTGATTACCTAACATTCTATTTGAAATCGTAACATTTGTAGGTAGCTTCTTGAAGAGAATATGAAACGGGAGTAGAAGAGGAAAGTGGATTGATAGCGCACTACGGCTCAATTATCCAGACATAAAGTCTTTATTATTTTTTTTCAATTTTTTCAATAGAAATATATACATTTTTATACATGACATTCACAATAATACATTAATGTATAATATATACCTTTCTTCTAATAAAATAACAGTAGGTTATAAATATATCTTCTTGTGTAGGAAACTGAAAATGATATTTTTAAATGATTGTACCAAATTGAATATATGTTTAAACATAATTAATAAATTGAAATTTGGTTTCAACTAGTGTGAGAAATGTAACTCCATAAACTCATTTAAATATAAAACTTCAGACTTTATCAAGAATTCTAGTTAAATTCATCAATGACCTGTATTATGTGCGATTATAATGTAATTATACAATATATGGTTTATATCATAAATGTGGTTTATGGAGTTTAATATAAATAAATATATATATATATATATATATATATATATATATATATATATATATATATATATATATATATAGTTTCGGCGTTGAATACGTTCATCATCTATGATTACAAATTAATAATAATATAATAAACATTTATCAATTAATTACAGAAATTAACAATAATTCATGAAATGGGTTCAAAATCTAATTAGTTTAGTGATATAAAAAAATATACGTATTCAACATAATCTGAAGTCTTATTTAAAACAATGTTGAATGCGCGTTCCTCTTTTTACGCACTAAATATCTTAATAAACACGTGAGTCACAAATCCTGGGAATCATACTTTACTTATGTTTGTGATTGCCTTTGTTATCTAAAGTAGCAATTTGTTTATTCTTCTTGAAGGATAATAATAATAATCCTCGTCTTGTAATATACCCGGCCTTTAACAATTTGTCAGTACAGAGAAATACATGTTCGTCAAATCAGGATTTGTAGCAGCCAAACATTGTTCCACTCTGTCAATTAATTTAAACATGAGTGGTACAAATGAATGTAAGATTAACCTAGCGACGTTAGCGTAGACTTAGACTATATTTTAAAAATAGGAACTATATGTTTCTTTTTTGTGCTAATAAATGGTAAATAAATGAGTTTTTTTTTTTTTTTTTTTTTTTTTTACCAAAAAGGAATGAAGAAGTTAAAAGCTAAAATAAATTGGTTTAATGTCCTAATAACTTTATAATATCTTACTTTGACAAAACACTCGTATGCCAATTTTCACCAACACATATTCTTACACCGTAGCCCCATCACTAAACACAATTTTGTTCATATAGGTGCCTGTTACCATATAATTAATTTCAATATATAATTATAGCTGTAAACCCATATCTCTGTAAATTAAATCGTTTATAAATTATAATCTGTCGTGTGTAGTTAGATATTTTCTATAAATGTTCCACTACGATATTAGAGGGATGTTTAGTTTTAAGTAGATTGATTTGTTTGTCCAATGAACGTAGGTTTACCGCTTGTTCTATTGTCTTATTTGAATCTCGGAGCCTGAGCCGATCTCTCTCCTTAAATAGTAGAAAGCCAGTTACAAGGAAAGAAGTGTACCGTGTAGTCATAATGAGTGATTGATAATGAGTAAGTATCTTACATGTGTACAAGTTCATGACAACTAGTGAGATCTAAATAATAAGATACAACAATCAACATAATACCAGATATTCTAGAAACTGTCTTGGTCTTATCCCTATAAACTGAAATAAATACCAACAATAATTATAACACAACTTTAAGTTATATTTCACTTTTTATTAAATAATATTTCAATGCCCTGTTTATCAAAATTATTAGGAACAAATAATTAAAATAAAGAGAAACCCGGACTAGTAAATATATGATTGTCGTTATAATATGGCTGTTATTACCCTACAGTAGAAATAAAGTAACTTATATGCTTGTAATTTGAACTGCTGCTTATTTTAGTATTCTAATTTAAAATTAATTGTGAAATAAGAATTTGTAATCGGTCAAAGTATGAAACAGTAATTATAGAATCTGTTGGTAACTTATGACAATGATTCAAAAATAATATAACATATAATATATTTCAGAATATTGAATGTTATATGCTTAAATTTACAAACTCTAAGTTCCTTTAAATTAATTTAATTATTCTCTACTTGATCCTGTGCTAATTCCAAGATATATATTAAAATAAAAATTGTTTTCAAAATCACACAGTACACTTTAGAAATTATTATAAACCACCGAATATTTTGACTTTAGAACCAATATAATAAGATTTTTTTTAATGATACTTATTTATAGTTTCTGAAACTTCATGTTAAATGTTGATTTGTGGCATCATAACTGTTCCCCACTAGCTTCCGGACTTTCATTTTTCTCTAAGAAAACTAAGAATATAAGATTACTCTAAAGAGCACAACAACTGATTTACTTGGAATAATTTAACCGTGTTAATATTTGAAATATATGTTATTAAATTGAATTAATCGACTAATTCACATATATTTCCTAAGAACTGTTAATGTGTCGTTAGAACAACCATCCCCGACTAATATACTGAAGCCTAACATTATATCAAAAGTATCACTGTTGTGGAATTTATTCCAGAATTTATTATATATATTTTTTTTTAAATCTTTAAATGAAAACTTTAAAGAACTCATTTCATACATATCTCACATATACCCTTACAACATTCTGACAACATTTTTTTTTTCTTTCAGTTTTTGATTTAAAAAACAGGATATTTGAAACGTGAAGTTCATATTGTGTTCAGAGGAACGGATTCGGAATAATAAACAATATATTTTGAAGTTACTGGAAAACGCCAGAATAAAAACGAGAGAGAAAATGTCACGTGACTTGGGTAATGTTTAACCCTTCACATTATGTTAAGTACGTTATGGTATACAGATGGTGGAAACCATGTCCTATTAAGTTTACTTTAGAAATTAGATTACGAAACTATGATATGTGAAAGAGAAAAATAAACACATAATGTTAGACACTATTATTAAAGGGAATATAATATGAATGTATAAATATTACTGAAGTTTCGTAGTATACAAAAATATAACAAAGGAAATGAAAGCATTGAAATTATTATTTACTATCGATAAAAATGTACAGATAAACAAGTGCATAAAAGTGTGAAAGTTATTCTGTTTACAGTTATGATCTCTTTAAGTGTTTTTTGTGTGTGGAATTGTCATTTTTTTGTTAAATATGTTTTATTAATTTCCATGTATACATTTTACAGTAGGAAAAAAAATAGTATTTTAAATATAACAAAATGTCACCCTTGCATAAGTGTTGTAGGCTAACGTTGAAACTTTGATTCTTATTAATTATTATAAATTATAAAGCTAAATTTATGAAATATGGGATTTTTTCTTGTTTTAAGAGGACACATTCACTTTGACTTAAAAAACAAATATTTTATTCATATTTATATACACATTACCAATTGACTTTGTACTCAAGACCCGGAATATAAGATATAACCTCATAAATTATATATATTTTGTTTTTTTACAGTATTTTTTATGTATTACGTATAACTAAGGAAGTAAAAATGGGAATTATTCCACATTTCTCTTTCCTTTCATTCTCTAGTGTGTTTTTGTATACATTTGTTAGTATATTCATCCACCTCTCATTAATCCACTTTAATGGTGGTAGGCTAGTGCAGTTAAATTACATCTTCATAAGGATACGTAATTACTATACGATTATATATTACACTATTTAATATTAGAGTTTAAAATACTAATACTACCTAATAAGGAAAAATAATAAATAAATAATTGCTGAAACTTGTAAATAAAAAATAACGTTTCACAGCTAGTGACTTCAAATGCAAGGATTATAATAAGAGAGGTGTTTATCAGAACATACTATCTTTGACACAAAATTAGGAACAAATATTTTATTTCTTTTACATATCACTACAAGTACATCGAGTGTTATTATTTATCAAGCGTTTTAAATAAATTTGGGTGTTTTTTTGTTGAACACGATCTAAGAAAATTGATAACGCAGTTATGGTTCAACCTCCATGAATCACGAAGAACTCTTATGCGACACAACTTAAAATCGAGAATTTGTGGGAGGTTATTTAAAGATCTCTTTATATATATATGTGTTGAAGTTTTATTTTAACACTTACATCCTAGTTTTGACATAAAATTATTTATACCTTTATATTTTATCTTAAAATACTCAACTAAGTGAATGGAAAATCATCTGCGTACATTCTCTATATCTTGACGTGATGACGACTGACAGCTAGAGCTTTATTTCAAACATTGAAACAATTTAAAGGGAAAGAGAAACAAACAATAACAATGTTTGCCTCGGTCTACTCTAATGCACTTTTCTGTTTCATTTTTCCGTTTTAATGGACTTCTTTCAGATTTAATTGCCTTGTTCTCCATAATTATAAAAATGTCATGAAATGAACTTAATGCCATCATTACTAATTAAATATCTACCAAGTAAGGTGTAAATTATTTGCATTCATTTACTTCTCAAAGTAAGGCCATTATAAAGCCCAGTTATTTAAATCAATTTTAAGTTGTACAGTATTAAGACGAAATATTTAGGCCATTAATTAGGAGTGATGTAATCTTAGTTTTATATAAATTATATTGTGTTTCCTTTCAATAATGAAATTATTAATCTCCGAAATTTACTTAGTATTTTGTAAACATCTAATATATTTATATAAACAGTAAAATAAGACAACAAATTTATAAATTATGTGGCGTTAGTTTTGTAAAAGAGGTCATGGACAAAGTGACATTAGAATGAGATTTAAATGTTATTTCTGTTATTATTATGTTAAGAATTTTTGATAGCAGCCTGGCGACGTTTCCAACTATAATATTAGGTTTATATAATTGATCACACAGGCTCACCTAAATAGACTTGAAATTAATGCCGGTCATATTTTAGCACTAAGCTGAGCAAAAACTCAAACGCAAAATTGATAATTTTCGGAATTTGGATGATCATTTATCATATCTTAAAAATTATATAAATTTTGTAACTATGATTTAAACATAAATTATACATTTAAATTAAATCAAGTATAGCAAATGTACTCTTTTAAACGGTCGCCAAATAACCGTTTATAATTCTTTAAAATCTAGTTAAGAAACTTTTCAGTAAAAAAATTAATTTAGTCTACCTTTTTCATAAAACTGAGTTCGTTATATATTTTACAGAAAAAATAATCACAGTCCGTAATTAATTTTTCCGAGCTTTTTTGAAAATTATATTTTGTAATAAACTGATACAATTCATAAACAATTTATTAAATTATCAGAGACAAAATGTAAAAAATGATTGTTGTTTGCCTATGTACTTAATTAGGTTATATGTTTTAGGGTTTGTTAAATTTTTTGCAATGTTTGCAAGATTTTGTTTGTTTACATTTAAGGGATAATAATTTTGAAAGCATTATAAATGTCACGGTTATTTACAGAGCTTTTATTATAAGTAATAAACATAACAAGGTGGGTACAAGGATATTTATTAAACCTAGCGAATATAAATTAAAACGTTTGGATGAGAATATTTTAATTTATAAGAGAAAATCGTTATGTGCTAATCAATTTTGAAATATAAATAAGGAAATATATTTATACATAATACCTTTATTCCTTTAGGCATCTAACTCTCGAGTATAACAGTTTTTTAATCTAAAATTTCAGAATGAACATAATATTGAGATAAATGCATTTTGATATTATTTACTTATTGTAAATGCCTGATTAATTTACTCAAATGACTTCATAATTTTCTTTCCGTTTTTAGAAAGGTTGATTGATTGATGTAAAATCTGTAGCTTTATAAACCCAGAAAAAGTTAGTGGTTTAGCAACTATGTGAATTTAGTCCTATTACTTTTGATGATTTCTGTAGATGATTAACCTAATATTTTTTTAATCTTTTGTAAGGATTCTTTGAATGATGTAATATTTTATTTTAAGAACTTAGAGTTAGTGGCTTTGCAACTATGTTTATTATTTTTATAATTTTTGTAGCCAATTCCTATCAAGTATCAAACACACATATTTCGCTTTTCTTAAATGTGTTGTGGTAGTGAAATAAATAACTTAGATAAAATTATTTACTTGTAAAAGTTATTCATTTCAATATTTTATTAAGTTGATGAGGGACATTTATTTAGAGAGTAAGCGATCAACAAACTCCCTGTTTTCTCGCTGTAAAACAAATAATGTTTATTCACAAAAGATGGTATTGAAACATATTACCTAAATGTATAAAATATGTTTACGTTTGCAGTTAAAAAAAAAATATTATGGAGTAACAGCATAAAAGGCGAATTCAACTTTCTACTCTATTTATGTAAATATTTGCAATTATTACACCATTTATTTATATGAAGCCATAATATATATTTTTTTGTGTGGATATTTGCACAGGATCGAAACCCCTTTTAGTCATAATGTTTTATATAAGTTTTACAAATTATTACCTTACTTATTAACGTTGACATAATTGTATTTTTAATCATACAATTTTATAGAGAACTAATTTTATGTTTAAAAAACCAAATTTGTTATAGTTCATATAAAAAAAGAAAAAAAAATTACTGCTCATTGGAAATAAATCTTCTGAATTAAATATACCGTAGTACAGTAAACATTGTGTTTTACTGGGAACATTTTTATAGCATTATTAATTTCATTATAATAACAATAAGAAATAAACCAAAACCTCATATATTTGAACACTTTGCGCAAGATAATGGTAAGAACAGACAATACTTACTTTGACAACACATTAAGACTGTGATACATGTGGTAGTGCTTTTAGAAATAAAGTATTCTAGTGACATGAAATAGGCATTAATGGTGGTTAGTAAATGGTAAAACACTTTAGTTCGTTTATCCTGATGTAGGTTGCATTAAGTTTAAGAGATTTATTGCTCCTCTCTCAGAATATGTAGTCTACAGTCTTTATTGTGTTTTAAAATTGTAAAAAAATGCTTAATTTGTTGCTTCTTT
Source organism: Aphrophora alni (assembly GCA_963513935.1). Classification (NCBI taxonomy): domain Eukaryota; kingdom Metazoa; phylum Arthropoda; class Insecta; order Hemiptera; family Aphrophoridae; genus Aphrophora; species Aphrophora alni. The sequence goes on along the minus strand of OY740774.1, from coordinate 61,787,163 downwards.
GTGTATATATACAATGTGATCTTTGAAGATATTAAAATGTTTGACTTGGTGAGGAAACTGTTTTAGGAGCGAATTGGATAAAAGTTTGCATATATCCAAACTTGGATAAAGTCGTAGATATGAGTAATGGTATACCACCGAATGTTTATTATTTCGTTAGGATAAATGTAGCTATATATATATATATGAATTATAAACGAATGAATATATTATAACAATGAAATATTTAAAGGTAGTAATAGATCCATGAAAATAACAATATTTATTATTTGCTCCAACACTACATTTTTTAAGGAACTCTCTATTAATATAAAAAAAGAGAGGAAAACACCAATACTATGAAATGAACGAGAATAATTTGATAAAAATATATTAATACAGGGAAAATAAAATACTACGACATTTTAAAAGTTGTAAATATTTACTAGTCTTACAATACGTCAATATATCTGTTAAATTCTCGAGTTACAGTTTTGGCCTATAATATAAATGATGGTAATTATTTTGGGCGATTAAATATTTTAGAGTAACTATTAAATAGAAATTTTATGTTGAAGAATTTCCTGCCAATTACGTGTGAAAATTGTGAACCATACATAAATATATAAATTTCGATAAGCGTAATTTATCATTCAAAGTTATAATTGTCCACTTGGATAAATTCTACATAAAATATGGGAAAAATATCGTATTTGCAAAGCGGGATAGAAGGGGATAAAACGTTATTTTGATTTATAAATATTTTAATTTTAAGGATATGTAAATGATGTTGCCTGTTTTTAAATCCCTAACTTCCAACATTACTTTCTAATCATGTGATAATTAAATATTGGACATTGATGTTCTGGACACCACGATTAGCCGTCCAATTTACATAATATGACTACTGAAGTTTCGATACCAATTTGCTATTGATTATAAGATTCATCTTTTTATTCCGTAATCAATTTAAACGTGGGGGGTGGTTAACACTTGGTTTTATTCTTTTATGAAGTATTCGAATTTTATCTGATTTAAAAGGAAGAGTTGACAAGTGATTCCTGATTCTATGTATTTTTATTCATAAGTTTTCTATTATTAGATGTACTATTACATCTGAGTTATTTCATTTCGCAGCTAGTGTTTGTTTAGTATTTATTTTCTTATAATAATCCAAGTACGAGATTAGTGACTTGTTTATTTTATTCAGCAAGTCTTTTGAGTGTTTTATATAAAAAACTATTCTTTGAAAGATATTAGTGAATACTTTCCTTGCTCAGCTGTTATTTGCAGGTTGAGAAAAGACAGACATAATTTCATCAGAATCCTACTTTACCTAGTTCATGTATGTTATTTTCTCAATAGTCTTAATTGCGTTTAAATTTTCCCCAGATAGCCCTAGAAAATGTTATATTTATTCAGCTAATCTCTGTGTTAGCTTAGTGTGATTTTATTTTACTCCAATATATTTATTGTTTTTATCTATTCGGAGGGAGAGGGTGGTAATTGGGTTTAGACTTACAAGATGATGTTTAGTTGATTTAGACTTAGGAGGGCAGAAGCCGGGTATTTACTTTGTGGGTTTAGAAGTAAGAAGGAGAAGGTTCAAAATTAAGTCGGGGTGTAAGATAAGTGAGCTTTAACTTCAGAAATGCTATGTAATTTGATAGGTTCAAAATTAGGTGAGGGATGGAGATAAGTTAGTTTGGACTTAGTAGGATAAGGGTTTTTATTTTGGTGACGGGAACGGGATGGAGTTTAGTGGGTTCTTAGTTCTGATCTATTTTAATTCTTATAGTGGGTTTTTTTAGCTGTCAGCTATTCTCCTGTTTCTTTCTTATTAATATTAAAATATTTTGTAATTGGTAATTGTTTGTAATATTTTTCAAAATACAATGTACTATAATTTTAAGCACAGTCATACATAATACACAAAGCACACATACACGTACACGAAGAAAATAAATTCATTTTAGTTAACATATTTTGTTATATTACTATATCTATCAGAGTATATGCGGAAAGTACTATTATTAAAACAATTTTCATAGACTATGAATTTAGTATATTTTATATAAACTATTAAAGTACGTAATCTCGTATTACATATATTTTGTATTCAAATACTGCAGTATAAAGTAACCTAACTACAACTTCTAATGAATGAACAATCCGCTAAATTTTTCAACGTATCAATATCAAATGCAAAACTTACACTGGTAATAATTTAAATAATTAAGTGCTATAGAAAAGATTGACATAATTATACAAACAAAATGAGAGGAATATTTGATTTTGTATTATTCAGTATATCAGGATATGTAATGTCTAAATAGAAAAGTAATATTTCAAAAGACATCATTGCAGGAAATATTATGAAGAATAAAAAGGTAAATAAGTAAATACAGAATTACAAGAACCATATGCAATAACTGTCTATTAAGTTTACATCCATTACCACTATAAAAGTTAGTTTTTTATAATTTATTTTATTTTATTATTAAGTTTGTACAACTTTATAACTCCATAACATTTTCACAGTATCCTTAATATAAATTAATTATTGAGTAAATTTTCATTTCATAAATTACGACAACATTTTAGAATATAAATAACAGCTAAATCGTAAATAAATTCAATGGAATTATTTGGTTTATTCAGATTTTAAGATTGACATTCTCAACTTTTTAAATGTACAAATTTGTTTGCAATATGCTCTGCGTGATAACAGTCATTTAATCATCCCTTAATGATCTCACGCCCACAACATGAGTCATAAACTTCCATCTTATGTGTATTTAATAACCAAAATGTTACATCATAATCTACCGGCTGTATTAGTGACTAAATTGAGTTTTACTTGGGATAATTTAAAGAGTCTTTGATCCGAAATGAATTGGGTTTTTAAATAATGCGCTGATAAATGTTAAATTAAAAGTTGTGTAAATAAAGATATATAATTATAGCAGAAAGATAGAAATAAATTTTATTTAACCTCAATCTACAACAAAATGGGAAGTTTTCCATTTAGACCAGTAATTTTAATTTACGAGAATATTAATTAAATAACTAATGAATCATTGTTGCTTTTTAAAGGAAACTTGATTTGAGATATAATGGTAGAACATTGGAATAGACATGATTGTTTTCGGGTATTTTATCCCGGTTTGAGATATGTGATTTTCTACGTGAGGTTTTCTCCTAAGCAAAATCTGTTAAAGCCAGGACGAAATATATATTACACCCGACTCTGATTTGTAGATAATTTTCAATTTATCATGACATTAATTTACTTGGTTATATAGAATGCAATATAAACAAACTGACATACAATCATTTCCTGTTTTCAAGTGTAGCAATTTATAGTTATAGTTTGTACTGCTTGGACGTCACACACTTAACGTTTTTTTTCCCCAGTGGAATACGAATCATCAAAGTTTGTATTTAAAGCCAAGAAAATAACGACTTGTTCATAGTGCATATTATATTACTCGTGTTCTATAGCGACAATATATGCCGCTGTGCTCTGTAAGGAGGCTTGTTATTGCAGATAACAGTGTAGACGATTGTTAGTTAAATGTGTGATATACCTAACTATCTCCGTAGGGGCTATCAGACCGCGGGCGTCCATGACTGTACGTGTAATATAATGTATGGAAATATATATATGAAGCTGTTAAATGAGGGTACAACTCGGGATTATATACTGTATATGATTTATCGTTTCATTTTAGGCTACGTAGAGCGCACTACCTGCATTTTCGTATAAGTCTGTGCTGTTGTATAGTATTTTAGATACTATACAACATATGGTCCGTGACAGTAACCTAACTCATAACCGAAATTGTGAAATAAGATGTTTTTCTATGTATAATGTTACACGTTGGTTCTAAAATTTGTTACGCTAACCTAGCCCATGTTGACCGAAGATGTGACCTAATGTGAGATCTTAACCAAACCCGGGAGCTGTGTTTTAATGAGCTCTGTGTGAGTGTATATATAATCCGGCAGTACATGTAAGCAGATAGAATTAAATATTTTGTGTTTTGAATCAGACCTAGCTGTTATGGAAATTTCAAAAGGTTTAGCAATAACGTCCTGTTGATTTATTTAGACAAAAGCAAAGACAAAAATTACGACGAGAACTACAACACAAACAAATTACGATGACAACCACAAAAATGGCAACAATGGCGACAGCCACAACAATGACAAGAAAGACGACGACAACCACAACAATGAAATCAACGACAATGAAGAAGATAACGACAACAATAAAGACGACAACCACAACAATGACAACAATGTCGACAACAACTACAACAAAGACCGTATTGATCACAAATTCTACAACATTTGAACAACTTTAGAGTTTTTGTGTGTTGAATTGTCAGTTGTTATAAAGCATGTGCTGTTTTCTACAGGAACCAATTGTCACGGTTATTTTTGTCACCGCAAATTAGCACGTGTAAAAAATAGGAAAGGTTATGTAATTTTCTGAAAGCAAACGGAGTGTGTGACCCTCTGGGTAGGTTTAAAAACGGGGCTAAGATCTTACCTTAGATCACAACTTCGGTCATGAAACGTAAATATCTGTTAACCCTCGATCTGCAAATGTGTTGATGGAAAATCATCTGTGTAGATTCTGCAAGTCATGGCGTACTGACAACTAACTGCAAGTGGTTTAATAGATTCCAAAATTAAAACGATTTAGAAGGAAAGAGAAACAAACTCTTGCAATAACTGTCCCCTTCATGCTCTATTTTATTTTACAGCTTTATTTTTCTGTTTTTGTTTATTTATTTTAACATATTCAACCCTGGAGTTAATTTATTGCATAAAATACTTATTCTCCATAATTAAAATCATTAAAATGATTTGTAAAAGCAATCATTACTACTTAAAAATTTATTGAGTAAGGTTTACATATTATCATTCATTACATTCTCAAACATAAAGTAAGGCAATTATAAATCCTTGGTAAATAAATGAGTATTTATTTTTCCTAATTAAGAGGAAGGTTTGAGGACTGTAATCAGGTCAGAGTAATGTAATCTAAGTTTATTGGAAATTATAATTAGTTTCTATTTCTATAACGAAATATTTAGTCTACAATATTGTAAAAAACTATATTAAATAAAAACTACTACTTTGTAAACAGCGTATTTATTCTTTATATAATTAATAATATAAACAGCGAATATAAGGTAAATATTTATAAATAACACACCTTTATTTTCTTAAAAGAATGACATGAACAAATGATATTGGACATATTAAATTATAACCTTGTTTTCATATTGATCAATCACACAAGTCCAAAATAGAGATTTTAAGAATAACGTTTCTCATTTTTCAACAATAAACTAAGCGTAAACTATACCATTTATTTTTTTCATTTTAGGTATGTGGTCAAATATTAAATAATTTCCACTCCACATTGTTTTACAAATGTTTTGTAATAATATTTGTGTTAGAGTACCTACGACAACCAGTCATTGTTGTTGATAATAATTGGCTCAATTAAGCTGTTTCGGTATTACTAATACCATCATCAGATTACACAAAACAATTATTCGCAAATATTAATATAAAATGAACAAAAATAGTTAAATGATTAGTAATATAGTATAAGTCAAAGTTAAATAAAGTACATTAGATTATGTAGACCCATCATACACTTACAGTAGTTAACAGTAGTTGTTTAAAATTAATTATTGTTATTGTTTGCACTTTTAAGGAATTCCATCTTTACATTTTTAAAGCTCTGTCATGTCCAGTACATTAGGTTATTAACTGTTCAATCAAGACGAGAAGGCAGGAATGAAATTTATTTAAACTTAGGCAAAAAATATTCTAACATAAATGTAACAATAATTTGTTGGATGACAATATAATATTTGCAATTGAAAGAAATTTCAACTGTAGTAATCAATTTTAAAATTTTAATATAAATATACATTTTTTAAAATACACAAATACAACATTTTAAACAAGATTTGTGTTGTGATTAACTGCAGAGTTTGACTTTAATTTGTATGGGTAAACTTGTCGGAAAGAACCCAACATTTAGAAAAACATACTTCACTATAATTTATAAAGTTTAAATCTATGAATTTATTTCTTGGACACATTTATTAAACGTCACATATGTGTCTAGTGGTCATGTTTTTTTTGTATTAAACATGTTTGTTTAAGTTTTAAAAATTATATATATATATATATATATATATATATATATATATATATATATATATATATGTATGTGTGTGTGTGTGTGTGTGTGTGTGTGTGTGTGTGTGTGTGTGTGTGTGTGTGTGTGTGTGTATGTGTTAATTTTATTTATGTTAATCAAATTTTCATTAGATACAATTGTGGATAAACTAGAGATTATATAAACAAGAATTAAGGAAATATCGGAGAGAAATATATAACTCGCCATTTGAAGAGTAAGACTTAAACACAGCTCCTTTGAAATATATATTTTAATTAAATCCTGCACTGTAAATATTGTAATTATATCAACACATTTTAATACAAATATAAAACGAATTAACCAAAAATACAAAGAGAGCAACAAAACCTTTTATCTTATAAACATTTTGATAAGAGACTGTTAACAACCGACAATGCATACTTCAGTATGTTAATACTTAAGTCTGTGATACATGTGGTAATGCTTTTAGAAATAAACTACTCTACTGTCATGAAAGGACATTAAGGGTGGTTAGTAAAGGGTAATACACTTTAGTTCGTTTATCTTAACATAGGTTGCGTTAAGTCTGAGAGATTTATCGCATTTGTCCTAGAATATGTTGTGTACCTAAAGTGTTTTAAAATTGTAATACAATAATAATATGTTGTGTCCTTCAGTATATATATATATATATATATATATATATATATATATATATACAAAGTATAATAGAAGGTATTTCAATAGTGACTTGCAGCAAAACAGATATTTAAGGACTGTATTGGTTCAAAATTTGCTTAATTGTGGTAGATATGAGTAGACAAATACCACAGAATGTGTACGTAAATATTTTTTTGTTACAACATTAATAAAAATTCGACTGGAGAAAAAACAATTTCTCCAATTATACGACGGTCCGTAATGTTAAATTAATTGCAACTTTGTCGACTTACCAATCCATTGTGGTAAAATGTTGATTAATCAGAAAACACATTTCGAAGATGCCATTCTGGGTCTGTATTTTAAAATTAAATGGCTTTTGAATAAAATCCGCTTTTCTGTCTGGGGCGTCTTTGACAAGACCATGGACTCTTGTAAAACTTCGCCCAGTGTGTAATGATTCTATAAAACGTTGATTTGCTCACACTTGTGTTTAAAGTCACTTTTCTGTCTGGGTCGTCTTTAACAAGATCATGGACTCTTGTAAACCTTCACTCAATGTGTTTAATGATTATTAGAAACGTTGATTTGCTCACACTTGTGTTTAAAGTCACTTTTCTGTCTGGGCCGTCTTTAACAAGACCATAGACTCTTGTAAACCTTCACTCAATGTGTTTAATGATTCTTAGAAACGTTGATTTGCTTACACTTGTGTTTAAAGTCACTTTTCTGTCTGGGTCGTCTTTAACAAGACCATAGACTCTTGTAAACCTTCACTCAATGTATTTAATGATTCTTAGAAACGTTGATTTGCTCACACTTGTGATTAAAAGTCACTTTTCTGTCTGGGTCGTCTTTAACAAGATCATGGACTCTTGTAAACCTTCACTCAATGTGTTTAATGATTCTTAGAAACGTTGATTAGCTCACACTTGTGATTAAAGTCACTTTTCTGTCTGGGTCGTCTTTAACAAGACCATAGACTCTTGTAAACCTTCACTCAATGTGTTTAATGATTCTTAGAAACGTTGATTTGCTCACACTTGTGATTAAAGTCACTTTTCTGTCTGGGTCGTCTTTAACAAGACCATAGACTCTTGTAAACCTTCACTCAATGTGTTTAATGATTCTTAGAAACGTTGATTTGCTCACACTTGTGATTAAAGTCACTTTTCTGTCTGGGTCGTCTTTAACAAGACCATAGACTCTTGTAAACCTTCACTCAATGTGTTTAATGATTCTTAGAAACGTTGATTTGCTCACACTTGTGATTAAAGTCACTTTTCTGTCTGGGTCGTCTTTAACAAGACCATAGACTCTTGTAAACCTTCACTCAATGTGTTTAATGATTCTTAGAAACGTTGATTTGCTTACACTTGTGTTTAAAGTCACTTTTCTGTCTGGGTCGTCTTTAACAAGACCATAGACTCTTGTAAACCTTCACTCAATGTGTTTAATGATTATTAGAAACGTTGATTTGCTCACACTTGTGTTTAAAGTCACTTTTCTGTCTGGGTCGTCTTTAACAAGATCATGGACTCTTGTAAACCTTCACTCAATGTGTTTAATGATTATTAGAAACGTTGATTTGCTCACACTTGTGTTTAAAGTCACTTTTCTGTCTGGGTCGTCTTTAACAAGACCATAGACTCTTGTAAACCTTTACTCAATGTGTTTAATGATTCTTAGAAACGTTGATTTGCTCACACTTGTGATTAAAGTCACTTTTCTGTCTGGGTCGTCTTTAACAAGACCATAGACTCTTGTAAACCTTCACTCAATGTGTTTAATGATTCTTAGAAACGTTGATTTGCTCACACTTGTGATTAAAGTCACTTTTCTGTCTGGGTCGTCTTTAACAAGACCATAGACTCTTGTAAACCTCCACTCAATGTGTTTAATGATTCTTAGAAACGTTGATTTGCTTACACTTGTGTTTAAAGTCACTTTTCTGTCTGGGTCGTCTTTAACAAGACCATAGACTCTTGTAAACCTTCACTCAATGTGTTTAATGATTATTAGAAACGTTGATTTGCTCACACTTGTGTTTAAAGTCACTTTTCTGTCTGGGTCGTCTTTAACAAGATCATGGACTCTTGTAAACCTTCACTCAATGTGTTTAATGATTATTAGAAACGTTGATTTGCTCACACTTGTGTTTAAAGTCACTTTTCTGTCTGGGTCGTCTTTAACAAGACCATAGACTCTTGTAAACCTTCACTCAATGTGTTTAATGATTCTTAGAAACGTTGATTTGCTTACACTTGTGTTTAAAGTCACTTTTCTGTCTGGGTCGTCTTTAACAAGACCATAGACTCTTGTAAACCTTCACTCAATGTGTTTAATGATTCTTAGAAACGTTGATTTGCTCACACTTGTGATTAAAGGTCACTTTTCTGTCTGGGTCGTCTTTAACAAGATCATGGACTCTTGTAAACCTTCACTCAATGTGTTTAATGATTCTTAGAAACGTTGATTAGCTCACACTTGTGATTAAAGTCACTTTTCTGTCTGGGTCGTCTTTAACAAGACCATAGACTCTTGTAAACCTTCACTCAATGTGTTTAATGATTCTTAGAAACGTTGATTTGCTCACACTTGTGATTAAAGTCACTTTTCTGTCTGGGTCGTCTTTAACAAGACCATAGACTCTTGTAAACCTTCACTCAATGTGTTTAATGATTCTTAGAAACGTTGATTTGCTCACACTTGTGATTAAAGTCACTTTTCTGTCTGGGTCGTCTTTAACAAGACCATAGACTCTTGTAAACCTTCACTCAATGTGTTTAATGATTCTTAGAAACGTTGATTTGCTCACACTTGTGATTAAAGTCACTTTTCTGTCTGGGTCGTCTTTAACAAGACCGTAGACTCTTGTAAACCTTCAGTCAATGTGTTTAATGATTCTTAGAAACGTTGATTTGCTCACACTTGTGATTAAAGTCACTTTTCTGTCTGGGTCGTCTTTAACAAGACCATAGACTCTTGTAAACCTTCACTCAATGTGTTTAATGATTCTTAGAAACGTTGATTTGCTTACACTTGTGTTTAAAGTCACTTTTCTGTCTGGGTCGTCTTTAACAAGACCATAGACTCTTGTAAACCTTCACTCAATGTGTTTAATGATTCTTAGAAACGTTGATTTGCTCACACTTGTGATTAAAGTCACTTTTCTGTCTGGGTCGTCTTTAACAAGACCATAGACTCTTGTAAACCTTCACTCAATGTGTTTAATGATTCTTAGAAACGTTGATTTGCTCACACTTGTGTTTAAAGTCACTTTTCTGTCTGGGTCGTCTTTAACAAGATCATGGACTCTTGTAAACCTTCACTCAATGTGTTTAATGATTATTAGAAACGTTGATTTGCTCACACTTGTGTTTAAAGTCACTTTTCTGTCTGGGTCGTCTTTAACAAGACCATAGACTCTTGTAAACCTTCACTCAATGTGTTTAATGATTCTTAGAAACGTTGATTTGCTTACACTTGTGTTTAAAGTCACTTTTCTGTCTGGGTCGTCTTTAACAAGACCATAGACTCTTGTAAACCTTCACTCAATGTGTTTAATGATTCTTAGAAACGTTGATTTGCTCACACTTGTGATTAAAGGTCACTTTTCTGTCTGGGTCGTCTTTAACAAGATCATGGACTCTTGTAAACCTTCACTCAATGTGTTTAATGATTCTTAGAAACGTTGATTAGCTCACACTTGTGATTAAAGTCACTTTTCTGTCTGGGTCGTCTTTAACAAGACCATAGACTCTTGTAAACCTTCACTCAATGTGTTTAATGATTCTTAGAAACGTTGATTTGCTCACACTTGTGATTAAAGTCACTTTTCTGTCTGGGTCGTCTTTAACAAGACCATAGACTCTTGTAAACCTTCACTCAATGTGTTTAATGATTCTTAGAAACGTTGATTTGCTCACACTTGTGATTAAAGTCACTTTTCTGTCTGGGTCGTCTTTAACAAGACCATAGACTCTTGTAAACCTTCACTCAATGTGTTTAATGATTCTTAGAAACGTTGATTTGCTCACACTTGTGATTAAAGTCACTTTTCTGTCTGGGTCGTCTTTAACAAGACCGTAGACTCTTGTAAACCTTCACTCAATGTGTTTAATGATTCTTAGAAACGTTGATTTGCTCACACTTGTGATTAAAGTCACTTTTCTGTCTGGGTCGTCTTTAACAAGACCATAGACTCTTGTAAACCTTCACTCAATGTGTTTAATGATTCTTAGAAACGTTGATTTGCTTACACTTGTGTTTAAAGTCACTTTTCTGTCTGGGTCGTCTTTAACAAGACCATAGACTCTTGTAAACCTTCACTCAATGTGTTTAATGATTCTTAGAAACGTTGATTTGCTCACACTTGTGATTAAAGTCACTTTTCTGTCTGGGTCGTCTTTAACAAGACCATAGACTCATGTAAACCTTCACTCAATGTGTTTAATGATTCTTAGAAACGTTGATTTGCTTACACTTGTGTTTAAAGTCACTTTTCTGTCTGGGTCGTCTTTAACAAGACCATAGACTCTTGTAAACCCTCACTCAATGTGTTTAATGATTATTAGAAACGTTGATTTGCTCACACTTGTGATTAAAGTCACTTTTCTGTCTGGGTCGTCTTTAACAAGACCATAGACTCTTGTAAACCTTCACTCAATGTGTTTAATGATTCTTAGAAACGTTGATTTGCTCACACTTGTGATTAAAGTCACTTTTCTGTCTGGGTCGTCTTTAACAAGACCATAGACTCTTGTAAACCTTCACTCAATGTGTTTAATGATTCTTAGAAACGTTGATTTGCTTACACTTGTGTTTAAAGTCACTTTTCTGTCTGGGTCGTCTTTAACAAGACCATAGACTCTTGTAAACCTTCACTCAATGTGTTTAATGATTCTTAGAAACGTTGATTTGCTCACACTTGTGATTAAAGTCACTTTTCTGTCTGGGTCGTCTTTAACAAGACCATAGACTCTTGTAAACCTTCACTCAATGTGTTTAATGATTCTTAGAAACGTTGATTTGCTCACACTTGTGTTTAAAGTCACTTTTCTAATCGAATTGGGTTTAGCGTTGAACTGTAACTAGACAGCAAAAACAATATCTTACATATCCACGTCATTTTATTACCTGTGGTTTTTCTTTATACTTGGTTGAAGATGTCAAGATTAAAACATCAAAAATATGTTAAATACATCTGTTATAAAAATTACTACATCTGTTTCATATTGTACAATTAAAAAAATAGTAACAATTGTACCACAACAAACATAATAGATATAGTTTTATTAAATTAACGTAATAGTTGTAAAACAATAAGATAATCTAATAACCCAAAACTGCGAAGATATTTTACCTGTTTTAATTGTAAGGAAGATATTTACTTGAATATTCTGCGATATAAATTTATACACAACATTCTTATCAAATTGTTATGAAAATTGGTCCAAAAAAACATTTCTATACTAATACATAACCCCACTTCATATAATATTGTTGCCTAAGTTTTTATAATATTGCAAGGATCTATGTTTTCTACAAGTCTTATCTATGTCATAAACAACCAAACAAATATTTTATCCATCTTTCTAACTTATTGATGGTTGGTTCATCAATACATAATTTTATTATATTCTAAAAGTATAAGAGGACTGATATTCAATCTGTATTTTCACGTTATAAATATTTACTTGCATTATATTAGGTTTTGAATTAACTTAAGTCGTCGAAATACAAATTTAATGAACCCTAATATAAAGTAAAATTTTAATCTCACATTTATAGTAATATAATTATTTAAGAAACTGTATCAATGCAATTAGGGTAGCATTCATTCCATCTCAGAAATCCTTGATAAATAAAATGTGAATATTTCAATTCTTCTCAAGGAATTCCCTCTCTTATTTAATGTCACAAGATTGAAGGATGTTTGAAGGTCCTGGTGGGTTTTTTATAATAACTTTACATTTCCATTTCGACTAGAGATTCTAGATATTAATTTTTTAATTTGGTAGGAAGTATTTTTAACAAACATAAATTACATGAAGTTTTATTAAATTATATTTAATTGGTTATTTGTTTTTGAATTGTATTCATTATATTTCGAGTAAAACATTTTGTTTAATATATCAAAATTTCATAGCAAGTACAAAATTGAAAATTAATATTTCTCTTAAAGTTTAAAATAAAACCTACACAATAAAAATAAATATAGAAATAAAAACAGGTAAATAAAAATAAGATATTTAACGAGATTCAATTCCTATTATTCTTACAGATATTAGGATTTTATTTTATACCCTTATAATAAGTTACATATAATGAGTGAAAGTGGAATATTGTTAAAACTCAAATTATGTTTTTCTTACGAAATATTTTTTTTGTTTGACATTGATTTTAAAAGGTTTTTCAGATATAATTAATGCGTCCTAGGTGTTGTAAAAAGGTATATATTTAAAAACGTTAAATAAAATGTTATTGCTAGTAAAATCACGAAATATCACAATGAGAAAAACAGAAATATATAAATGATAATAAGATTAAAGATACAAATTCAATATTTTGGTAACATTTTCAAAATTATTGTTTTATTCCATCACAAAATATTCTATATAACTACACATGATGTAAAAATAAACATATATTACATAAACTCATGATATATCAAAATCGTACTTTTTATAAGATTTATTTGATTGAAACCATCCAGTAACGAACTATGAAATTTGAGTAAATACACCTAGTGGTAGATTATTTTATTATTGTAATATTGAGCATTTTAGAGGTCTACTACACATGCAAACGTAAATATAAGTTACATTTCTGGTCTTTGTTTGGTTTTAATAATTTCTCATTAACAATGTTGGAGTAAACTTCATAAATTAATATGTTTTGGGAACATAATTTTTCATGACTTTGTAATGCATTAATAACTTATTATTTATTTGGAAACACTTTTGGGAGTAACAAGGTAACACGGGGGGGGGGGGGAGTTGCGATATGTGAAAAGTCATGGATTTCATTGAAAAAAATCTCGATTTTGTAAGTTTTATTTTACATAAATATATAAGTAAATATGTTCATATTACGAATTAAAAGAAGGTTGTAAGAGGTAATTTCACTTTAGTGGAAATATAAGTTTAATGGGCTCTTCTTTATTCAAATAATCTTATTAATTAACGAAGGTTGTGGGTACTCACTTTGCCCAGATACATTTATAGAGATTTATTTACTAAAATAGTGCTTATAAGTATAAGTTTAATTAGCTCTTTTTAATTCAAATGATTGAATTTGTGTTTTCCTAACTAGTCTTAGTAATTACTTAACGAAATTAGTGGATACTTACTCTGCCCACTAGATAGAATTGTACAGTTTTATACACTAAAGTATAAAGTATACAAGTTTCAAAGGCTCATAATAAGTAAAATTACCTTTACAGAATTTTTGCACCCATCTAGTCTTAGTGGGAGCGTAGTGGGTTGTTTCTTTTGTCAGATAAATTTTCAGAATTATATTTACTAATAGATTCCATTTCCCCCCCAAAAAACATGTGAGAAATATTATTATGTATCCAGTTATACTTCGTAATAGCTTAGTGGTTTCTTAGTTTACCTAGACAATGTGTGACTTTCTATTTACGCACCTAATTTTAGTTGAGTTATTGAGATAGTGGGTATATAATTAGATCTTAGAAGGGCTCGGTTGGTCCTATTTTATCCTACTTCTTTTAGTTGGATAATGTTGGTATTCGCTAAGTGAAGTTACACTATATTTAAAACTTTCTGGAATGAAATGATTGCAAATTATCATCCACCATAACAATAAATTAATTAACGTTTCAACTTGTTAGTTGGCCATTGTGTTAAAATACCGCAGTGTAAACTAACTTCACTACAACTCGTAATTGGTACCAAACTTTTAAAGTTATCAAAGTCAATACAAATACGCGGAAAATAAATAACATAATTTATATCATATTAACTCATTTTAAACAATGTAGTAGATGTTTTGAAAATTAATGATTCAAAATGTGGAAAATATTTGAACTCTTCATAGTTATAAATAACGGGATATGTACATTTGTCAATCCTCTAGATATAAAAGGAAATCCGTAAACAAATTTAAAAGACAAGAATAATAATATTCTTAAGAAGAAACAAAATCATCATAAAATTATTTCGACATTGAATAATTATTTTCTAATAGGTTTACATCAACACAGATTTATAATATACACTATTTTCTGTATGTTGAAAATGTACGTTTTTTACTTTTAAATTTATTTTTCTTAAATTTGTAAAGTAAGTCAATGGTTTTGTATAATTTAATTTTGTCAATTTAATTATATATATAATTATATTATGGCTTTAAAATATTCGCAAACTTGAGGATATCTGATTTATTTTATAAGTAAAAGTGTCATTGTCATCTAATAAACTGAACTAATGTATTATAAGAATATTCTTTCTGTGATATTAATCACTTATTCATCCTCTAATAATCTTACTGTCTGAGCAAGAATAACTTCTATGTAATGGCTAACCATTTGCTATCAAATATTTTACTAATTATAAAAAATAATAATAAATATAATAAATGTGCCATTTACGTTCATATAATTAAACTACATTGATTTTTTATTATTTAGGTTTAAACTATTTAATCAATAGTTTTAAGGAGAGAATGGCAATATTATAGTTCTATAGGGAATTGTCTTTAATAAATTGAGTTAATAAAGCAACAAGATTAACTCAGAAAGGACAATGTAAAATGTATATCCATTCCAAAAACATGTTTAAGTAATTTTATGTAACTACATGTATAAATTTGTGGATTTATGTGCATGTAATTATTGGCATGCAATTAATGAAAACAGCAATCGTGTTTCAATGCTATAAATTTCACAAATCAAAGTCAAGTCATTTCAATTTTATTATTCTGTGAAACTATCAAACAATAAATAATTTTACTAATAATGAAGTTCACTTTCTAACATCTACTCTGTATAAGTGAGTAGTTAGATTATGTATTTGTAACTGCTGTTCACTTATTTATTTTTGTTCAATTAATCATACGTGCAAAGTTGCTACAAACTTGTTTTAATTACCATATCTTACCCCAAGGATACGTTCTTACTAATACAGTATCTTATAAACTAATTTTTTAATATCCTTTTGTTAATTATATTTCATTGTAGATTTACGTGAGATTAATGTTCCTATAAAACAAAAATAACCACAATTTCTTGTTATACAATATCTCAGTTTACTCAGTTAGGTTGAATATATCCAAAGATAAATGACAACAGATTTGGACTTTCAATGCATAGTGATACCATCTTGATATTCCTAATAAACAATTCAGTAAAATAAACAATTCTATATGATATTTATTTATTACAGTTACTGTCAAATAAACCATAATAAATTATTTTGATGTATCGACTTAACAATTTTTTAAATTATATTTTTTCATACTTTTCAAATTTTTAGTATTTAAAATTGACATTAATAAAACCTTTAAAAAAGTTACAGAATTAAAATTACCATATTATCCGTAAACAATTAAGTTTTCTATTATTACCTCCTTCTAATCAAAATTCCGAAAGACCTCTTTTCCATAATGAAGTGATTCCTTTAATTTTCTTACAAAAAATAATAGACTAATAAAAAGGTGAATGTCACGATTGTAATATTTTGTCAAGAATCTGGAAAAAAGTAGGTTCAATTAAAGTTATTTTTATGAATATAAATAAAGCAAGAAATTATTCATTGTATTTATATTTCCTTTATGTATCCAACTTTAGAGTTTATATTTTGAGCAACAATAACAAACATGATGTTATTTTAATAATGGCGTAACAACGCCGCAGATGTTACGAACTTTACGTGGTTGGGAGAGTATGAAGTTCCTATAATTTATTTATACATAATAGACTCTCCTTATAAATTGCAGTTGTTAGGAAGTAAATATGTTCATGAAAATAGAGATTAATTGGGGTTAAAACGAGTTGATAGGTGAACGTTTACAGTAAGGCATTGTCTGGATGATTTAACAAGAAAACGGAGAGACAAAAGGCACTGTTTGATTTGTAAAGTTATTTCAGCGTAATTATGTAGATCTTCTGAAGTTAAGTTATCAGTAAATATATTAAGATTTATGGTTAAATGTAATTAAAACAACGACAGTTATAGTTTGTGGAAGCAGTCAATGTAGAATTTAGTAAATACCTATCTAGTTTTGAGTCCTAATAATGTTGAGTTATTCATTATTAATATTTCATTAATCACTTTTCTCTAATTTTATCTGTTTAAACAGAACCATAAGAAGACATGTTTTGTCGTTTTAGTGAGAGTCCTCCACTATTTGGCGGGAGTGGAACCCTCACAAGTAACCATTTGTGGACTTCACCTACTTTTGTACCTCTTAAGACAGAAAAAGTAGTTTATGTAATCTTAACAGAGATATTATATTGTAATTGTTAAGTTTGAAAAAAAAATCTATTTAGTTATGTATGTTAGTTTATAAATTTTATAAATATCGTGTTAAAAATGTAAATGATATTTACATATCCTCAAAACGAATTTTGAAGAAAAAAAACAGTAAATGATACAGTCAAATATTGATTGTAATAGTACTTTGTGATGTATTAACATATTTGTGAGTATAATATATATTTTTTTTTTGCAAAATTGTTTCGTATTTTTACGATCTGAGATATAAGAAATTGGTATATTCTACAACTACCGAATAAGAAATATATTTTTAAAGGAAGATTTTTAGCTGACATTTTTTTATTTAACTTGGTGAGGGTTATTTATTAATACCAGATTCATAATTATATATATATATATATATATATATATATATATATATATATATATATATATACTTAACTATTGGTGTTAAGTCAATATATATTTTAGTTTTAATAAAATTTTCATGTCATTCAATAAGTTGTTTAAATATATTGAAAAAGTGAATATAAGTAATATAATTAATTATATGCAATTAAATTAATACGTAAACTAATCTTTATTTTAGTATGTAACGGAGAAAGGGACGGTGATATGAGAAGAAAGTTTTAACTTCTTTTTTTTTATATTTCGATTAATTTTATTCAAGAATATTAATTATAAAGTGAAATATTATTTTTTGAAATTACTATACAATTATGTAGATTAGCTCTAGGTTATTTAATGTTTAAACGAAATTATCAACACAATTCTTGACATATATATTTGAACTATTTTACTAATGTCATTTCCCACATATTGATCGAATTCATTCGTTGAGGAACATGAAATCATTTTTACATAAATCCAAGCCATTTCGGAAAGGATTGTGCTTAACTTCCTTGACAGAAGTGAACAATAGTATAGAATATTTATAGTTTTTATTTAATTTAATAGAAAGTTTTTGACTAGGGATTCGTAAACAATTTGTGCCCAAACTTATAACTTTAAAAAACCACAAATAGAAACGTTACAGGTTATTGATTTATCGACACTGAATAATTACAGCTTCTTAAAAACTATTTATGCCAGCCATTAAATTAAAATTTGTTCAGTGATTTTAGAGAGAAGAACGCTGGAAAGACACAAGTCAAATGTGTTTGTTATACTACGAGAATAATAACTTTGAATAAAATTATGAAGTCTAAATTTAAAAAAATGTCGGTTGTTAGAAACGATTATATCAACACTCATGCTATTTTTCAGAGTACAAAGAAGCAGTCTATAAGACATTAAATAATATTCCATATATCTTACGCCATTAAAAACAAATAGATATATAATTATTCATTACGTTCAATCTCACAGTACTTAATTGTAATTCCGTAGGAATGATATTCTGAACATTTAATTTATTGATGTTCATCCATATAATGAATTATGAATTCCTGGATAAACAACAAAACCAAGTTATTTTGTGAGAAAAATAATTATTCATATACTAATATGAAACCATTTCTTTAATAACATAAGAGAGATGTATTTTTTTATACCCTGTTGTTTGATGGCAGAAAAACTCTCTGTTAACGTATCCTTATAAAAAAAGATGGAAAAATAGACGTAAACGAGCCTGTTCCTATCTTGTTATAGTGTCGATATCGGACAAAACAAAGTTAGTCAAGATAGACCGTTAGAAAAATGAAAAAGAGAGATCAAACCAAAAGTACATGAAAATAGCTGTAGATCCCAATAGGACACCTCATTATGGCCATTCCTGTTCTCATTAGAGTGAATCCTGATTTACGAATTAGCTAAATAAAGTAATAGATATAAATAACAATTAATACTCTCACGTCAAAATATATTTAGTAAGAATATCAACGTTTCAGATTTCTACGATATATTATGCGTACCAGCTTGAATAACCTGTTGGTATTAAATATTTTAAATGAAAATTAGATTTTTATTTTTTTTTAGCTTTATATGTCAAATAACCTTTTTAAAAAAATTACCTAGGTCACGTATATGCGCTTGTAATTACTATTATCGAGTATTTAATTACTCAAATTAGTTAATTCTCTATATTATTGAAGATGTATTTTATGTTGAACGATTAATAAAAAATGTTGAATGGAAAATATTAATCAATACACATTTGCCCGTTCTCGTTGTGACTGAATGCAATCACAGACACCCTCTATTGTCATCTCCGAGGGGCCTAGGTGGATCTAAACCTATTTAATGTAGTCTTGGGATACACCCTTCTCCTTCATCTTTCCTCTCCGATCTCTCGTGATCACCCACGACCCTCACGCTATTAGAATATTCGAGGGCTAAAGGTATTTGTTTTATGTTATTTTAATATAATACTACGATTAGCTAGACGTTATTCGCCATTTAACAAAGAAACAGAAAAAAACTAACTGCAGTCATTATATTTTAACCTAAAGGGAAAGAGAGAGTGGAATAGAGAATGAGTAACCACAAATATTATTGTTTGTTTGCTATTATTTAGTAGTTTATAGTTTTATTGATTTACTTTCATGAACATTTCTCAACCATTGAAATAAATTTCATACTTCAATATAATCGTGTTTATATGATTATAGAATAATCAGGGTTATTATATGCACACGGTATTTAATTATTTGTACTTAGGTACGAAATATGTAACTTCACCTAATTCAAAAATATAACGCAAGCCAATTATAAGACTTTGTTCCTAAGATAAAATGTTGATCTACTAATTAAAACGTAAGTCGAGAATATAAGGAACATTCGTAATTAACACAGTGATGTAATCAGGTTTTGTCAAAGAATTTAAATCTCTTTTTTTTTTTTCCTCAGATGAAATTTTTTGTCTTTAAATTATAAATCAAAGAACTTTACAAATAACTAAAAAAAATAATAATTTCTTCCAAATTGGTTTATTTGAATTTCAGGACCTAAAGAGTAGATTTTTTTTTTTAGTGCTTTGTCATGGTGGTAGTCAATGTCATTATATTTTCCAGTGCTTTCAAAGAGTGTTTGTTCTCAATCAAGATAAAGATTAGGGGATGGGTAACTTTAAACTGGTCATGAGGAGGCTATTTTTAATAAATTTATATATTATAGTTTTTAATATTGGATCATGATACGATTTTAATTCAAACTGAGACAAATAATAAATCTACTAAGACTCAATTTGAAAATGTAAATTATGTAAACATATCTAAATACATAGATTTCCTAATAGGAACGATTCTGACAGAAAATACTTAGGTGGATACAATGCCCTTACTTTATTGGTTAAAACAAAATTACCATTAAATTAACATATAGTTGTAATAAACCTCTTCCCTTATCGTTTATTTATGTTACAGGGTTCCAAAGATTTTAGGACTTAATAATATTGTCTTTACGGTCTCGGTAAAGTAATCTTGTGATGAAACTATTAATTTTATGAAACGAAATACAGTGAGTGGTTTTTCACGTTGGGAGTTAGTTTTTTTAGTTGGTGGATTTACGATTCTTGCAGCCTGTTAAATTCAAGCTTAAAACATATATAACAACACACATTATAATAAACTTATTTTACACAAAAAGTGTATTGGAGATTAAATAAACATTTTTTATAGAAATATTTACTTCCGTAAAGAATGTATTTGTATTTTGATATAATGACAATTTTTAATTTGATAGGAATATAATAATTTATTATATGGAGATATTTTATTTTAAATAGGATATCTAATTTAATTAAATATATTGCAGTCAAATAGTGATTATTTGCAATTGCATTTATGCAATTGTAGGACAACCCAATACACAGTCTGTTACAGAATTAATTATATTAAATGATAAATTAAATAATCAGTACTCCAAACATAGGATATTTTTTTAAGCAATTTGACATTTTAATTTAAGTATTTTTTAAAAGTAAATTGTATATAAAAATTTAAATAAATTTCATCATTTACAAAATCTTGTTATGCTTCACTCTAAGTATTGAATTTAAAAAAGATTCCTTAAAAATAAAAATAAAACCTATTTATTTATAAACAATGCATTTAAGTATGAGTACCACTACACACACAAAAATCGTTTATTGTCTTTACTTGTAATATTACTAAGATAAAATGTAGGGTTTCCACCACATTCAATATCAATGTGACCAACTAACAGGTCCGACATAAGGCAAGCTAGTTGATGTTTCATATAGACAGGATGTACAGTGAAGGTGACTGACTTTGCAATCGCAACTTCTTAACGAACGAAAAAAAGTTACTTTTTAAATATGAAGCACTGTTGACATAATGTAATCGGATATTTGCACTGATATGTGCTTATTTACAATATTTTGAGAGAATAAATCAAGTATCTAGACGTTCTTTTTTAGGATACTAGTTTTATAGTTATTGTCCAATATAACCTTACGCTATAAAAGGTGTTTACACTTTTTTCGTATTTTATTTTAACACTCGATAACGGTAATTGATGTATACTCTCGAAACTTTATATATTAGTGTTTATATACACAAATGTTTGAAAATACACGTTTAAACCATAACAATAATGTGAACAATCCTTCATTACAAATATATTTTAACTCAGAATTAATAAGTTACATATGCGAGATTATTGAGGAAGAAAAAAATGTTAACAACAAATAGCCACAACAAGGCATAGTATAGTAATAGTAAATTTACATAAAATATGCTGTGTTTGTAACAATTAATAGTAATGAGTGAGGTCTGTTAATAGATGAATCAAGAATAAACGTGTTGCAAATTTATTTGATATTTTCTTCAAGTTATTTGATAATAAGAACATTTATCTTAAAACTTTCATTTTACAATGCATGAAATAATGGTTACAGTATTAATACAAAAAAACTTTTTTTATTGTATACGACTTTCATAAAGTGGGTCGGTCTATCTATCAAGAAATTTAATAGCGGAATTACTAACCTAAATAAAACATTCGTATTATATCATTTGTATCAATAAGTATGAAAAGTAAATAATTATGTGAGTATTTTGGTAATTTTTATGAAAATTGAATAGTTAGACTAAAAATAAAATAATAACAATGTTTTTAACGTTTTGTGTTGCATTAATCGAAGGTGGGAATTTATTTCAATATAACCGATTAAAAAAAAATCATAGTAAAATTTCGTTACAATAATTTAACGTGATATAGAAGGCATTTAACATGCTATGCAATATATTGTAATACAGTGTATTTATAATATAAACTTCTATTTGTAAATGAAAACTTAGCAAATGATATTAAGATTTTCTAAATAATATTATAATCTAAACACAGTATAAAACGATACTAAAAACATTTATGAACCTGACAATTCTAAAGCGAATTGTGTTTAGCAGTTTTTTTAAGTTTGCCTAGCAGCAGCTATTAGTATGAATGTTTATAGAACATATGGTATGATTACATATTGTACTCATATGTACTAATAAACCATATAGACAATATGAACGCATATCATACACATATATTACTTATAATAACATTATAAGTTTATTGAGGTATCCATTATTTCATTCTAGTTTATACTTACTAAAAAAATAAACACCCACTCTGAGTTCCATTAACTCAGTTTAACTTAATTTAATCCACTGTTACTCTTCAGATATTTATAATATAATATTTTCATTAACATAGAACAGAAAACCGTAGAGCCAAATTTAAATTTCAAAATTGTGATATTTTAAATTAAATATTGTATTATTCCTTTAAAAATACGATCTATTCATTACGACTGGCATCTTTTGGCATATGAGTGGCTACTAAATTAAAATATTATTTATTTTCCTTGAGATTATTGACTCAATACTGTAACAGATTATAGTCTGTTAACATATAGTCGTAATATAAGTCTGTATGTTTTCAGCTTAGTTACTCAGTTAAGTTCAATCACTTTAGTTATCGAAATAAATCTTATCAGATGAAACCAAATTACACCATTCATTTTTCCACTGTATGATTTATTTCTTAATATTCCATCTTCAACTAATATTTTAAAATAATAATAAATGTTTGACCTACTTTTTGTTCAATACATTAGGTAGTTTATGTCTTAGTTTATATGATTTCAAAAATATGGAACTTTACTAAAAATTGTTTTCCTATCTAATATGTACTAATATGACAATATTTCTTTAATGTTTTATAAAAACAGATGATATTATAAATGTGAAGTTGATATTGTCTTCAGGGAAACAGTGGCGGAGAATAATAACATCTCTTTTAAATTACAGTAAGACGTCAGCAGAAGTCAAGAGAGAGAGAGAGAGAGAGAGAGAGAGAGAGAGAGAGAGAGAGAGAGAGAGAGAGAGAGAGAGATCTCACGTGACTTGTGTAATAATAACATTTGTAATATATACGTGATGGTATGCTTATAAATGGTTAAGATTACACCTTATACAGTATACTTTAAAAACTAGAATTAAAACACTCTTGTTTTAAATGAGATTAATAATTACGTACAATATATTGTATGTAAGTACCCTATTAACTGTAGTGATACTTATTGTAAGTCAATACTTATTTATAAATAAAGTGTTCATTATTTTTATTTTGTTTCAGTTTTCAGACTACTATAGTATATGTTTGTTTAAAATGATTTGTTACCATGGAATTATTAAAATTAAAGCAGCACAAATATGTTCGCTAGTTTACAGACACAAGTTACTGTAGCTATTAATTTTTTTTTTTTTTAAATATTGTTGTAAAATAATATTAATATAATATATGTTTCGTTTAGACACAAATCGAGTTTTAAAAGATGTAGGTTTGTTTTTGTTTTTGTTAATAACTGCTGAAAAGTTATTTTGTTGGTTAAAAAAGTGAATGTTAGTTTATTGACGTATATATTCAAATTTTACTCAAATTTAGACGAAAAGCGGAATATTTTACATATCAAAATTCGTCCTGAAGGCCTACCTATCTTAAAGTTTTTATCCTTTAGTTCCGAAGTGGACATTGCATAGATTCAGTGAATACATACATGAGATTAAATCTAAGATTACGGTAAACTTTATTTCTACCTCTTTACTTCTGAACTTTATCTTTATTTATTTAGGTAAACTTTATCTACTTTATTTCTGAAACAAATATCATTATGATTATAATTTAAATAATTAATTAGAAACATATAATTATTAAAACAAAACACATGGCCTCAACACACTTTTGCCTCTTACTAACTTTAACCTCGATACACAATTTTACTAAAATCTGTTAAATCAACGACACATCCAAAAGAAATATACTATTTGAACTTACAAGAATATATTTGAAATATAAAGTTTACGACTTAGGTTCAACCACATGGCTTTAAATTTGTATTATTTTATTTTTTACACTCTATTTTACTTTAAACTAATTTCAACAATTGAATTTTCATACAACACTCATATACATTTATGTGGTCGGTGAGAAGCCTCGTCTAACTCTAAGGAAATGAAGCTTATTCTTTAACACAACAGACGTTCCTACAATTAATGAAACCATGGACTTATCATAATTTTAAGAATACTCGACAAAATTTCCTTACATTATTAAATGTGTTATATATTCAGAACATACAACTTGTTATTATTATTATTTGTTATACTTTAATAACTCTACAAAATGGCATTAGTTTTATATCTTAAAATTTAACATGTACTCTTATGGAGCTTTGCATGTCGTGACCTGAAATCTCACATTTTCCTGTCCGTACAATCTTGCGTTGCTGCTAACCTTGGCTAGTTACATTACATTTCCCTATTTTGAATCTAATTATTTCTATTATTATTGTTACTTTTGGGTTATTTTGGTTAATTTTTACCAATTTTGGATTTTTTCAAATTTCTCCTTTGAGATCAGTTTTTTGGACCGTCTCAACACACAGACATAAACAAACACCACTTTATGAAATTATCCAGGGCCGGTCGCGAGGATTTTGGGGGCGACCAGACACACGTTCGAGAAACTACTCAAGGGGATCAAAAAGTTAATAAAAAAGGTGACGGAACATAACCCTTTAAGAGAAGCCTGCTGTTGCAGAGAACACCACCATCACCCGGTAATAAATGTGACGACCACAATATTGATGAACTCAGCAAGTTATTGGAGAGTTCGGACGCAGAAAGAGGAGATAAGCTTGAGGAAACGCCCAAAGAGATGTCTCTAACACAGAGATCAAGAAGCCATTCAGCACCAGATGTCGTGACAGAAATTAAGTAGGTAAAAAGGCCTTACCACCAGGCTTCAACTTTGGATATGGAAGTAGTGGAAGAAGAAGTGTTTTTAAATCTTCGAGAGGAGATCGAAAGGACGGTCCTATCTACGACAGATAAGGAGATCGAGAGGCTAAAGCGGAAGATAGAAGAAGCTGACGAAAATGAGGAAAAACAGTTAAATATCATGAGAGATACACTCAGGACAATGTGTCAGGCCGCGGGCAAACAGAAGAATGTTAATATGGCAATTAAGAACGGACTTGTCGGTATAGAAGAGGGGTTGGAAGTGTTGAAAACTTGTAGAATGCTGAGGCAAAACGCAGTAAGAAGCTTGATAGAGAAGGCGCCCACTGGGGATATAAATAGCACTACAGGGAGTAGGAATCTTCCACCTCGGAAGAGGCATAGAATTTCAACGGTGAGCTTAGAGGAGAGGTACACTCACACTAATAAAGAAGGAGTAGCATCAAGTCCAGTGGAAGTGGCAAAGGAGAAAAAGAAGTGGGAAGAAGGTGCTCGGAGAGAGACTATAAACTTAAATAGGGTAGATGGTAAAGCCCGCAGGGAATCAAGCAATAATATGAGACGGGATGAAATAGAAACAGGCGGCGCTCAAACGGAGGACTGCAGAGATCCTTCTGGGGAATGGCAAAAGGTGGAGCTTGTAAGAAGGCGAAGAAAGAACGAGGTAGAAGGGAAGAAGGAACAGAACCGTTTGCAAGGTAGAGATGGGAGGAAAATACCCAAAGGAAATAGAAGACCTAGGAAAGATGCTGTAATTATAACAGCAAAAGATAATGTCTCGTACGCAGACATACTTAAAAGTATGAAGGAAAGTCTTTCTCAGGAGGATAGTAAAGATGCTGCCTTTATATTAAAACGCTCGATGGCGGATGAGATTGTCCTAGTAATGAATGAGGGGCAGGACACAAAAGCGATAGGGGAAATCCTAGGTAAAACGGTTAGTGATAGAGCAGTCATAAAGCCTGTAGTTCCGAGGAAGCCAGTAGAGATAAGGGATTTAGATGAAACATGTACAGCAGAGGAAATAGTGTAAGCTATTACAAAAGAATTTAAGATTGAAGTCCCAGTTGATCAATGCAAGCTGTTCAATAGGCCTAAACGTAGTCAGGTGGCAGTACTAAATATACCAGACGCGGGAGCAAACGCTCTACTACAAGCCGAGAAGATAAAATCCGGATTCGTCATTTGCAGAATCAGAGAAAGGGCGGAAATCCCACAGTGCTACAGGTGCTTAGATTTTGGACACCTAGCTAGATACTGTAAAGGGGAAGACAGAAGAGGTATGTGCTGGAGATTTGGGGAGACTAACCACCTGCGCAAGGAGTGCAAAAATACACCAAATAGTGTAGCCTGCGATGAGAAGGGCAAGGATGCGAAACATGTTCTAGGGAGCAGACATTGTCCCAGCTTCGCCGAGCTGTTGGAGAAGAAAATAAAGAAGATAAGGAGATGAAAGTCATACAGGTAAATCTAAATAGAGCGCCTAGAGCCCGAGACCTGCTAAATGAGACGGCTAAAAATAGATCCATGGATTTACTGTTGTTCTCCGAACAACCAAAGAAACTGGGATCAGCAATTTGGTACGAAGGCAACTCGCGAAGGGCAGGTATAGATGTAAGAAATGCGAACCTGAAGATTGATGGAGTCCAGGGACCGAACGCAGGTTACGTATGGATTGAGATGTTGGGGTTACGTATATACAGCTGTTACTACTCACCAAACGACCCTTTAAGTAAGTTTGAAGAGGAAATACAGGAGCTAGAGGATATCATTAGAACTGCTGGAAGGCAAGTGCTAATAGCAGGCGATTTTAATAGTAAACCACCGGAATGGGGAGATACATGATGGGATAAGCGAGGGAGAATTGATGATGAAATGATTGCTCGAAGCAGCTTAGTGGTCTGTAACTACGGGAATGAACCCACCTTTAGGAGAGGAGAGTCCGCATCTATAATAGACGTAACGTTCTGTTCCGAAAATATTGCAGACAAAGTGAGGAACTGGAGAGTTTTAGAGGAAGAGACACTCAGCGACCATCAGTATATTGAGTTCGAGATCCTAACGGAGCACGAGCAAGGGCAACCAGCTCAACGGAGACGGACTCGGCAGAGAAAAGTTACCTGGAATACAAGAAAGTTAGATTTAGGTCAACTGGAAGGATTCTGGGAAGAAAAAAGGTTGGAGTACAAGATGCCGTTGGCTACATCCCCCAGTTCAGCAGAAGAAGCTGTTAAGAATATTAGAAACATATTAGTCACAGCATGCAATAAAAGTATGCCCCGAAGAACTACACGGGAGAGAGAGGGAAAGAAAACAATGTACTGGTGGAACAGTGATTTAGATCGCCTTCGAGCAGCATGTCGGACGGCGAGGAGGAAGTACACGCGTTCCAAGGGTAACCTACAACTAAATAAAGAATGCAAGGAAACCAGGAAAACACTTAGAATACACATAAGAAGGAGCCAGGAAAATAGCTGGAAAAATCTTATAAATAGCGTCGAATACGATCCGTGGGGTTTTGCGTATAAGCTGGTAATGAAGAGACTAGTTAAAAGACAAAGGATCACAGAACTCGATGACCCTGAATGGGTGAAGAAGATACTAACAACCTTGTTCCCATGGGACAACCCCTGGGAAAGAATTATTCCATGGCCCGTAGATGTGAGGGAAGACCAACTCTTTACAGTTGAAGAATTGCGCAACGTCGGGGCTAAACTAAAGACACGGAAAGCACCTGGTATGGAAGGGTTGCCAAATGAAATAATTAAGGTAGCCATTGAATTGCTTCATGATCCAATATTAGAGGCGCTGAATTTGTGCCTTAAGGAGGGTATATTTATTGACAACTGGAAGAAGCAGAAGGTTGTTTTATTGAGAAAGAGAGATAAGCGTCTCTTAGAGGCCTCCTCGTATAGGCCTATATGCCTACTTGATACGTTAGGAAAGCTTCTGGAGGGGCTCATCCTGAAGAGGTTGGAGGATCATATGACGAAAGAGGCAGGGCTCTCTGTAAGACAATACGGCTTTCGAAAGGGGAAGTCAACCGTCGATGCCATTCTAAAGGTGACTGAGTTAGCGAAGAGAGGAAAGGACGGGAAGGGTAAGAAACGCATTTAACTCCGCAAGATGGAACATGATTATAGCATCACTTGAAAAGAAGAAAATTCCAAAGTACCTCTTGAGAATGCTGGACGATTACCTAAGTAACAGGTGGGTCTACTATGGAAACGAAGAGTGGTCTCTGCGGGGGAAAATGACACGCGGTGCACCACAAGGCTCCAAGATCGGCCCTTTCTTGTGGAACATCATGTATGACGACTTTTTAGACATGGAGCTTCCAATAGATACAACCATCGTTGGGTTTGCAGATGATGCTATGGTTGCTTCCTGGGGGAATGATGAAAGGATTCTAGAAATAAGAATCAACGAAGCTCTGAGAAGAACTAAATTGTGGTTAGAAAGTAAAGGCTTACAGATGGCTGTAGATAAGACCGAAGCTATTCTAGTGACAGACAGGAGGAAATTTAATCATCCTAAACTTGTTATCGATGGGATGGAGATTAAGTGGAAAAATCAATTAACCTATCTGGGTGTGGAGGTTGACAGGAGGCTGAGTTTTACCCCCCCCCCACGTCATCAAAGCGGTGAAACAAGGTATTGAAGTAGGAGCTCGCTTAGGACGGATAATGCCCAATGTCAATGGACCAAAAGAAGGAAAGAGAAGACCTGGCTGGTGTGGTGACATCCAAAATATTGTACGCAGCGCCGGTGTGGGCTTCCGCACTCGTTAAAAAATCTGTAGTAAATCAATTGCAGTCGGCTCAGCGACCGCTTGCGATGAGAATAGCCATGGCTTACAGAACTGTTTCGTCAAGTGCATTAGATGTGATAGCCAGTCTTCCACCCCTGGATCTTTTGGCTAAAGAAAGGGAGGAAATTTATGTAGGGATTAAGACCACAACAACGGAGCCAAACATGATTAAAACAGAAGCCAGAAAGAGATTACGAGACAGGTGGCAAAAGAGATAGGACACGGATGCCACTGGACGGTGGACATATCGTTTAATCCCAAATATAGACATATGGACAAGAGGAAAGCACGGGGAAGTTAGCTACTATCTGACCCAGGTTCTTTCAGGGCATGGGAATTTCAACAACTATATGAGCATTGGAGAAATATAAAATATATCTCATAATCATATAACCTACAACCAAATAGGAAGTTCAACACTTAGATCACCAATTTTAAATTAAGTTAATATTTAATAATTTACAAGTGATCCGTTGTCGGTGTATATAGAAACGAAATGTGAGATGTATTAGCATTGTACTTATTGCTTTGGTGCGTTTTCTTCAAGGATGCTATTTGTGATTTCTGCATAATTTTGTTTCCTAGGAAAATCTGTTTAAATCATTAATCAATATAAATTTAACACACTTTTTAACTGCAGTTATATTTAGTTTATTATCATGTTAGATTGTCTGATAATATAGAAATAAATTTTAAAATACTAACACAAAAATCCTGTTTTCAAGTACAGCAATGTATAGTTTATAATTATACCTTGTTTGTTAAGCTTAGAACGAACACCATAAAGAGACAGTTATAATTTAATTATGTCAGTGGACTTAAGGGGGCGAATTAAGTCAATAAGTACAAAATTAGTCTAAACAACTTACGCAATGAAACTTTGTAATCATTTAGATTGTAAAATCAAAATAATCTCATCCAACATGATATTGTCATTAAAAGTAACTTAAAATAAAACCTTCATTGGAACTTATAAAAAAGGATTTTCATTTAGTTATTATATTGTATCGTCTAGTTAGTATAAGACCTATCTAAGTATCTAATGGTTCAATTAATTCACGATCAATTTTCCCTAATTTGAAAGCATTTGTCCGTTTGTAAATATCTTATTTTCAATTCTTTGAGATAGGTCTTACAAAAATTTATAAATACACTCTCCAGTAAACAATATAACTAAAAATCACAATAAACTGTGAGTGTACTGAATAAATCAACACATTTTCCACAAATGTCTAAATTTAATTTTTATTAATTGTTTACAGACTTCATTTTTATACTACAATTTTGTTCAAACAAGAGCTAAAAACTAGTGTACCTTATAAACTAGGACAAAGGGTTTTGTTAGAAATAATCACTTGATCTCAGACTAATTATCTTACCTTTGTATCGGCATGGGATAATGAATATATCAAATAGCATGGATAAATGTAATAAAGGCTACATTCAACTAACTTGTTTAATCTCGACATTTGTTATGTATGTCTAGTAAAAACCAATTGTTTTCTATTTTCCAGAATTTTCAAACTATAGCCAAACAATTTACAAGCAAATTGAACCTTTCCATAACACTTGATGACTCAAATTTTAAGTGGAATCACTTAAGGATCTCGTAGTACATTTTATAAGTAATGTTTACACTTAGTCCAAAATAAAAACTTGCTAAACTTGTGATTTTAGTGTGTATCAGTACCTCTCCAATTGGCATGTGTGTACCCTCATCAAAGGAACAATAACATTGACTCTGTACCATCGAAAAAGAAATCGTAGGTTACTAAGTAGAAAGTGTATTGCGGTTGTGAATTTAGAACAAATTTAGTATTTTAAATAATTATATTTGTTGATTTAGTTGATGGAGGTATTCAGAAAGAAAACAAAATAGAAAAATTTCGAAGACGCGTTTTACCCCGTTTTCATGCTAAGCGCTATTTTCCCTTCATTAAAACATTGAATGCTTGTAACTTAAAAAATAGCCATTTATGGAAAAACGGCTTTCACCATAGTTTTTATTGTACAAATTGTAATGTGTCACATGCCCACCTTCTTTTTTAAAAAAAAAAAAAAAAGGTATTTTCAAATTGGCAGATCTCCAAGATGGGGGACGCAAATTTCAAACCAACAAAAAAGTAAATAGTTTTAACTACGGTACATAGTTCTGTATTGGTTTCTTCTCCCAATATAATGCATCATTTTCCAATGTAACATGTTATAAGAGCAACTTTTTTAAATGTACGACTTTGGGATAACTTTATTACAGTATTTATGATTGGAAAATAGTAAACTTTTTATATATTAAAATCTGTTATATTTAATGTGTAATACATTATATAAATATATATTTCTTACTGAGTTTGTTTAAATGATATATATGTTAATATTATTATACTGATTCTGATGTACACCATTTTATTCGGTATATAACTGGATTATTTTCAATGCAGATAACTCTTTCGAACACCATGCAGGCAATTTATCATAGTTATAACACAAATTAAAACGTTATCATTATTTTAAAATATCTAGAAAATAATGTTATACATAATGATATCCAAATAATAATAATCGTAACTTATAGCTTAAAATTACATTTAAGGTCATGATATCAATAGGGGGAAAAAAAGTAAATGAATATAATGATATATGATTACTATGTTATAAAAATATGTAAAAATAAAAATATAGCATCATTCTACTTAGTTGGATGTGTTCTTTTCTATTGTCTGTTTGCGTTTAGTATACTGCAAAACAAATACATAACTTTTACTGAATAAAGAAGCTTATTTTACTGTGTAATTTAAAATATTAGGTTAGTCTTTCTTCTCATACATTTTTTTTCCATTTTTTTAAATAAATGTTCATCATTTGCTCATATATATTAAATGATGATTTTAACACCATTTAGCTTGTTTTATTCAAAAATGACACTCATTGATGAATGTTGTATTTTAAGAACTACTAACATTATATTTTCTAAATGTAAATTCGCTAATAAGCAAAAGTACTACTTTTTATTTTAAAATGTAACCACACAATGAGATTAAGTAACATCTAACGATAAGACACAAACTTTAGAATTTAATTATTAGAGACGTCAACATAAGTGCAGCCATGTCAGAAACAGCTTGGTTTTCAACTACCAAGTATTATTTCAAACTGTACCAAAGTACTACAACTTCATATACATATTAAACACTTCAGTATAATACTACATTTTTATGCTATTATTTTAAAACTTAATTTTAAAAAACCAATGTAAAATACAGGTATGTTTAATTCCTATATTTATTTATCCAGTAAACACTTTTTAAAATTTATACTTTTATTATATTTATTTCAAATTGAAGTCACAATTTAATAACAATAAATTAGAAAAGTATAACTTTAAGATTTGCAATATCAATTGTTGTATTAGCCGTGAACAAAAAAAAAGTTTCATATTAAAGTAATTAAATAAATTGAAACAATTGAATTCCTAAATGTTACCTCACAACATATTGCCATACATTTTCTGGGAAATTATGACTAATTTAAATCTCTATGTCAGAAGTGAATGTTTGTAATATTGTATCAGGAACTGTGCAAAATAAATAATTGGATGATGGTCTTTTTGTAAAAAAAAGTTGATAAATTAATAAATGTTTTTTAATACAGTAAAGATATGAATAAGGGAGTGATTAGAGCTCAAATTACATTAAAGTTTATTTTTGAAACCAATAAACATAATTTAACTTTATTTAGGAAACTTAATATAATTTTGTTTAATTCTTTTTCACTTTGTTTACATAATTATCTGTATATTGTAATAAAGTGAAATTAAAAACTTGTACAATCCTAATTTAATAGTTTAATTCCTTGCTTTTATTACTGTCGTTATCCGTTCATTACCGTCTAAACTTGTCTGGTCTTTATGTTTTCTTCCATTTAAATTTTATCTTTTTTTGTATTATGGAGAGCAAACATTGTAATATAAATGTTGTTGTTTTAAATATTATTTTCCTTATGTAGCTATGTTTAATAATTATAACGAGCTTCAAGAACCATTTTAAAATTGAATTTACATATTATTAAATTTTGAGTGAAGCGTATTGTTTATATTTTGACTTCTTACATAATTATTCCCTAGTGTCCTGTGTTTATATTAACCCACGTAGCTTGATTTTATGTTTAATTTGCTAATAAATTTCATTTGTGAGGAAGTAAACGTGTTGTTGATAATAGAGATTTGAAAGGGGGTTAAAACGGTTCAATAATCTGCAGACAATGGTTTACAGGAAGGCTTTGTATGGAGGATGTGACAAGAAAGCCGAGAGACAAAAGGCATAATATGATTTGATTGTCTGATTTCGTCCTAATTATGCAGACATCCAGAGGTTGTGGTATACTTGAATATATAGAGTTTATGATTATAACTAGTAGTAATTATGCAACTATGATTATAATATTACAACTAGGAGATTATAAGCAAATAAAGTTACCTGAATTTAAACTCTGTTGAAACCCTTATTATAATAAAATAAACATGTTATTGCTTTAAAAAAAAATAAAATCAAGATAAAAGGATATAAAACAAATTACTCCTTCCAAGATTACTTACAAGCACAATATAACGACAAGTTATAAATAGAATCACCATACTTAGATCGTAGAATCTATATTAAATTTGCTTTATATCATTTGTTATGTAATACGTACAATGTTTTATAAATAGGTGTTTGAAACAACAATTTATATTTAATTTTAAATTTTGTAGAAAGTTTGTTAAAATGTAATCAGATATATTGATGGTGTTGAGTGGAATATTAAACAAAAATTCAATTATTGAATATTAGTAGATTTTGTGGTTGAAATTTTATATTTTAACACCTTAAATGAAAAATATTTCTTAAAGATCAAAAAATTTTAATATAGTTAAATAATAGGAGAAACATTACACATATATAAGTAAAAATTCATCTATACATATATAGAATTCATTTTTTTAATTGCTTTACGAGTTTTTATTAATACACATAGCCTTTTTTTTCTATCCTATTTCCACAAAAATAATAATAATAATTTGTGTTGCAAATATCTACAGCAAGTAACTGGTATGTAATTTATAATTTTATAGAAAAAAGATGTGAAATTTATAAATTGATTACATAAAATTTTACGTAATTTGTCTAATTTGTAAACAATATAAATGAAAATAAATATAGAATTCCATAGATAGGAAATACACCAGTAATTACTTTGTACCCTTTGTGAAAGATCGGAACAAAATTTAATTTAAACAGACATAAAAAAACTTACTTTTTATATTTACTTAACATTCTGTAATATAGATATAAGCGAAGTGAGGTGGAGCATAAGGAGAACTTTACAAAATATCTCTCATATATATTATAATAATTCAACTTAGAAAATAACTAATTTATTGCCTTAAAATAAAAATTACTAAATTAAATAATAATAATAATATAAATCTAATCATGGTCTATGTTTTAATTTGATTTCAAAACGAAAATTTTTAATTTCAATGAAAAATATTTAAATAATACCTGAGTATTCCTGAATACACAAAATGATGTATACGAACAATCGACATTGGTTGTCAAGTAGAAACATATTTCTTATTTAATTTTATTGGTTTTAATTGCAGAATGAATGTACAGTAGGTATAAATCTCTTTTTTTACCATTTCGTATTTTACAAATGTTCTGTAAATATTTAAGACATAATCATTTATTAAAAATGTCGGTAATGTGTTTATAGGATGGAAGTAAAAGTCTATGTTTAATAATCAAATGCATTATTGTCCAGAATGTTGCAAAACCTATCTATTTTAATCTTGATCTATTTTGTCAGCTTTTTTTTTTCACCCATACTGCCTCCTTCTATGTTTTCATACTCTCCGTTCTTCTGTCTTCAAAACAATCCTAAAGTGTTGGTATGGTGAATGGTGGCTACATATCCTATTGGATACCTATCACAGTGTTTAGCCCAACTCGACCAAAATCAGAGTGGACTATTCTTATCCTAATTGAAACTCAATATGCTAGTTGAGAAAGTTCAAACAGGCCATCAAGAGCAATCGAACTCCTGATACAAGAATCAATACAAAAAGAGTTAATTACAATTAATTATTATTTATAGTAAACAGAAACCAAACAAAATCACTAAATTAGATAATTAATCCAAGTAAATCTGAGTTATATCACAAAACTTAAATAAATGAAATCAATGATACTCAAATATTACTCGAATCAATGCTCTAATATATAAACCAATAAGTTTTTCTATACTCTCGAGATGTAAAGGAAGATACTTGAAAGAACAGACAATACTTACAGTAAAGCTTACGTCCGTGATACTTGTGGCAAAGCTTTAGAAATAAACTTCCCTGCTGACATGAAAAGCACATTAAAGGTGGTTAGTAAAAGTTAAAACTCTTCGTTTATCCTAACACAGGTTGTTAAATCTAGAGATTTATTGCTCCTTCTATAGAATATATTGTCTACCCTTATAATTGTGTTCCGCTACTAAACAGATTTTTTTCCAACTTTTGTCGGCAAGACAAAATAGAAAAGAGGTTTTAAAAATTATGAAACTAAAATTTGACACTACAACCGAAATCGAAATATAAATATTTACGTGCTCCCTCAGGTATGTATGTGTATGCGTATGTTTTTATTACAACACGAGTGTTTATTATCACAAATTGCCTTTAACTAAGAAGAAGAAACTTGCATTTATTTCACCCAGTTCAATAATTTGACTTTAGAGTTTTGAGAAATTATGACAATCAGCAACTTTACTCATTGTACACAATTTACGAAAATAAATTTTATTTTGTGAAATTATTAAAGGGGATAGTTTAAAAATTTAAGATGTTCGTAATCTAGCTTCTTTAGGGTATTTCTATATATATAAAAAAAAAATTATAAATCAAGTTTGTCATTATACAGAAGTAACTAAAAGCACATGCTTACAATTTATTTTGTGAAATGGTTTGAAATAAACTTCTCACCGATACTTCTTTGTAAAGTCAAAACATATTAACCTGTATTAAAAAAAACTTTAGTAAAGAGTACTACTTTACTACAATATATACAAATAAGAATATTTTTAACTCGTTATACAACCGAGACAAAATTTACTATGCATATTGTTCAAATGCATTGAATGGTCTCGATTGAATTTATGTAAAATATTACACACGGGTTTGACCATACTTTGTATTAAAATTATGAATCAAGAGTCCCGATATATCCAGAGTACTGAGTTGAGCAAAGTGCGTCATTTATATACAATAACAATGAAACCCAATTACGCCAAAGTAGAGTTTTTATACAGAGTTTCACATAGTTAACATAATACACCTAAGTAATCTAAGACTTTATTGTTAGTATAAGAGCCACTAGTTACATAGGCGAAGGGAGCTAGATTAATAATATTGACAATACACAATGTCAATAATTACTAGACCCACAGATCGGAGTTACAGAAACAAATGTAAAGAATACTGCTGATTACTAACTGGCGTTGATGTCTGAGATTTGCTAATTATTGATATGAGAAGGAAATTTTTAATATCATCGTATTTGCTTGTAATGATGATTAGTTTGACGAGTTTAATAGCATAACTCGTCAAAGTGTTTTAAAAACTAAGCCAATTATACATGTTATATAAATATAATATATGACGAACGGGAAAACATAAAATTTATTTCAAAGCTGCATTGTACAACACACGTAATAATAACAGACCACTATCAATTTTAAAAGCAACATGTTTTAGTGAATTATATTGTAAATAAAATTCATAAAGTAAGTCTGTATATTTATAGAGCAATTAAATGACTGAAATGCTGAGAAACCTAACTTCTCTTTATCTTATTCTTATGAGAAGAGAAGAAAAAATCATTTCAAATTAACATTTAGGTTTACTGTATTAACAAAATTAAGAACATCCGAAAAAAGAAACATATAGCCTAAAACATTAGCAATATAATAAGAATTGTTAGAGTAGTTATTTAAATATATAATATATAGATTATTTTAATTACGATAATTAGAAATAAAGTCTCCACATAATAAGTTACATCGTAATCTTTTATTGCGAAATTAAAATTTGATACTGTTGTTTATGAAAATAGATGTATATTTTGAAATT
Source organism: Aphrophora alni (assembly GCA_963513935.1). Lineage (NCBI taxonomy): Eukaryota > Metazoa > Arthropoda > Insecta > Hemiptera > Aphrophoridae > Aphrophora > Aphrophora alni. The sequence continues at coordinate 61,749,650 of OY740774.1, read as the reverse complement.
ACAATTGTTTAAAATAAGAAGAGTAGATAATTGATAAAAATATAAACTAAAATTACAAATTAGTTTACCACCACCATACTTTGATTTCAATTTATTTGCCATAATATAATGTCAACACGCTATCTCTGCTTTTAGTTCAAATAGTTTTAAACAAGTTTATATTTTTATACCTTATTTTGCTTGTTTAACTATTCTGTATAAAATATTGAATACAATGAAGTATATATCACTTTGTAAAGTAAAACATGATAAAGTGCTTGGACGTGAAACACATATATTTAAAAATATATAATTATGTAAACTACTATGTTGCAAAATGTTTACATATATTTTGCATATTTTATCAAAACTTTCACTCAATTCAAGTGAATAATTATATTTTGAAATTTTAGTTTTGTTTAGTTAAACATGAGCCTAAATAATATTTTCAATAAAATATTCAATTCTACAAGAGTACAATGGTTTAATATCAGAGTTATTTATTGAAAGTTGGAAACAATGTTTATGTCTATATAATATTCTGTTTATAGGAATTAGTTTTATGTTAATACGAAATACAAATACATTTTTTCACAGTTTTTTAGTAGTATTACTTTATAATGTAAATGCAAACTCACTAAGAATGCGGTTTTCCAAAAACTCCCCCCTCCCCCCCTCTCTCTCTAGCACCATTATAATGCTACTTTCTATAGATTAAATTCTCTCCATAAGGAACAGCAACATGTTGAACATACCAAGAGCGTACTGTCCCTATTCTGAGCACGTTATAATGTTCCGTTTCTTCTGGAGTTCACCATTCCCCTCGTAGATATTGAAACGTCTTAAGATTCCTTTGGTCCCTTCTATTCAACTTCACCGGGTCCAGTTTATCCCCTTGATATTTCCATCTTTCTGGCAGGAAGGGAACCATATTTAAACTTCTGTTTCCAGCTATACACGGGAGTATATTAACCTCCTTTTGGAACATCCCATTCTCCTAGGCAGGGGAGGGTATTTTAATTTCTCATTTACACCCGAACAATTTTAGCTTCGTCCTGAACTCCTCTATCCGGTTCTGCAACTGGAACTGTTTTAGCTTCTTCAGAAAACATTAGTAATTATTTTTGGGCTGCTGTTGTGGGAAAATTGAGGACTCTATTTAACTCTATTACAAGAACTACTAGATTTTGGCTCCTAGTAATTATTATTTCCCACCTAAATATGGAAATAAACAAAATCAAGTATATTTTTAATAGCCCAAAGTCTATATTCATGTGCTTTATTAAGAGTTTGTGCTTAGATATAAAATGGAGGTAACACTACTTTTCATTATTCGTGCTTCGGGACCTTGGAAAATCATATCTGCTCAATACATTTGTGAGTCACTATTGACCGCCATGTGACACCCTATACATATTATGATGCATGAAATATAAAGTAAATTTTATGGAATAATATTTAATGTTACAATGAAAGAATTCATATGAAAAAAATAACTTTGTTATAAAAAAAGCTTCATTACTAAATAAAAATGTAATATTTATTATGTAAATTAATACAATTACATTTAACTTAAATAAGTTACCTTTTGTAAGGAAATTACTTATTTGCGATTTGTTTGTTGTATTATAATGCTTAATGTTTTAAATGAATGACAATCATTTTTGTGTTTTCGTACCTTTCTAAATTCATTAGATTCTTTATTAATACTTTTTTGACGATCATTTTTTTCGTTTCAATTTTATTTTATTCAGACGTTTTTATGGATATATTACAGTTAACATAAATAAAAAAAATACATGTAACATATCTTTATCAACCAAATATTTTGTGAATAAATCGTCAAAAGAGTTTGTTTCAAATATTAAAACCCACACATTTGTTTAAAATAAATAATTACTCACACATTCCCCAGGATCAAGTTACTAATATTTTTATCGGATTAAAATACATTAAATAAATAACACTAAATATCTTTTTAGTTTGGGGAAATTTTAAGGAAAGTACGTGCTGTAAATACGCACAACCAAAGGTGAGGTTGTTTATCCATGTTCCAAGTCTTAAGAAATAAATTATCTACTAACATGAAAGCAGCACTAAGGATGGTTGTTAAAGGGTAAACCGTTTAGTTTGCTTTTTGTAACAATATTTGTAATAAATCCGTAGTAATTATTTTTCGATGCACACAGAGACCATTTCTACAAATAATCATACACTTAGTTTCAAATTGGTTTGATTGAAATCTGTTTTCAATATTTATTAGTTTCAAAACCGACTATTTCTGTCCACATTCACATTTAAAAAAATATAATAATAATAAAAAAATACTATCATAATTTAATGATTAAAGTAAGGCTTAAAAAATAAATCAATACTTTTATCTGTATCTTAATATTTTGAGAAATATACTTCTTTCAAAATTAGAAATACTTATTTGATTAAGGAAAGTTTTGACTTATGGAAACAAGATGAGGTGAAGTTTCGTACATCTAAAGTAATAGATGTTTTGATAAAAACATTGTTTAAATAAAATTTTGAAAATACTAAATGTTAAAATACAAAAAGCAACAGTAAAACAAAAATGGAAAATAAAAATTAAATTAAATTTCTTAAATATTTTATTTATTATAATTTGTGTGAATAATTTATTATAAAATAAACAAAAGTTTTTTTTTAATTTCGTGTCATTGTATATAATGTTATGATACATATAGGCATGTTATATATTGCTATACATGTTATTGTTATTTTGGTTGCTATTTTCGCGATCAGACACCTTCAATAACGACTACAATACCAAACTATCGGAATGTCCTAAAACGTTACCTGTATAATAATTTAAGGAAATAAAAAAGGTGTATAGTCCGTGGTTACTCTTTTACACCAGACTTTATTTGAAATATGTATCGACTATATTATGTAAGGATTCCTACTTCAATGTTGCTACAAATGTTGTATGTGGTGTAAAACTTAAAAATAGTAAGTTATTTTCTCATAACCTTTTATACTGAATTTTTAATTATAAAATTTTTAGAATTCTAATTACTGTAATAGAGAGATTGGTGAACACCAATATTACAACATTTATTATAAATTTATTATATATAATTTATTAAAAATATAATTAATTCGAAAAACCAACTTAAATACAGAAACAGGATGTGAGACAACACGCGCAAGGCATCTCGAATTTCACCTAACAGAAGCAGAGGCAGTGAACTTTACAAATAGCAAATTAAGCATTGAACAAGTGTTCTACGTGTGAAAGATTGCAAATTAGGAAAATCAATGAGAACGACAAAAATTCAAAATTAACCAATGAGAAAGAAACACGAGGGATTCAAAAAAATAAGAGGGGAGAACAACGCGTGAAAAATAGGTAGTAAAAAATAAATCTTCAGAGGGGGAACAAGGAAAGAAATTCAATAAGAAACTCAGTCCGTATTTAACCTGCTATAATAAATAACAAAATAATATCAACTAAATCTACACCAGTGAAGTGTTGTGAAAATTTGAAATAAATAAAATCAAAATAAAGTGTTTAGTGAAAGTGTGAAAAAAGGGTGGAGTGTAATGTAAGTAATCTTAAACTTTTATTAATGTAAATCAGATCTCAATTGGTTAATACAATATTATCAAACGAAGTCATATACTGGGTTTTATTTCATTACTTTATAAGGTTAAAATATAAACTCATTAAAACAAATAAGGGAAGAGGGACAATTTTGTACAATTTAAACAAATAAATAATGATAATTATAATATTGTACATTTGTTAAGGCTTTATTTAGATGTAATATTATGGTGATAGAAATTTGTTATTGGCAGTCTAGAAAATGTTCAATAAATTTGTTCAGTTAATTTGTTCAATAAATTTTAATTAATTTGAGGAATGGCCAACTCGAATCTAAAAGTTTAATGTTTTATTTCCAAGTAGATTATAGAGATTTCATGTGAAAGGGTATTCAGGAACATTTTCGATTTTATTAAACTTTTTCTAAATCAAAATCTTTATTTTTTTTTATCCAGTTTCATTTTTTTTAGAGTCAGCCCACAGCCAATCAAAATTTGAATCAATAGTAGAGTCTAAGGAGAAAAACCCCAGAAACTTATAAAATTGTCTTACATGGTGAAAGCACCTGATTTAATAAAGTTGACTCACACGATTAAATTCAAACAAACAAATAAATCAAGCATACAAAATAAGCTAACATGCTGGAGGCGCCAAATTGAAAAGAAACAAAGAAAGGGGGAAAAAGTACAGAAATATAAAATTAGATGTGCATTTGTTTAGAGAATAATTAATATATGATAATAAGTAATATAAAGATATATAGAGCATATGATTTTGTTTGAATGTTTTTTTTAAGAGATGGTTCTAACTAATAATAAATGGATTTGGTTAACGCTGACATAATATATATAAGTTTAAAAAAGAGGAAGAAATAATAATTTTAAAGGCACTTAAAATAGAAGGTAAAGAAAATAAAACTCTTGATGAAATTAGGAAAATTTTAGCACTAATAAAAAGAATACACACTGAATTAACAGCAGACATAGAATACAAAAAAGCATATGATTATCTAATCGATTTCAACAAACTATCCCCACAACAAAGAAATAAATATCCACAGTTAGAAGAATTAGAAACTTTAAGAAACCCACAGAAATTTAAAAGACTAATACACCCTACATACGACTCAGAGCAAAATAAAGAATTACCTTTAGCAACAACCACACACACATATGATCCAGTAGCTTTTGATAATGTGTATGTAAACGTAAAACAACCACAAGAGAACATTTACGACGAAGTCACTACACCACAGATACCAACAAAAACAGAAACAACCACTAAAATGGAAAGGAAAGAGAAAATACCATTAGTTCAACCCTACCAATATCACGGTTTACCCTCAGAAGATATACATACTTTCATATCGAGATACGAAGTAGCTTCAAGAGCTAACTGGTGGTCGGACAAAACACAAATAAATCTATTACCAACATATCTGGCACAATCGGCTTTAGATTGGTATAACATTTTTATTAAAAGGAACCAAGAGGTAGACATAACCTGGGAAAATGCAAAAACAGAATTAATTAACCTATTTACTCTAATAGCGCAATGTCAAAACTTACAGACATTATTAGAAAATAAAGTTCAAAATGAATCGGAACCAGCAACAAGCTTTTATTTACAAATTCAGGCCCTTTGCAGACGAATGAACCCCAACATAGACGATAAACAGATAATATCACATGTTATACAGGGTTTAAAACCGGAAATTTGTGAATGTATAATAACAATGGAGAATAATACACTTACACAACTAGAGGAAAATTTAAGAAAAATAGAGCAACAACTAATTCAAAAAACACTAAACAAACAGAGATACCTTAGAAATAAGGGCAGCCAGAATGACAGAGAAAACAGACACTTTGAAACGATTAACACAATGTCGGAAAAGATAGAACAACTAACGGAAATCGTACACACGCTAGGTATAAATATACAACAAAGGGACCATGGAGTAAAATCATTCCAAAAATACGACCAAAGAACAAAACCACAATACCAAACCAACCAACAATTACAAAATAGGCAACATCAGATAATACCAAAATTTAGAAATGCATATTTTCCAACTAATGGACATAAGAGGACAAGTCAAGTATGCACAATTTGCAATAAAACAAATCATCCAACAAGCAGGTGTTTATCAAACAATACAACTGCAAAATATGTAAAATGGACAATCACACCACCGAACACTGCTTTTTCAATAAAAATACAAATACTTACCCCCAGAATACAACCCAAGATAGACCAAATGCCAAAAGAAATCAAGAGTTTTGTAGAAAATGTAGTAAGAATGGACACTCAGTGCAAGAATGTTACTCAAATAAAAACTTCAGACAAACTTACAACCAAAAAAACGGGCTAAATGGGGGGGCTATTATAAGAACAAATAGCTATTCAACCCCACAAGAAACAAGTACATGTTTCCATGCTAAATATCAACAACCACACATAAAAAATGTGCAGAAGCAGAATTCATGCATGCTCGACCAAAGCAAAATGAACGACAAACAATTCAAAGACAGTCAACGCTATTCTAATAATAAATCTAAAATAAAATTCAATAAAAAACGAGCTAACGGTATAAGCTATACTACTCCAACATACACATGTCAAAATCATATCACATTTCAACCATCAGATACGCAAAACAAGACAACCTTAAATTTGGGTACACAACGACAAACCAAAAACACTGACGGACACTTAAACGACAGAAAACATTATTCCATGGCTTTAAGAAATCTTAAATTTAAACAAAGCAAGGGCGAGTCATATGAAGAAAGCGAAACTCCAAGGACCTATTTAGATGTAACAACAAAATATTCACCGCAGGATTACAGCACCACGGATTCAGAAGTAGAAAACGAAATAACAATAACGACAAACAAAGTCGGATCACAATGTAAACAGAGTATCGTTACCAATGTTGACCTAGGTCGTGAAATAGGACATGGCGCTGTGACGCGTGATGAAGAGATAGTCGATGAAGCGAAATTAAACCAGGCCGTTCGAAAGCAATGTACATTAGATTCATACAGCATTTTCCACAAACAATACTTAAACAAAAATGGGGTATCCAAAGCAAGGAAATCGGAGAATGACGTAACATGGGATGTATACAATACACTGTTCATCAATAAAAACGAAAATTCTAGAGTATGCACAATTAAAGTGACATTCAACACATTAGACAGTCAGGATATAGAAACAATCTTAGATTCAGGGGCAAATGTTTTTATATGTCAATATGACCTAGTCAAACAAATAACACAAAGACAATAATAAAATCGGCCACAGACAACAATTTAAAAATACATGGAGAAATAAATTTACCTTTTGAAATAAATGGAATAAAATTCACAAATAAATTTTATGTAGCTTCAGGAATAAATGCTAAGATGATTCTAGGAAATAATTTTTTACTAGCTAATCAAGCAAAAATAGATTACGGTAAGAAACAATCAACTCTGCAGTCAAACAACCAAAAATGTATAATAGATATGAATGAATCATGGCTAGAGAATTTAAAAAAAACATACGTTTGATAATAAATAACAACATAATAAGTAACCCAGAAATACGATCACTCGATCAAATAAGAATTGCACCAGGACAGAGTTTAAGGGTACGAGAGATAGAAAATTATAACTAACAAATGGATTTTGAAACGGATAGACACTTAAGGGAGCAAAAACAAATTCATGCTTACATATCAAGACAAGATGATAAATACTATATTCACATATATAACGCATCAAAAACACCAAAAATAATAATGCCAAGAACACTTATTGGTCATATAAACAGAAATCAAGAGGAATCACGAATTTATGATACAATAAACAAAAAAATACCACCTACACAAATAACACAACAAATAAACTCCAACAAAGAACAGATTGCAGACAAAAATGGAGTACAATTCCAAATTTGCGAACAACTAACAGAAAAACAACACAGTCAAGTAGTAAAAATAATAAAAAAATATAAACATATATTCACTACGGAGGTCGGAGATCTCAGTCCAGCAAATATAAACCCAGTCAAAATACAAGTAGTTCAGGGTACATCAGGTATCATAGTACCGCCATATCGCCAAAGTAATCAGGAAAGACAGGTATTAAATAAAGAGCTAGAACACTTAGTACAAGCAGGAATTTTGGAAGAATGTCCAAACTTCACAGAATTTGCATCGCCAGCATTTATAGTTAAAAATCAAGATAACTCACATAGATTAGTAGCACATTTTAGAAAGGTCAATGAACAGATAAAAAATGAAAATTTCCCAATACCGAGTTTGCAATTAATGTTTAGCTGTTTAAGCAATTCACAATATTTCACGAAATTAGACTTAAAAAACGCCTTTTTCCAACTAAATGTACACGAGGAAAGTAAACCATTGCTAACAATCTGAACACAAGATAAAATGCTTAGATATACTAGATTACCACAAGGACTTAAAGTTTCAAGTGCAATATTCCAGAAAAACCTAAACAAAGTTCTAGCAAGTCACCTATTTTCAAAATGTTTAGCTTATTTATACGATACCATTGTATTTGCACCAAACTTTGAAGAAAAATTAGATAACTTAGAATCGGTTTTAAAAGAATTAGACAAAGCAAATTTGAAATTAAACACAAAAAAATGTAAATTTTTCTATACAAAAATAGAAATATTGGGGCATAAGATCTCAACAGAAGGAATAGAGCCTTTAAAATCAAACATTCAACCAATATTGGATTTCAAGCAACCAAAAACATTACGTAACATAAGAGCTTTTCTAGGAGTTTCAGGATTTTTCAGAAAATTTATCAAAGATTATGCACAAATAACACACCTTTTAACAGAATTACTCAGAAATCAAGAACAAAAAAATTCAAAAATAATTTGGACTGAAAAATGTAACAAAGCTTTTGAACAAATAAAACGATACCAACAAACCCACCATTGCTATCGCATTTTAAAGAAGTCAGACATACAAGAGTTTACACAGACGCGTCAAATATAGGCATAGGGGCGGTTTTTTTCCTATCCAGTTTCATTTTTTTTAGAGTCAGCCCACAGCCAAGCAAAATTTGAATCAATAGTAGAGTCTAAGGAGAAACCCCCAGAAACTTATAAAATTGTCTTACATGGTGAAAGCACCTGATTTAATAAAGTTGACTCACACGATTAAATTCAAACAAACAAATAAATCAAGCATACAAAATAATCTAACATTACTTTATTTATTTTATATGGAGACATAACACTAACGATTATGTTTAAAATTATTATTGGCATAAATGACAATAATTAAGTGGAATATAGTAATTGTAATTTTTTTAAATTTTATTTATCTCAAAGTAAATGCTTTGAATAAAATTAGGGCAGATGAAAAACGTTAATAGATAGAGATGTATGTATGTAATAAGGTGTACTGAAACATATTATATTATAGCTGGAAGTGAGTGCTATAAAGAGATAAGTTTATTGTTTAAAAACAAACTTAAAATATAGTTTTACGGTTTATTATATATTTATGAGTTATTTTTAAAACAAATTAAACCCTTACATATATATAAACAAAAAGGAGCTTCTGTTAAAAAAATTGAGGCACAATATGTCTACAGCACCTGTGTTATATTTAAGATAGGATGTGTACTACGTTTTACCGCAGCCTTTACAAACTTTAGACGCAACAGTTAATGTTTAATAAGATAAAGACCTCAATTACAAAGATCTCAATACCACGAACTGACATAACAAAGCAGTTAAGTTCTACAACAGCTTACTTAATCACTATAAACAAGTAGTTAGTTTCGTAAAGTCTATTATATGTTGCTAAGTTAGTGTTGGTATATACAATAGAAACTTTAACAATTTATAAAGTTCATCGAACAATAGCACCAAATATAAATTAAAACATAGTCAAAATTAAACATTGATGACAGAGTTCCACTAAAGTATCCACTTGTTTCAATAAATAAAAGAAAGAGCTTTCCACGACCGGATACAGAACAGAGTGCGTACGTTTTTTTAAAAGAATTGTTTGATTAAACAGCCAAAAGTCCACTTAATAATTTAGTATAGATGAAACGCAAGATTGCAATCGCATTATTTTTTTATTTCTTGACGAAGATTACTTGTATTTTATCTCGGATAGGTATACTCCAATAATTTTCAGAATTATGTATTAATCGTATGACTACTGCATTTTCCATGGTTGAACCTATTTTGTGAATGAGCATCTGCTGACACGCCATCAAAAATATCACGTAGTACATCACAAATATTTAGTTCAGTACAAGATTAAACGAATGGATAGAATTCAGGATAAAAATTACATTTTAGCAGGACTAAGTTGAGGCTTACATAACAACAACACCACCCTTTTATTATTTAACTGTCTACTATTCTAACACTTCATTAGTTTTTATAATAAAAAAAATGTATTTTAAAAATAAGAAAATTAATAATATTAGGTTAAATCCTCTAAATGTGTTATATATATATATATATATATATATATATATATATATATATATATATATATATATATATATATTCCTCATCGCTTCTAATTGCTCTGACAAAAAATAATAATTATTTAAATCATTAACCTGAATAAACATATGTTTAATAACATTTATTGTATTGCTTCAAACAGTATATCGTAAAAATAACAAATTGTCCTTAACTTGTAATGATCGTATGTTTACTTACTGGTCCAAAGTAATTCATAAAGTAATAGTTATGCCGAAATATCTAATTTTAATTTTTTAATAGTAAAATTTACTATTTGACATCTGTTACTTATAAAGTAGTTTTAACGACATTTTAGCACATTTGATTGTCGATCAGAAGAAAAAACCTGATACGGTAATATTTTTCCAGATGAATGTCCTCTCTTTTGGTTGTAAACTAAAGCCACTAGGTTTAAAGTGTGAACCTATGAAATTTGAAAAACGAACTATCAAACGTTTGTCAACGCTCCAGGTTTGGATTTATTGCTGCAAACGGTGTTATTTAGAATTGCATATCACAATATCAAAGTTCTCTTTAAACACATTCTTAATATTACGTTTCACACCACTAAAGTTAGTCTATTACTAAATTGCAATTTTATAAAGCTAAAATTTTATTAGTTATGAAATGAATACTAAATTCCACTTTTATTACATCTTACCTTTCTCACTTATAAGTATTTATGATATTCGATGATATATCAATTTTGAGTATTTAGTAATAATATTTGCTTTCTTTCTGTCTGCCGAGTATACGACCTCAACTCGTGGAGCATATTTAATCAAATTTGATATGTAAAAACATATTTTGTATGTCTCAATTCCACAGAAATTAACCGTATATATATTTAAAATAAACTCTAACTTTTGACAAAATTTTGAGCAACTGTAATCATTAAGGACACAAACATAACGTATATATCGTAATATAAAAAAAAAAAAAAAAAATCCATTTCATGATTTACAGTTTACAAAATATCGACTGTGGTGCTAAAATACGTAATGTCATAAAATCATGTCTTCCGAATTCAGTCAAATGTATATAAAATACGAAGATAAATTACTCTAATACGATGTAAAGTCGGCAGTAAAGATATCTTATGTTTCAGGAATAGTTGACAAAAAGATAATTTAATCTTGATAGACACCATTAAACATAATTTAAGTTAATACAACAATTTTATATACATTGTGCTGATTTATATCACCAGGTAAGCAATGTTAGCCCGTTAGATAAATATATAACATTTATTTTTTTATGGAGTGTTGATTGATCATTTTTACTTTTTTTTTATAACTGCAGACCTGATTGTTTATGTTTTTTTTTGTGTTCATTTATTTTGGTTTTGTGACTGATTTTTTAAATTATTTATTTATCAATTATAATCTATACAACACTAATAAGCTAGTCAATTCTGATTTAAGGTCTTGTTTTTAAAGCATTAGCTTGTCACCACTGACGAGGAAGATCAACGTCCCAAAAAACAAATACATCTTTCTGTATTTTAATTTCAACTCCTCTTGTTTCTTCTTTACGTGCGGCTTCCACATTAGTTGACAACCAACGTCATCCCTAGATGGGCTCTATTCTCTTATGACACCATTTGATGATTGACAAAAATAGGTTTGTGCTTGATATGCGTATGGTGAAATCAACATGGACAGATTAACTATCATTAGGTTAAAGTCGCTACTTCTTACTTCATCTTTGCGTGTGATAGGTTTGTGCTTGATATGCGTATGGTGAAATCAACATGGACAGATTAACTATCATTAGGTTAAAGTCGCTACTTCTTACTTCATCTTTGCGTTTGACAGGTTTGTACTTGATATGCGTATGGTAAAATCAACATGGACAGATTAACTATCATTAGGTTAAAGTCGCTACTTCTTACTTCATCTTTGCGTGTGACAGGTTTGTGCTTGATATGCGTATAGTGAAATCAACATGGACAGATTATCTATCATTAGGTTAAAGTCGCTACTTCTTACTTCATATTTGCGTGTGACAGGTTTGTCCTTGATATGCGTATGGTGATATCAACATGGACAGATTAACTATCATTAGGTTAAAGTCGCTACTTCTTACTTCATCTTTGCGTGTGACAGGTTTGTGCTTGATATGCGTATGGTGAAATCAACATGGACAGATTATCTATCATTAGGTTAAAGTCGCTACTTCTTACTTCATCTTTGCGTGTGACAGGTTTGTGCTTGATATGCATATGGTGAAATCAACATGGACAGATAAACTACCATTAGGTTAAAGTCGCTACTTCTTACTTCATCTTTGCGTGTGATAGGTTTGTGCTTGATATGCGTATGGTGAAATCTACATGGACAGATTAACTATCATTAGGTTAATGTCGCTACTTCTTACTTCATCTTTGCGTGTGACAGTTTTGTGCTTGGTACGATTTTTGGTGAAATCAACAATGACAGATTTATTATCAATAAGTTTAATTCGTCAATTTCTTAGTCCATAAAGCATGTCAGCTATAGCTGTCTGTAGTTTCCTGGTGGACACAATGTTAAGGTCAATATATCTTTGTCATCAACTAAAGCAGCAACAATATTTCTTCAAATGTTAGTAAATCATTAGCGTACAAATAATACACGACGGTCCACAATCCACTGCCCTGTCGGTACCTCTGAATTATTTTCCTACAAATCAAAATAGACACCTTCTTGCTTAATTGTAAAATATCTTTCTGAGATATAGGATTCTAGTATATTAAATATTGTTACTGAATCAGTGAGAAGGTTCGTTCAATGTTTTGTACAGTTCAATAACATTTATGAAAAACTTTTATGTAGAGTTATTTTTATGAAAAAAGTAATTTGAAATCATCAAATTTGTCTAGAAGAAAAAACATTTTCTAAAACAGAATAATAATAAACTTTAAACTATGAAATGTAAATTAAATTGTTGTTTTATGCAAGTCGTAAATTCTTACACTGAGATTACATTTATACTCTATCTCTGAAAACTTTTAACTCAACTTTACATTGATTTTCTACATGAAGAATTTCGTGTTTGTAGAGATTCTATTTCTTATAGTTGTTAGTTGTGAAAACGATTGTAAATATTTTCCATTAGAACATGACTTATTGCAATTACACATTTTGATAAAATAATAATGTATTTACTGCATGAAGGGTTATATTGGGGTTGTAGACAATTTTATCACAAGATTTTTTAAGGGTAAATGATCTCTTTTTAATGGCTGTAATTTTTCATTATATATCCGGTTTTTTCTGAATTTTTTAAAATTCATTGAAGTAAGACACTCTGTAACCTTTTTTGATTAATGTCAGGTGTTTTAAGACTATATATATATATATATATATATATATATATATATATGTGTGAGATTTCAACACAAAATGAAAGTTTCAAGACAATAAGCCAATACTTCTTATATCGATGCAGTAATCTATTTTAATGTTCTCTAATTAAGTCGGCATAAGCACAAAATAATTATATTTCCTTATTAATTACATTTCATAATACAGTTACTAACATCATATAAAGTCGTAATATTATAGTTAGACTTATAACAATCCTAAATATTGCATTTCGACTTTATACGCATTGATCTACTACATTTAAAATGTAGTGCACTTTGCGTTTTTGTACTTAGACCCATCATATTCAATTTAGAGCAATTCACCTTTTTGTTTATAGTTATAATTATATTACAACTATTTACAATCTATGGCTACCTCAACAGGTACTTAATATATTATTTTGGAAATGTTCATTATAATATAAACTAAAACTCATAGAGAGTTTTACTCAGGACAATAAAATAATGACGACGCAGTAGGTTACGTATAAATGTAGAAAAAAGTAATAAAATGTAACACCAACATAAAATGATACAATAAAAAAGTAAAGTATCATGTAAATTATGTTGTGTGTTACATGTCTGCATTGGATTTAGAAAATATTATACTCCGTTGATAATTACTAATTTATAATTGTAAGTAGTTTATAACTGATATTTAGGCATTATAATTGTGCACAATTAGAAAAATAAAATGTACAAGATGTTTCAGAACTTTTATCGGATATTTAAGGAGATTTTTCTAGGTGTTAATGTAAACAAATAACGAGTATTAATTACTTCGAAAGAAGCTTTGTTTTCTCTCTGTCAGCCATTTTGTGTTTTGTTTGAAAATATATTATTTATAAATAAATTATATATCAAATCTAAATTTGGTATACATATTTTTGTATGTGACGTTTTATCAATGTAGAAAAATCCATAACCATGTTTTGAATTTGTTTGAAATGAAGACCGAATAAAATGTTTACCGTCAAGTATCATGAAAACTGTTAAATCTATGTGAAAAATATCAATAATAAAGTAGTTTACCTTTAAAATAAAAAATAAAAACATTTCGTTTTTTGTATTTTTACTGTAGTTAAAAGGGTAACCGAGTTATTGTAAAAATAAAATAAAATAAAAAATGAATACATAATTTCTCGCTAATTGTAAAACTAAAGTATTTTTAATTAAGATGATTTTTATTAGTAATAATAAAATCTATTCTCTCTTTAAATCTTCTTTTTGAAGTTATACCTCATTGCGCTCGTTGGGATGGATGATCGAGAAACCGCGTCACGCTAAAACTGAGAAAAATCGACGATTATACGTTTTTGTACACTTTTTTGTACGTTCTGGCTTTGGGAGAAAGTTTTTTTGTAACCCAAAAACCACCCAAGCGATGGGAGGTGTTGGCGGAGGTAGGGGGAGGGGAGGGGCGAAGGGGTTGGGGGTTGGCGAAGGTCATCCGTGATACCGATGAATAATAATAAAACAATTAACATTCGGAGAAATCATTTCCCATTGGTATCATTATGTTCTATCACGATACATAAATCCCAGGGTGGGACTTTTGATGAGATTGTTTATGAATACGACAAAAGCCACTCAATTGAATTAGTATATGTTGCTTTATCGAGAGCGACGAGTATTAATGGTCTATATATCACTACAAAAGATGACAGCAACATTTTCCACCATGGCAGAAGAAATTCTATAGGTACAACATATATACAGAGAGAATTTCAAAGATTATCACTCCATAGACTACCAACAATTATTGAGTCTTTGGGAAGTTTTAGTATAACTTCCACCGTCTGGTCAGACGCAGACAAAATTTTCTTCTTTTTTTAAAGAAAAGATGTATATCTGTTTCAAATTTAAGGCAAGACAAGTATAACGAAAAATGCTTTTTGTTAATAATAAAAACTTGATAGTTGTCTTGTTTGATATTCAAAATAATTGTTAGATATATTTTGTACATTTTATTTCACGTTCTCTAACGTGAATAATTTCCTATACTCTACATATTTCTAAAACGACAAATGTGTTTTCTTGACAATATAAATATCTAATGATCTAAGTAAAGTTATAAAGAGCTGAAGCAAACTTTATGTTTATGTAGTATCAAATTTACCTTGGCTGTGGTTCAAAGTTAACTTTAAAGTTATGTATTGTCACATGAATAGTTTATGTCTTTGTTACACAACAATGCCATGTACATTCGGGATGTAATGTCAAACAAATATATACTAATTCGTTCGTAAATCGACAAAGTAATCAAATAATTTACTGGTGTGTATATTTATAGTAAATACGAATTATTTTTTATAGTTTTATATTTAATTTTACATCATCGGAACACATTTTACTGTTATCTTGATTATAGATCTAATATTAAGTAAGAGCGCTAAAAGTTCCAAAAGTAAATCAAAAGTAGTTGATTAAAAATAACGTGAAACGATTGATCTTTTTTGAGTTGCTTATCCTTCAGCTAACACCAAAGGGAGCCAACAAATGAAACTAAAATCAATAAACAGATTTATACAAGCGTGTTTGAGGCTCTTTTAATAAGCTGCTTTTTCCATGGTACATAAGATATCTTACACAAATTAGTGCGTACATAATAAACCCCGTCTTATCTGAATAGACGATACTTTTATAGTTATTATATTTTTTCAAAATTCTTGTAGATAACTATAGTATTTAAAAAAAAAAAAAAAAAAAAAAAAAAAAAAAAAAAAAAAAAACAATATAGTTTTCCTACTGATCAATTTTTAAATTTTATTTTTATGATTCTTACTTTAACCATCAAACTTCTTTAATAACCTTTCATGTCATTCGATATTTGCTATGAAAGAAAAAACTCGTATTAGATTAAAAATTGGTCGAGATCAAAAGTGTTGTTATACATTTTTAGTAAAACCAATCTAGTCAAAATTATATATATATATATATATATATATATATATATATATATATATATATATATATATTGTATAGTGATACAATTTGGAGTTATTATTCGCCACTCTATATTGATTATCATCACTTAACCCCTCCTCGCGTTTCCTTTCTCTAATATTAGTAATTTATTATAATATCATTTAATAATTTCAACAAACTTGATAAACTACTAAGCGCGTCCTCTATATTTACAATAATTTCGATATCATAACCGACATTAAACATGATATTAGTTGAATAAATAAATTAAGATTTAGTCTTTGACATAAAAGAAATATCAATGCAATTCTTTGTAATAGGGTAGGTAATGTGATTCTACTAATATATTGATTTATTTCTTCTAAAAGAGAACGTTGCGTTATGTCGCAGATAAAGATATTTGAAACATTCCCTTCATAATCTTCATTAGATAGTTTCATTTGTTAATTGAGAGGGTTTCAGATGAATTTGAGGAGACTTTCATATTATAAACAATAACATTAACTAATGTTCTTGTATAATTGACTAAGAGTGTATTGTTATATCCTGTTTGTGAATTTTAGTTATTCCTCTCATAATGATGGCTTGTGTGTTTTGTTTCGTTAGCTTTAACACGTCCGATTTGACAATAAATAAGCCAGACCTTTTTATACAGTCCCTAATATCATTATGGAAGTTTGTGATAGGGTCTATAAATTTTTTTATGAAATGGTTATCTTTTATATATATTGCTTCATATTTTTCTATGTCATCTTTTTTTTCAATATGCATAGGCCCTTACTTTGATTAACTTTTGTGAAAATCAAATTGAAAATCTCAAATTTTGTCAGTTATTTCAGTCTTAAAATTTGATTTTTTTTTTGCACTTGTAGGCTCAACACTTATCATACAATTTTGAATGAAAAACTACCAGTTTACAAAATAATCTTAACATATTTGCAATAATTATATCACCACAATCGATAACCTAAGATTGTTTAACTACGCATAAAAAAAGGCAAATTGGGGGGGGGGGGACAAATGCACTCAGAAAAATGTATAATATATATTCTGTAATTGCCAAATGTTTATATAGATATAATAATGTAAGGTATGTTAATAGATATATAGAGAATGAGGGGGATGATAAGAGGGAGAGAGAGAGAGAGAGAGAGAGAGAGAGAGAGAGAGAGAGAGAGAGAGAGAGAGAGAGAGAGAGAGAGAGAGAGAGAGAGAGAGAGAGAGAGAGAGAGAGAGAGAGAGAGAGAGAGAGAGAGAGAGAGAGAGAGAGAGAGAGAGAGAGAGAGAGAGAGAGAGAGAGAGAGGGTGATAGAGAGGGAGAGAGAGAGGGAGAGACAGAGAGAGAGAGAGAGAGAGAGAGAGAGAGAGAGAGAGAGAGAGAGAGATAATAAGTATGACACTGAAAGAAGTGGTTGAATGATAGATCACCTTTTATAATACCTGTTTGGGATAATTCGATTATTATGGAAATTATTACAGAGTCGACCCATTTTAAAATATATTTTTATTCCAGAGCAATATTCAGTGAATTCAATTAAATTTATTACTACACTTTATTCAAAACGAAATAAGCAATTTACACTTTCATCACGATGTGGACACTTTTATTAGTTCTTTGTGATGGATGATTTTTATATAAGGTTACGTGGAAATTTATCTTTCATTTCTGATAAATAAATTATTAAGTTTTGAAAACCATATATCATCAAAATAACTATTTTTAAGCTCTTTGAAAAATATAACAACTTTCTATGCCTTACCTCCCGTTATCTTCCAAACTAGACATAATTTGTTTTGGTTAAACTCAAGTCTTCATTTTATTATAATGAATGTTTATTTAAGGTAAATGATAAATATAACAAGTGTAATCAGTAGGTGAACAAGTCCTTATTGTTATCATAAAGGTATTGTATAATTAACAAACTGAATGAGAATATCTTGTAAATCCATAAGGATACAATTAATTACTGTTACAAAATGACAAATGTTACATAGTACTAAAAAGATTGATGAAAATACGTTTCTGACATATTCCTTTTCTAAAAGTAGGATTAACAATATATGCAATTACTTTAGATTCTTTGAAAGTTAAAACTAATCTTAGAGTTTATTATTGTATTTTATGTATTCTGTTATTTGAAATAGCGCACATAAATTCTAATTTACTAGAAAAATTTCTTATTTATTTGAGATATTTCAGATTGATTATACCTTTATTTTCTAAATTATGTGATGGTATTTTCTCTTTAGTTGGGTGATTAATATAAACAGAAATCACTTAAAATTTGTATATTACTATAAATATATGTTTAACGCCACTTTTCAGGGATTAACAATGTTGCTATTAATAACCTTATGTAACACATTAAATAACAAAATAAAGAATTTAGTCTATAGGAACACTGAAAAAAACATGTGAGAAGGGAACGGTTTTAAAAACATACCCTTACTTAATTCATTTTTGGGAGAAGATATTATTAGTGAGATATTGAAGCTCTTTCCATTGAACCGAGTCTAAATAGTGATCTTACAGTAATAAAAAGTAGACTCGTTTATTTATTGCCGAAATAATTATCAATTGACCCACCTATTTAAAATTAATTATAGAAGTACAATTTCACCATTTTACTGCTTATTTTTTCAGTCCACTATACTCAAGTGTATCTATACACTACGTATAGTATTTGAAATTACCTTTGAGTTTATATTTTCTTAACTTTACCATGGCTTTTCGTACATTGTTCCAATATAAGTTTAAAGTTAACTACAGATTTATCAATACTTTTCCTGAATGTTAGACAACAAAATACTATGTGTGTAAATTAGTTATGTACAATCAAACATTTAAAATATAATTATCATAAGTTAAATAAACAAATCCGTTTATTACCGGTGTGTTCAATTAACAGTTAGAAAAGAAAGTAACTTGAATCTACAAAAAAATAAAGACTATATCAAGATATATCTTTTGTTGAGCTATTACAAAAACGTATGGAGAAATTATTTTTATTTTCAAACGGAACCGTTTATATGTTGATTTATTAATTACAGAAGCATAACAGAAACCTACTAACAGAAGCCTACTTATTTTATTATATATTCTCCTTAAACATTAACACTAATGAAATTAAATAATATTGTTTTTAAATATATAATTTCGGATTCCATTTTTTCATAACTTATTTTATTAACTTATTACAAGGTGTTATTGACTCGAGAGAAGGTATTGAAAACATTATTATATATTTCAATAAATGTAGCAACGAAGAAAAATTCATAATTTAGTAAATAAGCATATTTTTTTTTATGGGCTGGATAATACCATGACCACTGGCATTAATTACTTCTTTTTGGATTTTTTTCAACTAACAGAACCGAAAAATAGAAACACTTTTTTCCTTTCTCTTATCCGCAAAGATTAAAATAAAATTTAAGATTTCAAAACTTTCCAGATATTAATTTTTGTTTAACAAGAATAAAGAAATTTACATGAAATTATCCAAGATATGTAACATTATTAGTGAAAAATGTACGCATTCAAAACGAACAGGTAAGTCTTTTGAAACAGAAAAAATAAGGTAAATATAAGAATAAGATTTATGAGTGGATGATATTAGAAATATACACTTTAAAATTTTCATTGTTTACAGTTTTCTTTAGAAAAATGGAATGAGCATATCGTTGCAACATGCAAGCTTCCAGTGTCGTAACAACAGCAATACATCGTAGTTAGTGTTAATGTATATTATCATACATGCATGAATATGATATTTATTACAGCACTGATACTGACTAGGCAGATTAGGTTATATTTGTGACTGAATATGAAATGAAGAGCACACACCTACTAGATCGTGTTTTGCATAAAGTATATATTTAGTAATCACATGTAATATGATGACCTGAAAGGGAGCGATACAAGAATAAATATAGTCAACCCACGAACCAATAAACTGACGAGGCGAAACAAGTACAATAACCAGTTGCGTACATCTCAAGTTAGTTATATAGCAATATCATTCCTCAGGCCTTATTAAAATGTACACCAGGGTAGAAGGATGTAATTTAACTAACACAAACAAGCCTAATAAAGACTTGACACAAAAAAGTTCTGTTTTATCCAGACTTGTTACAAAGTTTAGAAAAAATAAACACAATATATATATATATATATATATATATATATATATATATATATATATATATATATATATATATATATAAGTTGTGATATTCAGTTTGCATATTTGTGTCAGTCTGTACCCATTTAGTATAGCAACTATACAGACTGTATTTATACAATCTAGCAACACAAATAAGTAGTTTCTTGAATGTATATGTTTCTCGTTAAACATGAACATATCGGTAATATGGACAGTTAATAAAGAGGCAGAAACAAAGTGTTTTTACCTTATTTTGACTGTATTCTAAAATAATAGCTTTTGTGTGAAACGAAATTATGAATGTATATAAATAATATTTGTGTGTAGCCCTGTACTAATAGACAACTTAAACTCTAGAAAATATATAAAATTTTATAAAAAGACTTAAATTCTATTCTTTGCTTGTGAGATGTAACTTTAAATGAATTTAAAAAAATAAACTAGGTGTATTTTTAAAAAAAGGTGTATTTGTACATGGGCATTCTTAGGGTCCCTGGTTAACACATAGGCCTATTTTTATTTAGAAATTTCTACAAGGCACCGCCCCACTGGCATTGAAAACTCCCTTAACAGTCAATTATCTATACGTTAACCCCGTACGAAGGACGGGTACTCTGCTAGTATGTATATAAAATCCAACAATCAGATACGATATTTTTTGAACTCATTCGTTTGTCGGAATTACTTTACCTACTTCCCAACATACTACACTACATTGTTAGTTAAAACTAAATGGGATCCAGAAATATACTACATATACAAGTATAAATCATCTAAATATAGTGAAAGGATGTAATACGTATGAAGGAACGTACATAAAGGAAAGTAAAGTGTTGCGACAACTACTATAGCAGACGCAAACTACAAAATCATATATACTGGACTTTAGGTGTTATGTCCAAATTCTTATTGTGGTGTCTTTAAATATACTATAATGAATAAAATATGTAAACAATTTTACCACAGGAAAAATTGGAGTTACCACAGGGAAAAACTTTGCCAACCAGAACAAGGCAGATGACATTTGTTTTTGTAGCGGGTGATGCATTTGCGCTATTCGCTAACATTATGAAATGTTACCCAGGTTATAAAAATGGTAGTTGATAGCCAAAAGGTAAATTTATATATGGCTTAAGCAAAAAATGGAGAATCATTAAGAAGTATTGAACATTCTATTAGCATAATGAATTCTAAAGTTAGAGGTTTCCATATTAGGATTGATTTGCATCCCTATAAAGTCGAAATATCTCTATTCTGTGTAGCCTATAACTTTACTTATTGTTTCGTATAAATGTAACTTCCAGGAATATATACTCGCCTCCTGATATTTCGTATTCAGTATAACACGCCAACAACTATATTTAACGAAATATGAAATCAGAAACTGATAATTAATTCACACCTTCGATCTTTAAAGAAAATACCCAGAAGAGATAGAAGTAAAAGACAGGTTATTAGTCATTATTATTTCGTAGTTATTTTACGTCTACTGCTGGCGCAGTTTCATGTTAATATTTGTAATATATGTAAAAATATAAAAAGTTTTTTTTTCTGATGTACATGTATTAAAAAGCTTATCGAAAATAAAATATTCAAAATAAAATATATTTACTTGATGTTATGTTTATGTGTTACTATTTCTACCGCCTGCCGATTAATTTTAATGTAAATAAATAATAGTTGCTCATATCTAAGCCTGTTGCATTTGTTTGTAGAACAACCAGTTATCTTGGAATAGTACAATATATTGTGATCTTGGTATGCTGATATTTCAAGTTATGCTTTAGTTTCCAAGGCGACAAACGTTACCTTTGCATTTGTTAATAAATTCTCTATAATATATATATATATATATATATATATATATATATATATATATATATATATATGTAATTAAATTTATTAATTATTGGGATGTAAATTTCTCAATTAGTTTAACTCAAATAAAATTAAAATTAGCTAATAAATAAAACAAGTTTCCACTAAAACATCACATAGGTTGAATTTATACAACCATTTTTGAAAGCAAAAGATTTATAATAAGTGAAACAAACTTGTTTCTTAATTAAAATTTGCCCTTAAAATAAACGAGGCCACATGTTGACATCCAAAATTAATTGTAGCCAGTTAGCGCCTTAAACAATATACGATGACCTGCAATAAATGTTCTATGATGAAGGCCTACTAAGAGAGGAACTCCTGTAAATATAATGTGATATTCTTATTGTTTATGTATAATATCTAGGAAGTTTTACTATTTCGGTTATCTCAATGACTACAATACCACTTCTGGAAAAATAACACCATTACCACATTTCCAAACAAAAACAATAACAACTGTCTAGGACATTATAAGATTGTTATTATTGACATGTTAAATATATATATATATATATATATATATATATATATATATATATATATATATATATATATATATATGTATATATATACATATAATAATATGTATAATAATATAATCATAATCTAAATGTGTCTGAATATTAGAATGCCTCGTTTAACATTGTTAATTATAAAATATGAATATGTTTGCATATACATATTACGATAGTCTAGAAACTAAAAGTCAGATTTACAAACGTTTATTTAGTCGTTCATGGGTAAATAAAAAATTTTGAAATGAAATTTAATTTATTTATGTTGGTATTTCCTATACTGGCAAGGGGGTCTGATTTAGTAATCCGTGTCTTGCGTGTGCCCTAAAAACAACTCCTATAAAAAATGCACATTATAGAAGCTAAATGACAAATAGATACAGGTTGTCCCTGTGTACACTCGTCCCTAAAGGTTATTGTAAATTTTATTATTTTTTATGTTATATATATATATATATATATATATATATAAAGTTATTTATTCCAATAATTATTACAATTCAACCATAAAAATAATGTCACTGCAATTTCTACACATATCACATTTAACAAGTACAACATTACATTTTATTTTTTATATTTTTTTTTATTCCTGCTACCTGAATTTTAAACCAATAATATTTAACCTTCAAACGATAACTTTTTTCATATATGTCGTTATTTTCCCTACATGTAAACACATGCAGTGTGATTAAATTATTGTGTAATGTAAAAAAAAAAAAAAAAAAAAAAAACGACTCGTCTTAGACAATGACAGTGTAATTTCGTAACTGCAGTGAGACGTATATGAAAATAAGTGATTGTTTGAAATTTAGTAAATATTAATTACATTCTATGAAGTATAATTTTCAGGTAGTGTGATGTATTTGTCTTCAATCCCTGGTCCTTCTCAATGTTCATATTTATTTTTTAACTTATGAAACATATTACTATTTCTTATACTACACTAAAATTATTGTTATTGTCCAGAATATTGTGTCGTTATGATATATCTCAATAAATTTCTTCTATTTGTCTTTTAATATGCTTATTGAATGCATGGAAAAACACTGATAACTGTTTCAAAACTTCTAATGAATTCTCTAAATTCACTTTACCAATATATTATATAAACATTAGTATCGAAAATGGACCCAAGACTACCTTCTACTTATAATCCAGTACGTCAAACACTCTAAGATTATACAAATAGGTTGTGCCCCAGTGGTTGTGTTAAGTGATAACTCAAGGCATAATGTCATTAGTGTTACGTCAAATTACCTTTGTATTGTCAAGGTGGCAAGACTGTATGGTCACGTTAATTATCTTTGTCTAAACTATAATATAACCTGACTGTAAACAGATGACTAAACTGATATTTTGTAATGAGATATTGAAATAAAGCTGCTTTTAGAAACGTAATTATACAATATGAAAAGTGATATATTGATAATAAACTGTTAATTTGTATGATGAAAATATAGATTTACATAAACTAGTGTAATAATTAGCGACAACTTTTACCAGTCATATCCATTTAAATTACCTTTGAACTTTTATATTGGCCACCTCTGCTCTTACAGTTTTCAGTAGAAACGGTATTTAATTTAATACAAAACGCCAGTGGGTAGAGATAAATTTATAACTTCAAGTGATCACCCTAAATTAAATTTTTATCCTTTATTTATTTCAGTTATAATTTCTTAATTTGAAAAAAAAGAGTCATTTTTTTTTCTTCTGCAAATTTTCATTTGTTGAATATAATTATCTGTAGGTCAAAAACTCTAGCTGGAGTTCTCAATAAACTTTCGTCTAATTTTGATCAAGTACAATATAAGTATCAGAAAGACTGAAAAAAATGTTCACTTTTTATTCATATTGTTATGATGACAGAGGGATTTTTTCCTTTAAACTACTACGGGGAAATATACAATTGGTATAAATTACTGGTTCTAATTCATTGTGGGACAATAGGAAATATGCCAAAATAATATCGAGTTTTTTAATTTTTTTATATTAGTGGTTGGCAGGAAAGGTTTGACAATCATTATTGTAACTCTTCCTTACGAAATATACCGTGTTGCTCAAAGACCAGTTTTACATTTATGTTGTTAAATAAATGTAATTACTCGCATATTAATTTTGATTAAACAATCCATTTATGAAATAATAAAGTTTGTCAAGACTTATTTTATTGAAGCAAACAAATAACAAACAAATATATCATCCTACAAATCGTTCAGGAAACTTATTTTTAATTATTTGTAGTGTATCAGGTAATTTCTGAAGAATGTCCTCCCAGCCTTCTTCAATCTGTCGAGAATGTAGGGAAAACCCTGTCGCAGCAGCCTTTCTAAATTCAAAAGCCCATTATTTAAAACAGTGCATTATTTAAATATTTTTTCTCAATTAACTTACAACGTGTAGTGATATAATAAAGTTACAAATCTAACAAATAATAGCTTCTATAATTTAATCAAATCTTTGTTTACGGGTAGTTTAGAGATATGTAACATTTTGTTTTGCAATTATTAAAAATTTAACAATACTTTATTCAATACTTGTATATGTCTCCTAATAACTGTATATAGCTATTAAACCTTATAACAAACAATGAATTAAATTGATTACTACTAAAAATTATAGATTCACTACAGTTCATATTTTGTTACTGGGTAATAACTTGTGTTACAGTTTTATTGGGTGAAAAAATAACTCAATTTGAATAATTAAAACCATCCCTAGAAACGTAAAATATTTTAAAATAAGTAATGTAAATACGAAAGTGTAAGACAGGTCTTGTACAATATAATATTTTATGAGTTACTACTAGATGTAATATAATATAGATGTTTCTGTATTTAAGTGCATTTTGTAGTATAGGTAATCGGTAAGTAACATTGGTAAGTAACAAATATTTGAACAAATTTTTGGCAGTAATTTTTTGAATTTTCACTAAATTATTATTTTTCTCCCATATAGATATGATCTAATAATACAAAAACAATGATTTTATTTTATTTGACAAGGAAAATAAATCAAAATATTACTTTTTAACCAACATATTAATAGTTAAAATTATGGAATAAAGGCAACGGATTAAACCTTTCTGAAATTTTAAAGTTATGGGGTTATGGGTAAATTTCATCAGAAGAACCTGATTGCTTTGCTCCTCTTCAATGCTTTTGAATGTTAAAAGTAGAATATAGTGGTTAATATTATAATTAGTGAATGTTTATTTTACGAAGGCTATACTGAAAGCGTAGAATTAAATACAGTATTTAAATAGTTCTCTTGTGTTGTACAACTTGTGACATGTAAGTTGTAAAAATATTATTTATTTTTAACAACTATTGGTAAATTCCACAGTTAGTATGCTGCATACATTGCAAACTGAAAACGGATAAATTAAAAGAACTGCACAAATCTTGACCTAAACTACTTTGTGCAATAAAAAAACATATGTTATTTCAATAAAGTTGTTAATTATTATAAATTTGAAAAAAAAAATCTTATTATAAATACTCGTTTAAAGCTGGGATAGGTATTTGAACCAATGAGGTATATATATATATATATATATATATATATATATATATATATATATATATATATTACAATATTGAGTTAGGAGTGTGTATATGAAATTTCTTCGTCCAACTTTGTAAATATTTTATTGAAAAATGTGAATTTCACTTTTCCATATCATTACGTAACGTGTTAAAATACATTTTTTATGAAACCAAACCTTCATTCCAAATAATGATTCTTGGATGATCTCATTGCACAAATAGACAAGTGAATTAATATATTATCTGTTAAATAGTGCGAGCAGTGGAAGCGGGGGCACGTAAAATAAGTTGTTTTTTAAGACAAAAATTTCAAACATAGAGCAAGCTTTGATTAAGAATGTCCTACTATAAATATAAGAACTTAATGTATTAACTTCACTCTTTACTTTGTTAGTTTTCAATGTATAACTTCGTAAAAATTTCCTGTTTGGAACTTTCCGCTTCCGCAGTTAGCGTGTTGCATGTAGGATAATTACGGTGGGAGCCAGGGACAGAGAAAAACGAGTGGGCGATTAATTTGTTACATAAATTAAACCCCCTGCACACGTGCTGACCTTAAGTACTTGTGCAATAATTGAACACGGCTTATTCAAATATTAATTTAACGAAAGTGGAAATATTCTTATCTTAAAATCCTAAATAAAATCTTTAGGAGTAAGTAATGAGCCGCATCAATAATTATTTTAATGATTTTCCATAACATTTAAAAATATTAAAAAAGGAAATATTTCATTGCTTATCTATTCATAGACGTATCCATCTTTTCGTCTATCGAACTTCACAAAGTTGTGTAATTTTATATCTGTAAGCACTCATGTAACCCGACATAATGTAAAAACTAAACTATTATTAAAACCCACTTCAGCTCCCTCCTTGCAATCAATATTCTATATTCTTAGTACACAACTGGATAATTAAAATAAAATACTGTTATACGTTTGTTGGGTAGTTTAAACAGTAGAAAATGCTACAGAGTACCAAGATTTATTTTGTATATTAGTGTATGAAATGGTACAAAAATACAATTTAATTCTAAATTTTTAATATGCGCTAAAAACAACAAAAGAAGAAATAATTTAAATTACCATTTAAAAATTGTATTGGATACAGTGAGGAGTAAAGTTACCGGGGATTATATTGTCTAGTACAAATTCATGAATAATAAATGTAATAAAATATTGAAACAATTAAACATTGTCTGAATGGATACTTTCATAAAAACTGTTAGAAACTTCCGATTATAATATGACTTATGAATGTAATTAACAAAAAATTTCATACATTATAAATTTGAATGATTATAAGTAATCCGTTGTTGCTTCTCCCAACAGCCTTTTTCAATATGTCGATAAAGTCGGGGAAATCTTGACCCAGCAACTTTTTTAACTCTTGAAGACAGTCAAGAGTCTATTTTTATTATTTTTTGTTCACAATAATTACTTAACAACATTATATTTTTTTATATTCACAGTGAATTTAAATTTCCTCATTAAAAAAGACAGGAATTCAATATAATTTATTTGATATATTCCTAAACATAGTAATATGTTTAGTATTAATCAATAGTCGGAATGACGATAACTAATATGTGTCGATAATATTCCATTAATTTTAAGAAGATGTTACTTGGTTCATAAAAACTGAGGCACTAATTATTACTCTATATTGTTCATTTATAAAAACTGGAAATAACAAATGTTTAAAGCTGATCATCGTAATCCAAAAATATAAATTTTAATGATAGACAATTACATTTAATTTTGTGGGGTATTACATTGCCATCGTGTGTGTGTGTGTGTGTGTGTGTGTGAACGTTACACATTAATCACACACAGTATCGTGCCTATATTAAAATATTAGTATTTTTACTAAGGAATTTTTAAAATTATTTAGTTTTCATTACAAACTTATTTTATTGTTTCATCCAATGTTGTGTTTTCTTTTAAACGTGACTAAGAAAATATCTTGTAGCTTAGTCAATTTCTTTGTCATTTAAATTTCACTAATTTACAGTTCCTAATAAATAGAAGAGATCATAACGAATAATTATCTTTAAAAGAACATGTAGTTACGATACACCCCTTTCGCTATTATTTACTTCTTCTATTCAAGTTTTTTTCTAAATATTTAGAGTTTAATAATTTTCCTTAAAGTTTATGATGTAATGAATGGCTGTAAAGGTTATAATTGTATGTGGACAGATTTAGTTAGGGTTTACTATGTAAGTTAGTTTATTTGGTTTTACGATTTTTGTACTCGTTTTACGTCAAATCCGAATAGTAAAATGAAACAAGAACAAAATGACTTATAAAAATGTTCCCACGTTCTCAATCATTACATTCTGTTTCCACATTCAACATTTTTGGTAAAGTACAATATTAATCTTGTATGGTTGTTTGCTGCTGTGAAGTTTGGGTCTTCACCTTCGTAAAGGGAGGGTAATAACACAATATTTGTATACTTAATCATTGCTTTCTATTTAAAAGTCTCTATTAAAGAATAATGCATTTTTTGAGTGTAAATGCTCCACATATTCAATCTTTTCTGAAAGTATATATTTTGTGTCTCCTCTGATAAGAGATACCAAATTGTCGGGTGTCAGAAAAATATAACCGTTAGTGACAGCAAATATTTAATATTATTTATTTAGGAAAATGTAAGATAAGAGGGGGGGGAGATGCGAATTTTACAGTAGATTCATTTCTCGATCAAAATTTAATTATTTTTACTAACTGTGCTTGACTTTACCAATAGTGAGAAAAGCTCACTTCAAAAAAAAATAATAAAAAAAAAAGTAATAATAAATAAATAAATAAAATAGTCGGAAAATTACGAAATTTACAAAATAGGTGCAGAATACAATCGATTTTTTTAAAAGGGGGGTATACTTTTTCCTGCAGAAGTTGCAACCACACAAAATGTCTTTGTAACCACATTTAAAAACCTTATAAAATGGTACTCATATCCACATTTTAATATACAATATTTTAACTACATTAATAAACTGTCATCCATTTGTAAAACTGTATGTGTTTAAAACACCACTTGGTATTGGTATGGTATGACATGGTTTCAAGTGCATGTATTTTATTTATTTTATTTTTAGGAACATAACTACAATAATTCACCTATTTAGAGTTTTATGTCCAAGATAACCATTTTAAAAATGATAAAAAAGTTTATTTAGCAGTCTGTATTAAATATCGTGATTTATAAAAAGGAAAGTATTTGGTGAGAATCTGTGTTTTTATTACATCAAGTGTCGTAAACGTAAATAATAATAAAAGGAAAACTGCACATAAAAGTTCTACATAGCCCAATAGTGTTTAGTTTAAATGAATACTGTAATCCATGATTGTCTAATAACTTTGAACCAGAAAATTGTGGATCCGTTTATTCATATTGTGAGTGTTTACCTGTTATCCAATATTTAAATATGCAATGGACGTTTACAGTCCCATTAATTAAAACAATATTTTGCTTCTTTACATGAAGTCCACTTTTTCCGATGTTTACTTTCTAACGTACTGTTGTTTAGAATAAAGAGTTTGTAGTTTATACAGTAATTAATATAATAAAACCTAATAAAAAACAAAATCTGAACAAATTGTGACATCAAGAGTATTTACTTTCACCAAACACAAAAGGGTATCTCTTGTTTGTTCCAACACACATTAAATATAAACTCTTACAAAGATTTTTTTTTGTAATAAAATTCTCCCAGTAAATAAATTTATTTTTACAAGCAGCCTATCAATTTTAATTTTGTCATAAACATAAGAAAAACTAAACATGATTTAATGGAAAATTCTGCAGCTCAATGGGATTATTTGCGGAAGATATTGTCTAACATAATTATTTTATTATTACGTACGCTAATATTTTGTTTCTAAGTTTGACTAATCAAATACCACTGATCCTATCACATTTATTTAATTGAATGGCCTGAAAATATATACAAATTTTGCTGTCTTAGTTAATACGAAAACCTGCTAGATTGTATTGTTGTCCGTTAGAAGAGACTAAACAAATATGCTGATCAGGAATGGGGGGGAAACAAACAAACAACTGATACTTGAATCTAGACATTACAATTTGGTAAAGTCAAACAATAAAAAAAAAATTATATATTAAATGTAAAGTATATTATAGATTATATTTTAATGACTGTCTTTAAACAATGCCAAATTTAAAAGATTGAAGACTATCTATGAAATATCTATTCATATCTTTTTTGTTTTTAGAAGCAGGATTGCTGTTAAATGAACATAAACTTGGATAAATCTCCTTCGCTAAAGACTTTTTATTTTATATATTTCTTATAGTATTATGGCGTACTAATTTTCCTTACGATTCCAGTAAAGATGTCCTTGAGAGAAGGTAAGATTTGTTTTATGAAGCCGGATGCAGTTAAAGATTTTTATTCATCCTTAGTCTGGTCATTTCATTTTTACGATTCTTGCAGTCATTTCACAACGAGGACCAAACATGTTTTACGTTACGCGATATTATTTGTATGCTGAGAAAATATATTACTATACAAAATTATTTCTTCTTATAATTTATAATAATACATTATTTCCTATTTGTGTATATCGTTTGGATTTAAATTAATAAAATACCAGTAAAGCCTTGCGAAACTTTTGAACATTCAACAATCCCCTTCCGTTTTATTTAGTGTGTTGTTGTATTGTTACTACAACAGTACAGTATTTTAATATTTCATGATAATTATATGTATGCAATTAAACTTAACAATATTCATGCATAGAATTGATTATAAAAAATTTAAGTTATGAAAATAATTAATATAAAATATTTTTAAATTTATTACGGTATTAAAGAATCTCTGCAGTACTCGGCTATATTGTGTGTTGTGTGAGCGTGTATGTGTACTTTAAACGTAATTGCACTAAGTGTAATATGAGTTTATTCTTAATTCCTATTATCTATTTATTTCAAATTGGATAATATACTTCTACAAAATACATAAATAAAAATATGTTGTAATCGTTTATTCAATTAGCCTACTTCTTTTTGCGAACATGTGGACACATTTACTTTTGGCAGATTCGGAAGGTATTCAATTTTTTTTGTTATTCCCAAATTCCGCAGTTATAGCGGATCATGCATCTTTTTAATATAACCGGCTATATCTGTTGTCGTTTTCAGTTGAGTTAAACATTTCCTTTAATAGTGGAACCCGATTCGGCGTGTTTGTTATGTGTTTTTTATTACAACTAAAATTTCACTCAAATGAAATTGTAAATTATTTATGTATTACGTAAACATATTATACATATTTCAACACAATGCCGCTATATCAAGTATTTTATCAATCTCTTGTTGAAAATAAATAACCTGAAATATGTTGCATAATATAACACATTTACTTATATATAATATATGTATTAAAATTTTATATGTGTCTGTAATAAACATTTTGAGAGAAGTACTTGTATCAACAAATATTATTTATTTTATAAAGTTTAGGCTCTAGTAGGTAATAAGGTGAAGCAGAGCTTTAGAACTAAACTTCTGCACGACAAGAAATGCCCATTAGGGTGGTTAGTTAAAGATAAAGCACATTAGTTCATTTATCCTAAAATGGGTGGTCTCTGGCTTAAATATCGCACATGATATTTTGGTATTTCATCAAAACAAATGAAATATTCATAATCCCTTTAACAAACGTATCAAAATTTGTAAAACTGAAAATCACCGATTGTTTGTTTATATGTGACTTAGATATTGAGGGGCACATTTGTGCGTGTTTGATGTTTGAAACTTGTATTTATATTTTTCTTATTAAAGATAAACACACATTTTATTCACATACTTGTCAAACTATATGATGGAAATAAACTATATTGATTGTAGTTTTCAATATTTGCCAAATGTTTCTGCGGATTCATCTTTGAAAGTTTATTACATACAACAAGAAAACCTACAGTGTCACCAAGTCACCATTGAGATGTGGGATAAAAATTTCTCACTTTTGTATTTATTTATTTTTTGAAAGCCCATTCAATCCAAACATCATTATTAGAGTTACATGGTGGATAAAACAAACAATATTTGTTCCGTAATAACTTGCACTGTGGGAAATGGTTAGTGGTTGATCACGAATTTCAATATGTAATAAAACACAATATCTATTCAAATTTAATAATTTTTGGTAAGGATTTAATAATTATTCTTTAAAAATTAGCGACACACAAACAATAAAATAAATTTTATTTTATTTTTCAACTTAATAAGTGATTGTGCTGTACATTTTTTAAGTAATCATTTTAAACGTAACAGAGTTTGATAAAGCTCAACAGGTTACAATATTATATTAAAGTAAAAAAAAATTAACTATATCGTTGTTATTTAACAAGTCATATCACGTAAATGTAGATAGAAATTTGAATTCGTATTTATATTTAAAAAAATTGTTTATGTTTTTTTAAATATTTATTTAATATACGAATTTTTATTAGCGCTTTGTCGCCTTTTTTCGATTTTTCCACTATTTATAAGGATATTTAAACGTGATTCTACAAGGGTTTCATAAAACTGTTATAGTTATATCTTAACATATAATAAGTTCCTCTTACGATATTTTATTAGAAATATCAGCAAAGTTTACAACTTCCTAATCCTTAACTCAGATATGAAGACATTGTTAATCCTTTAAAGCTGTTCATAAAATACGTTTTATTAGAAATAAATTATTTCATTGGAGTTTAATGCATATATAAGACTTGTCATAAAGTTTCTTATTTACAACAAACATTCATTGTTATGGTTTGACCTAATATAATGTTGTAGTCTTACTGCGTCTAGACTAAAATATGTTTAAAAGAAAATACATTTTTCTTATGTATATATATATATATATATATATATATATATATATATATATATATATATAGAGAGAGAGAGAGAGTGAGAGAGAGAGAGAGAGAGAGAGAGAGAGAGAGAGAGAGAGAGAGAGAGAGAGAGAGAGAGAGAGAGAGAGAGACAACTACCACGTCAGTATCAAAAAAATTAAACCATAGTAATTGTACCACTAAGCTTACATAATAAGAGCTACACATTAAAACATTCTATATTTTTATAATAATCTATAGTTATGATCAGACCTTTATAATTGTGGGGTTATTTTATGCTCCTGTATCATATTTATGCGTTCCTAGTTCATCCAAAACACGTAATTTTTACACCAACAAACTAGAGCCTCTTGGCAATTAGATTGTTACGTCACTGACAGATTTTATGAGGCTTTTATGTTTTAATGCCATGTTAACTAACATAATCTATACACACTGAAAATCTTAATCGAGTTTTATTGGTGGCTCAGATATACTTATGTAGCAGATTACTAGTTTACTCGTGATATTTGAATATTTATTGGCGAATTCAGTATTTTTTGGGTATTTTAAGAAATAGTTTTTTAGGAATCTCAGTTTACCTCAACTATAAACCAGTTACTGGATAAACTGAATACATAACTTAGATAATTTTCTCTACGTTCCTTGTTATAGACAAACAGAAAACACTAAAAACACTTCTGCGAAGTGTCAACAATATTTATGTTTTAAAAAAAATAAACGTTGTATATGTGAAAAACGAAAATGTCTGTTCTTTGTTTTTTTTTGTGATTCCCAATAATAAAATAAAAAAGTAGAGAAAAATAATACAAATAATAGTGTAATATTTATTCATTGCAAACATTCATTGACAATTTACCTAACCACAAGTCATCCCTATGACTAAATTTAATACAATAATAGATCCCAAACCCTATTTTCTTACCACTAATTCGGACCATTGTAATATGACACAAATCCAATTTTGTGAAAGTCTGGATTCCGAAATTAGAGTTATCAATTTTAAATATAATATAATATAATATAATATAATATAATATAATATAATATAATATAATATAATATAATATAATATAATATAATATAATATAATATAATATAATATAATATAATATAATATAATATAATATAATATAATATAATATAATATAATATAATATAATATAATATAATATAATATAATATAATATAATATAATATAATATAATATAATATAATATAATATAATATAATATAATATAATATAATATAATATAATATAATATAATATAATATAATATATATATATATACTAGTATGTACCTATTTCGAGTAAATTACACAAATGCTATGTGTATAAATAGAGATACAGTACTAAGAACGTGGGAAAAATCATTTGGTAAGTGTAAACTTTATCGTATATTTTTACTTTGTGATTTTTTAAAGGCATTCTACAGTTATCTACTTTTATAATAGATATAAAAGATTCTATGCTTTACTATACAAGACTGAAGTATGGTCTCTAATAACATTACCAATTTTATACAATTTAAAAATTGGTAAATGAAGAAAGCTTATTTTGTCGGTAATTACTCTTTACACCAGACTTCGTTTTCATAAAGAACTATTACATATATAATTATATCTAATTTAGTATAGGTACCATTGTTGTATATGGAGTTTTTAGTTGATATTTTATTTTGCTAACTTTGGCAATTAAGTTGGAATTCGACTTAGTTTGATTTACTATGAAATTTAAATTTACAGACAAAAACAATAGTACAAATATTTAAAAAAATTATAGCCATAAATGAAAAAAATAAAAAGAGAAACTTGTGAAATGATAACTTTATATTTTTTTAAGTTATCTATTAAATGCGTAGAATAAAATTAGGTCAAATAAAAACAACATTAGGTAGAAACCGATGTGAAGTTAAGAACGAAGGCGTTATAAAATATAGCTAGAATTTATGTGTGATAATGAGATCGATTTATTGTTTGAGAAGCAAATTTAGTATTATTACTTTAGGGTTTGTTATATTGTTGCACGTTATTATAAACACATTGAGTCCTTACATTATATTTGCGTATGTAAGCCAAAAGGAGTTTCTATTGAGAAAGATAAGTCACAAAATATCTAAAGTACCTTTGTTATAATTAAAGTAGGAATTCTGTTACTTTGTACTTCAGCTTTTAAAAATTTTAAACGACATGGATACCGCGAGTTTACATAACAAAGCAGTTAAATTCTACAGCAATTTACTTAATATCCATAAACAACCAGTTAGTTTCGAAACGTCTATTATGTTTTGCTTGTTATACGAAGTTAGTTTTGGTAAGTTTTTATTCTTCGAAGAGTGGAATGGAAAGGAAAATGTAATTTTCGATCAAGCAACTCTTGCAGACGGCTCGGTAGTTGTGCAAACATCCAGATATGGAGTGTACAGTGCGTTTTCTATAATGCTCTAAGCACAAGTCTGGGAAAGTATAGTCCAATATTCCAAGCCGAGGTTTCTGCAATTCTAGTATGCGTCAATTTGGGTATAATTAGGGTTGTATCAACAAATGCGTAATCATAGTATCCGATAGTCAGGCTGTCCTTAAGGCTTTTGACTATAAACAAATGTCCTACATGCTGGCGTGGGAGTGCTACCAGGCTCTCTACACACAAGCCTCCATAATCTATGTAACCTTAAGCAGGTTACCTGGTGACGCAGGTATACGTGGTTTTTATGTACCGATTAACTGACCAAGAATGGTGGAAAATTGCCATTATTGGGTCCAGAGCCAGTCTGTAGCAATCAAAATGTTTTGCCTACCTTACTACTGAAAATTGGTACAACGACAGTATTGTACTCTGGACAAAAGCTCGGCATAAAGATTATCAGAGCCACTGCTCAACAACTAACCAACTCGTTACTGAAGCTGGATAGAAGCAATCTAAAACAAGTTATGGCGTTTCTTCCTGAACACGTTCACTTCAGGAAACAGTTGCTAACACTCAGGATCACCAATACTGATCCCGCTTGTAGGGTATGTAAACAATCTTATGAGACTGCCACTCATATCAAACTGGAATACGAGAGGCTTGAGGCTAACAAAAGCCACTTTTGGACCTCTAAAACTGAATGATGACTTCGATGTAAGTAGAGGACGATAGGTCCTGAACTTCGTTGAAGGCACAAATATCGTAATGCTTTGTTAGTAGGTCCTTGGGGTATTCAATAAATTTGGGTTGGCGTAAAAGGATATTGATTCCTAATGCGTAATAAACTAATCTAATATAATACAACTTTGTTTTATTAAAAATACGCTAAATCTAAATTTTCACGCAATATTTAACTACATTCAAAATAAAAATTATGTTTACTTTATTGCTTGCAAATGGTCAATAATGGTTAAAGAAATTTAATAACAATCTATTTTATATTTTAAAAAGTATTTAGTCGTACTTAAACTTTTTTACACAGGGTGTAAACTTGCAAACTTAGAGAAAAATCATGTTATGATTTTATTATTACGTCAGCATTTATTTATTGCAAGATTTTATGGCCTTGCCGTCGATAATGTTACTAGTATACAATTTAACATAATTACCCAATGGTCGCATAAAATATTGATATTATATTATATAAATAAACACCTTTTACTACTTATCAAACTTTAACTATGTTATAAAAACTTTACTACATCGTAAATGCTTTAAAGCTGTTCATAAAATACGTCTTATAAGAAAAATAATGATAAAATTGTAGTTTAGAGTTGTCATCATCTATAAGACATTTAACTTTTCTCCTGTAATTCTTGGTCTTTGTTTTTTATATAAACTATTGATTGTAGCCATTAGTATGTATTGAGTTTATTGTGTTTATTCTGTGGATCATACAAATATAAATTTGTTAAAAAATATAATTGGCTATAAAAAAAAGAAATATGTAATAGATTATAAAATAATAGCTTTTTTCTAACTTTTTATGAAGTATAATGTGTTGCCTTGGACTGTTTAATATATAATATAGTTAATTACCTTAGAGGTTGTCCTCAGTCCGTATATTGGTTATAGCTATAACCAATATACGGACTGAGGACAACCTCTAAAATAAATTTTTTTTCTAACATAAGAGGTAAATTCATGATTTTACACATTTTAAATTGCCACATACACGTTTTAAGTTACATTTTGGAATTAATTGTTGGGGGAACAGTGCAAACTTCTTATAATGCTGACGTACTGCGTTGTCAACAATTTGACTTCAGAGATAGTGAAACAGTCGAGATGCGTGTATATTCTGTGCGCTATCTTAGATTGTGCATGTATATTTTTTGTAAGTAATGAATATTAGACACATGTATTTTCCGTTTGTTCAAGACAAAGTAAAAATTTGATCATTAGTCAACATTGATTTTGACTTTCAATTTA
Source organism: Aphrophora alni (assembly GCA_963513935.1). NCBI lineage: Eukaryota > Metazoa > Arthropoda > Insecta > Hemiptera > Aphrophoridae > Aphrophora > Aphrophora alni. The sequence goes on along the minus strand of OY740774.1, from coordinate 61,711,914 downwards.
GTAACTGATATTATATCTTGTTATACGTTAAGGGATAATAATTACCATGTAATAACAGTATTTTATTACTGTAATGTATTAGGCCTAACATTAATAATGTAATAACAGTATTTGCAATAATGGCATAAAAGTCACATCATTTTCAACTTTCATTTTGTGTTTATATAACTCAAATTACTATTTGGGCTGTATATTTGTCAATTTTGTAAGACGATAACTAAGGTAGCAATTTTTCAATACAAAACATAACATACATTATTATTAATAAACAAAGCCTAGAGTTGATAATGAGTGAAACGAACTTAGTGATCTCATTTAAATTTAGTGACCTTTTATCAACCGAGGCTAAGTGTTGGACATACGAAATTAATTGTAGCTCTTTTGGACCTAAAACAATCTAGAATGCTCTAACTTGAAACAACTTTAATGGGGAAGGCATACAGTTTGCACTACAAACAATCCACAATGCTCTGATATAAAACAATCTATGTAAAGACATGATAGCGGTTATATTCTGTGAATATAATACGGTTATTTTAAAAGTGATGTTCAATAATTTTTTCCTATTTTTACTCGTTCTTTTTAATCATTAATGACAATATCACAGCTCAAAAAGACTACAAAATTTAATTTGAAATATATATCAACTGTCTAGAACATTGTATATACAATATTAATGAAGTATTATTTGATATACACATTTAATGTTAGTGATTGGAAATACTAACAGGCTAAATTATTACCCTACAATTTTGAAACGTAATATAAATTTATATATTGGTGTATTTACAATAAATATTTTTACGCCAGACTGTTCAAAGTACAACAATCTGTGCAACAGATTTTCACTGTTAGTAAAAGGATTATTAAAGAGGCTTCCTATAGTCAGAATATAATGTCATTAAAAGTCTCCGTATTCACTAAATTGAATTAAATTTATTGCTATACCTTATTCAAAAATTAAATGTAGAGTTTAACTTTTATTGTGTTTTAACAATATTTGTATTATTTTTGATGGATGGTTTTTATTTTAGATATGTAACTTGGACTCTTATGTTATATTTGTATTTTTTTTTTAATATGATGATGGTTTGAATTATATTATATTTAACCACTTAACTATTATTTGTTGTATTAATTGGGAAAACGTCAATACAATTATATTGTAAATGTATTTATTATTTATAATATAAATTAAACATTACAATTTAAAACGAAATTATAAAGTGGAAGAAAATATAGGTATGGATATGTCACCAGATGTACAAAGAATGCTCAAATTAGTATTTAAACATTGAACAATTATAAAATGTGTGTTTTATGATATTATACAAAAAACATACAAATAAAATACGAAACTTAATCACTCATTTTTATTCGTTATTGGAAAACGTGTACCTATTTTTAGACGCGACACTTGTCGATTGAAACAACATGAGATCTTTCATCTCTGGTTCACAATGTAGTATCGAGTTAGTAACGATCATTGCAATGCGACACACGATAAATTCTTCTTGTAAAATATCTGTAACTCGTAAAAGTATACGCAACTGGATATTGCATACGGTTCTACCTCATCAATTTATTTGTTATTGGATTTACTTCATTTCCTCTTGTATCGATTGACTCTTAGTTCATAACATATCATTAGTACTAAATATGAACGTAATGCATAACATGTGATCTAATTGATGGACATTCTTCATTATATATTCGTTTGGAAATACAATTTAATCTGACTATTCAGTAACAGTAGCCTACTGCTATAAAAACCATTAAAAATTTCTCATAATATTATAGAAATATACTAAACACAAACTACGATGTATTGCCCTTAGTTTAGATATGTGATTGTTACGTCACTGGAGGCTCGCATGTTACCATGATATGTTCACGCCATATTTAGCAACATATATCTATAAACACTGGAAATATTAAAGTAGTTCCATGCTTGATATACATTTACTGACGTAAAACGTTACCTTTTCAATCGTATCTTCAATATATAATATTACTAAAGTGTTTTATAGGAATCATGATAAATATCATCTTAAAGCTTTTAGTATACCTTAGCTATAAAACAATTGCAGTTGAAGAGAGTTATATTACTAATATATATATATATATATATATATATAAATTATATTACTATATGTTATAAATTTGATTACCTTCTTTGCTCTTTCAAATGAATTATCTTATGGTTTTTATGCGTATAATTTTCACTACTCATGGTACCATCTTATTTATCTCGTAAAATTCATTGTTATTGTTAAACATAAATATCATGTGTGAAGTTTTATAGAAACTTATACTTTATTGTTCTGGATGAAGGAAAGTAAATTTTATTTTTTATTTTAGTCGTAAAGGTTACAAAATTCGAATTAATAGTAATGGCAACCATAGTAATTACCCCACCCAATTTACACATCATCCTTGTTTACTAAATCAAAAATATATATGTTGTAAATTTATTGAAATATATAATATTGAGATAAACAAACATACAACATAGTAGTAAAAGACTTTTAAAATAAATTATAATAATTTACAGACTTCAAATATATATATTTTAATATTATTTTTTGGATGTTCAAATATTAACAAAATTTTTATATCAATTTAATTATTTTTGTAAATCAGTCACTTATAGACTATAAATGGAATACATGGGTAGCTGCATCACGCGGTATTTTTTTGAAAATCTATCCTAAAATGCTAAATATTTTTACAATATAAAATATCACAATAGCTTACACTTTAAACCAAACAGTTTTTAAACTTATGTAGTAGAATTCAATATTACAGTTCCTGTGAATCTCAAGGTAGATTGATGATTTTTGTTAGTTTTTGTTTTTGTTTTCCCTTCTTTGTTTATTTATTCATACTGTACTACTAAATCTGTAAAACTGTGAACGTTTTAGAGAATCTATCACTAGACATGGCAACTTTGTTGTTGAAACGCGTTTAACTAAAGAGGCATACTATTGGTGTCCAAGATTTATTCGTTGATGACTATAAATGCGTGATTTATTAAATTTATATTAATCAATTGGAATGTTGAAATTTTACAAATCAATGTTATAATAGTATAGTGATAAAATTAAAGATAAGAAATTGATTTTGAATAATTTTAAAAATGAAACTTTTATCACTTATTATATGTTCAATGAAGATATATTATTTAAAGAAGAAATATTTTTCACATTATATATAACAAATTCAAATAGGATTATAGAAAGCTCTAGAGAGAATATGGTTTAGTTAAAAATTATCTCACAAGATATTTAATGAAATTAAATATAAACTATAAATATTTTATATTAATTTTAAAACCTAATTTTGACTATAAGCCAGTACAGAATAATTAAAATCAATAAGAATATATTTTTTTTAAATGCAGTATGCATCTAACTTTTTTTTTTAAATAAAGACGAATTAAGTATTTATTCTCTTTCGGAAGTGTATTTCCTAATTTGTATGCAAGAAGTTGAAATATAAAGCCTGGTTACCTTTCCTTCCCTCTCGGAATATCTGCGAAAGCCTCGACAAAAGGTCCTGAATCGTAAGACTAATTTTGGAATTGACTTTAAACTCATTAGCGATAATCTTGAAGTTCATATTAGATTAAAGTAATTTTATAAAACTGCTTTATAAACTATTAAGAATGATTTATCAAATGAACGTAACATCCTAAAGGTTTTGTTACGTACAAAAGAAACATTAGTATATATTATAAAAGAAAATCTCTACTATATTATAAATATGTTTTTGAAATTTGATAGCTATTATCGTGTTTAGTTACAGTTAACCCCAACTACAATACCAGACTGACGAAACATCTAAATTGAATATTCCAAAGTGTTAAATAATTAAATGTTTATATCACTGATTCAAAAAAATAGTATTTGTGTGTGATAAATATTTTAAATCTGTCGTTATTTTATACAATTACAATCTGTAGTTTATACATAAATAAAATTACCAAGGGTTAATTTGTTTAGTTATTTTGACGCTCGTTATTTTTAGTGGAGTTTCGCTTTGTACTAATTTTTTTTTTTTTTTTTTTTTTTTACTAGTTTTTTTTTAAATTTATTTATTTATATACAATTGCAACTAGTTAGAACTATCTAGCAATATTTTTCTCATATCAAACTGGCTGTGTGGTGAAAAGACGTCCAGAGTCGTCCTTCACAATGCAACTACACTTGATCATGTGTATTAATCCTGCACCAAGTCAACAGGTTTCTTTCTCTTCAGCCTCCGCACTTGTGGGACGTTGCTGATCAAATGTGCCACCTCTAAATTTTGATGATCACGGAGTCTGGTTGCATGCTTTCCAGCATACTTTTGTACCTCTTCGGCGACTAAAGGCACTTTCAAATCCCGATGAATGTCTGCATTTCGGATATACCATGGTGCTCTGACAATACAACGAAGCACTTTGTTCTGAAATGTCTGTATTACTTGGATGTTACTTTTTTTGGTGCATCCCCACAATTGAATGCCGTAGATCCAGATGGGCTTTAGGATTTGCTTATACAGAAGCAGTTTATTATGTACGGACAATTCAGAGTTCCCTCCAATAAGCCAGTACATTTGTCTGTACTTCATTCCAAGTTGTTCACGTTTCTTTTTCACGTGTGACTTCCAACGAAGTTTAGCATCCAGAGTCATCCCCAGATATTTTGCCTCGTTTGCATGTGGAACGATCTGTCCATTAATCATAACTGGCTGATACACATAGTGTTTGTTGGTAAAGTTGACATGAGTAGACTTTCCTTCATTTAGTTTAATACGCCATTTTCTAGTCCAGCTGTTAACACAATTGATGGCTGATTGTAACTTGGCAGTAGCTGCTTGCATGTCTTGTCCAGTAGCAACTAGAGCGGTGTCGTCAGCGAATGTGGCTGTCAAAACCCCATCATTCTTTGGGATGTCACTTGTGTATAGTAAATATATAGTTGGCCCTAGGACACTACCCTGAGGGACTCCAGCAGCAATACTTTTTAATCCAGAATAGTCCTCACCATGTTTTACTCTGAAGTATCGATCAGATATATACGATTTTAAAATCTCACTCATTTGCCTCGGTAAATAGCGATCAAGTTTACTTTCCAAGCCCTCATGCCACACTTTATCAAAAGCCTGAGCCACATCCAAGAATATAGTTGCACATATTTTTTTCTCCTCTAATTATATTATTTTAATTTAAATCAGTAAGTTATAGCTTAGTTATTGCAGCTCGTCCATAACTGAAGATGTCGACTATGTAGTTGAATGCGTACAAATCAAACGTACTATTTGTGAGGATTAGTGTGCAAGTTTTATTCTACCACAAATAATATTTTATTATAATCATATCTTTAAACTAATACTTTAAACAAAAGATTTTATAAGTCTTTCAATTTTATAAATTAAATATAATAAAAAATATATAATTATAAATAAATCATACCCTTAAAATTATGGGTGATTATTGAAGATAAGATATCTCGGATGAAATTATGGTGCTTTTTAAAGACACTTGAATTTGTTCGGGTATTTTCCGTGACGTATAGATTATTTTACTGCCTAAAATTACTTCACATTTCGAAGAAATGACGGTATAATCCTCTAGGATGGTAGTCTCTGCCCAAGAAATTCAATTACAGTCAGTCTTATAATTGTATTTGATTTGAGTTTAATTTGGTTCAATACTAGTTAGTCGCATATATGTAAAGTAGTTTATGTTCGTCTATTACTCACTAGTATACTTTGCTGAGAGGAATTAAAAGAAATTTGATGAGTGCTATTCCTCTATTTAAGTTATATTAAACTACAACCATTTATCGAATTTTTATCTATATCTAATTTATCTAATAAGTTATTTATTACAATAAACTAAAATTACAAAACATACACAAATGTTTTGAACTAAAAAAACAAATGCAAATCTAATAAAACCCAGTAATAAAATTTTGCCTCTTTTTAAATGGCTGCTTTTACACAGAAATTGATAAAAAGTGTACTGCACTCTGCAGTGAATTAACGGCATGTATCTTGATCTCTGAAATAATGTAAAGTGCTGTTCCATGTTTGCGTAATAAAACGTGGAAAATAACTTGTCTTACTTTATTGTTTAGAATCCTTTAACTTTAATATGGACTCAACCACTTTAAAGGGAATAAGGTTTTTGAGTTACACGTTTAACAACATTGTAGATTTAGAGAGTCTATTTTAGTTCTTTACAAATATAGTTTTAAAATCAAATAATTGAAATGAAGTGTATTCACTAAAACAATATTGCCGAGATACAAATTACATTAATCAAGTTATATATATATATATATATATAAAGATTAGGTACCATTTGGCTGCCTTATATGGCACGATTTGCATTCGATTTGGCGGCTGGTTCTAAATGGAAGCCGTATACGGCCGCCAAATTGCAGACCCTGTTATTCTGTCTTATAATGATGATTAATGACGAATAAAATTGATTTGTATTGGCAGTCAAATGGGACCCTAGTGTATATTTTTAGTTCCAAAAAGTTATGTCTTGGAGTGCTAGCATCGCTACGGTTCACAAGTGGATATTCATTTTATCAATTTCGGCGCAAATCTGGCGGCCGAGGTCTGGCAACGCTGCAATGAGACACTGCATCCTGTTTTAACGGATGTGGCTCGAAGCTCTGTCTCTCGTTTGCAGGAACTCCTGATTATTTCCTTATTTAGAAAAACTCTGCCTCTAAGGTTGTTTTTATATTGGATTTTTATTGACTAAACGATGGTTTCTGTTTCTTTCTTTCGAATCATCGCTCTTCTTTTTCTCCGCGGGTCTGTGTAGCTGTATAAACATAAACTATATGAAATAAATACAGGAAATAACTATCAGTATATTACCTGCTTGTTAGTCCGTCGTGTGACTTCTTTGATTCGTTTTACTACGACGCGTTTCGAGACCGTAGTCTCATTATCGCATTTTATTTTCATAGTTGAAAATTTTTTTTAAAAGGTTCATTCTAAGAGTGACAATACAAATCTAGTTTATAAAGAGTAATTACATTTGAATACAGAAGACATTTATTTGTTTTGTAGTGCTAGAAGGTAAACATTTATTTTATAATGCTCCTTATATGGTTTTTGCAATTGTAAATAATTTTAATACGTACATAATACTTATGAGCGGCAGATCCATTTAATAGCTAAGACATTGGAATTTTTAATGTTCGATAATTGCGTAAGAATAGATTTTGAAATAAGAAACATTCAGATATCATATGTATAGAAATAGCCAATTTTTAAATTTGAATGAGGTACACACTACACATTGCCACGGAGCTTAACGCTGTGCAGGTTGGAGCCGATTAGGTTAGTTTTAATAGGTCTACGACTCAATATTTATGCCTACGTATAAATATTGGGCATTCGTATGGCCGGAAATGAGATTAGCGCCCCAGAAACCCCCGATTACCGATTTTCACGGCTTTTCATCCATTTTTAGAGGTGTCAAAAAAATTATGCACTTTTAGAGATAGCCTACACTTTATTCACTTGTGATGCATTTCCGCTTTCTCCCAAAACTGGTCATATCTACACTTTTTTCCTGTATTCTTTTCCGCTTTCTCCCAAAACTGGTCATATCTACACTTTTTTCCTGTTTTCTGAACACGTTGCAGAAAACTGCAACCAAATCCGGAACTGTAGGCAAAAATTTATGAATTTTTTTTTAGTAGCCTACTTTGCCTGGTCTACATGTTTCCGTGTTTTCCATTTGGTTTGGGAACAGAAAACAATGTTTTTTGTTTGCTGAAACAAGTTAAATGTTTGTCATTTGTTTGCAAACTGTTCGAAAACATTTTGAAAACTTTCGGCAAACATCGAAGAAACAAATGAGAAATAGGTAAACAATTGGAAAACAATTTGTAAACAATGTTTCCGCAAACATGTTTGTAAGTGTGGACTAGGCTTAAGAGGATGAGCTAAAAGCGCAATGTGAACAATCCAAACCCGGTATGTGAAGCTGGCAGGGCCCAATTCCAAAATTAAAAAATAAATTATTAGTTTCGTTTGTTTATCGTTTGTTTACGTTTGTTTAGCTATGTTCATAGTTTGTTTAGCCTTAGTTCAAGAGTTATTAAAAAATGGGTGCTGCTAGGTTCAAATGGGTGCTGCGCCCAATTCAAAAATCTTTCCAAAAATAAGTGGAATCGTTTGTTTATGTTAGCCATTTTCATCATTTGTTTAGGCTCTGTAAACCATACATAGCCAAAAAATGTGGGCGCTGCTAGGTTCACACCAGTAGCGCCCATAAAGCATATTTACCCCAAAAATTAATTAAATCGTTCGTTTATCGTTAGTTTACGCTTTTTGAGCCTTAGTTTAGCAAGAAATTAAAATAATTTTCTTAATTCTCTCTACTAAAGTCACTGTTCAACTGCATGGTCAAATTATTTCTTCATACAAAAATTTCTTCATATGGAAATTTGATAAAAAAATTATCTTTTCATTATCTCCCTGCAGCAAATTCATGGTTCTATTTGTTCCTTTAAATTTAATTGCAACTGTTAAATATAAATATTTTGCTAATCACTTCATTTGAATCTTATTTATAAAAAAATAGAAAAGCAAACATAAAAAAAATAGGTAGCCTAAGGTATTTTATAAAGAAATTTACCAAATAATTTAGTAACAGTTATTGGTTTAGCTTCGACATTGAATCTTCTGTGTTATTTAATTTAGTTTTTTTATAATAAAGTCATTAAATTTTATCGTATCTTGATGATTTTCTCACAGAATGTGTATATATACTCTATTAGTATTTGTGTTAAATTTTATTCAAATTCGTTAAATGGTTTATTATAAATTTATATTTCGACATTACGAGACGACACAATCGATTATTTGAACTTTTACTATAAACGTTAATAACTTACGTAATTATTATATTTATAAAATTTTAATATCTGTTTTATATAGTTAATTAGAACATATGTGGAAAGTTTGAACCAAATCGGTTAATAATTATAAGTTTTCGATTAAAATTTATTTTAAAAAATCCAAAATTGAGTACATTATTATAGAAAACCGTGTAAGGTATATCTTAAAAGCTAGTTGTCATAAGTTATTTTTAAAAACAGATATAGATTCCTCAGGAAATTTACTATAAATTATCATGTTTTTATTAATATGTATTATTTTACAAGTTGTATAATGTAATATTGAAAACAATATTCATATTTTTAATTACCTGTTTCCAATAAAAAATGTAATAACTTTGAAAATATTCAACCAATTTCAATGAAATTTATACCAAATATAAAAAACATATATATAATAATGATATGAAAAAATTAAACTTTTAAATTAATATTTAATACGCTTACTAACTAGGCCTATAAAATTAAAATCGATTAAGTTATTTAACTTTTTGCCGTAAACGTTAATAACTTGCATAACTATTAACGAATCTTTATGAAGTTTTAATAACATTTTTTATATAGTTTTTAGAACATATGTGGAAAGTTTGAACCAAATCTGTTAATAATTAAAAGTTTTCGAAAAAGAAATATTATAAATAAATATTTATTTAATCAGCATTTACATTATATCGAATGGTATTCGTACAATTATTACTAATACATATTAATAAAAACTTGATAATTTATAGTAAATTTCATGAAGAATATATATTTGTTTTTTAAAATAACTTCCAATAATTAGTTTTTAAGACATAAACGTTTTTCTATAATAATGTACCCAATTTTCGATCCTTTTTTATAAATTTTACTCGAAAACCTATAATTATTAACCGATTTGATTCAAACTTTCTACATATATATTATTCTATATAACTATATTAATAACACATAAAAATTTCAAATATATTCATTAATAAATTTTCTTATTATTATTGATATAGAATAACTGATAGGTATATTCCGAAAAAACATCTATAACCAACCGGACGAGATATAAACAGACATCCTTCTTCCATCCTGTCTTCAGACTGTCAAAGATGCCGAACGGCCACACATAAGTTCACTTTTCGCTTATCGAACCGCAAGTAATAAAAACATTATTTGCTTGTGTTTTTTAACTGACGACTATCAGCTTATTTTACGCTAACATAATGGTACACGTTCGACAATCAGTAACATTTTGAATACGGTATACTAACGCTTGTTTTAAGACAAGATGTTAAACAAATCTGAAACATAAATCCTTTTACTTTTTGTACTGAAGTATTTTTGTTTTAAAAGGTTTTAAATAATTGTTATATGCTCTTAACCGGAATTAAATATTTGGAAACTGTTGTTTAAATCCATGAGCGTAAATTATGTTTTCCGGTAGCATATGCACTAAAAAATTCAATATATATTTTTAAAAAACATTTATTTATTTTTTAATTTGAATAATTCTGTAGAACTACACGTTTGAAGTTATTCATACTGGAATAATTGTAGTCTTGTAAAGATTAGAGGAACATTTTGTGATTTTCTTGTCGTTTATATTTTATTTTATAATTTATATTTATATTATATATAATAGAATTATAAGCTTGATGAAGTGGTGATTTCATGGATCAGACAGCTGGATTTAAATCTTTGAAGACTGATATGATATATCCTATTATTTCCTGTATTACTTTGCGTATCTTTTTATTCCCTATTTATTTATTTTATTCAGTAACAAAGGCATTTTAATTTTTTTTTACGATAATTTTATTTAATTATATTTGTACAGTATGACATAGGAAAATCATACGGTAGATAAATACCAAGAACTAAGCCGGTCGGGGAGAAGGGCTCTCCGAGTCACCCGAAAATTGCGGACAAAAAATCGGTAGGCCCTACACGGGTCACACTCCACAGACCTACTATTTAGAAAAATTGTTTTCGTATGATTGTATCTTGTAAACTTGTCCAAATAATTTTGAACAAAACACATCCAATTAACTGCAATAAATAAATTACACTAACGTGTACACTAGTATTGTATGTAAATATTGGTTTTATAATATATACGATAGTGACTTATTTTAGTATGGAATAGCCTACTGAAGATCAACAAAACGCTTAAATACCGGCCGAGACCCACTAATCACAAATTGTCCTTTTCTTTAGTAAAAACTATGTTTAAACAGAAAAAAATAATAAAACAATAATGGATAATTAGTTCGTTAAGAAATTTAGATTAAAATGATTTAACGTTAGGCCTAGCTTGAAATAATGGTTAATTAAACCGATGACATCAGGTTTGTTTGATAAGACTGTGCAAGCCCAATGATTTTAAATGCAGGCGAGAAGATGGACGAATAATATCTTAACATGACTCAGAAGGCCTGATAGTTGACGAGAGGCCCCGGTTCGACACTCTGCTGGTGTTTGCTCTACAACTGTAGACACTACTATGACTACTATATTTATTTAGGGTTACCAGACGGGTAACTTCAAAAATAGGAGACTCTGTTCCGAGACCTTACGGGAGGTCCGGTGATCTTCCCCCGGAAATTGAGGAATTATGGAATTTAGGAAAATTAAAAATGCTAAAATGCAAATGGTGCATTTGGATAATTTCATCTACATTGCAAAAATATAATTAATAAACAATGTTTTTACCTTCAAAATTAGGTTTAGTAACTGTATTCATAAGAACTTAGTTTTCCATGTGTATATACGTAACAGGGTTCAACTAGTTTGCTGTCTACAATGTTATTGTAACTTATAATAAACTACTATTTGTGTCACAGACCAAAATGAATTAGGCCTACGATGTACATAAATAACTTTATGTATTTAATAAATTAAACGAGTTAGGTACTTTGTTTTAAATTCTATCCAAAACTAGAACGATGAGTTGAAGTACATTGTTTTTAGTATTTTTTAACCTGTTTACCAAGTTGCTTACTTATCTTCTTGGAAACTTCGAAGCTTTTTCTTTCCCACGCGACTGCATCCGGCATTGTCTTCCTCTTGAATTTGTTGGTCAGTTCGCCTTTCATCAGTTCTCCTGTAGTCTTTTTTTAATAGAGCCCATTTATTTGCTTTTACTTTCTCAATATACTATAGTATAGAGAAAGTATAGTGATCGCAAAAAAAGTCGATGTTGAGATTTTTGTGGAAATATCCGTTTTGGGACCCCCTGAGTCCAAAAAAGTGGTTTTTACAAAATGTCTGTCTGTATGTATGTCTGTATGTCTGTATGTCTGTATGTCAGTCTGTATGTCTGTATGTCTGTATGTAGACAAAGCAGGAGCGGATCTAGGAATTCCTTGAGGGGGGGGCGCATTTGAGGTAAAATTTTTGCTATAAATAAAATAAATTTAATATGGAATTTAAAATAAAATAAATGAAATTAAGCTGTTTAGTGAACATGATAAGGGGTTAAAATAAAACTATTTGCTGTACAAGATATTCTACTTATTTCATGAAAGAAATATAAAACACAATATTTCTAAATGGTTTTTTAACGGACATAATTGGCTGTGGTTCGGATTCCACGTAAAACTGTCTTCATTAACCTTAAAGTGCATAACAGCAGGACGTTAAAAAAAAACAAAACTAAACAATAATTCATGAATGTTTTATGTCATATAAACAAATGTTATCAACCAAACTTAATTATTGTGATTTTAATAAGTACATCGTAAGAAAAGCAAACAAAAGCTATATTTGTGTTTGTAGGCTAAACTCACATAAATGTTACCAACTAAACTAAATTATTGTGATTTTAATAAGTACATCGTAAGAAAAGCAAACAAAAGCTATATTCGTGTTTGTAGGCTAACACACACATAAATGTTACCAACTAAACTAAATTATTGTGATTTTAATAAGTACATCGTAAGAAAAGCAAACAAAATCTATATCCGCGTTTGTAGGCTAAACACACATAAATGTTACCAATGACCGAAATGTTTGCTAATCACCGAAAAGGTAAGTAATAATATATATTAACTGTTGTCACGCTAATTTTCCGCTGAATTAATCCAAACCTTTTACACTTTAAATGCCATGTTTTTTGTTTTTTAATTGCTGTTTAACAAGACTTTTGTAGTAAATTAATTTCGATTAAATTTTATGTATAAATGAATTTGTAAAACGTAATCAAATTAGGGTAAATCACTAGTTATGGTTGCCTCGCCGCGCTCCACTCTGTTTCCCCCCACCACGTGTCTGTCTATTCCAAATTCCAACAACAACAGGATGTATGTGTATTGTTCTCGTCTTCGTGACTCGTAGGCTATACGCAAGAATGTGTGTGCATCGAGGAGCGTGAACTCGTCCGGCCCGCGTAGCTACGTCACGTGCTACACACTGAACTAACAGTTCCGAGCGCAATTGTAAGCTTTTGCTTAATTTAACGTATTTCCGTACAAAATTCCCGTTATTATAAATTAGATTGCTTGCACCCGACAGTTTAAATCTTACTTAAAGGTTTCCTTTCGCTCCATTCAGTGTCACGTCCAGTTGTTCAGTAATAGCCTACCTTGTTGAATTACAGTGGTTTGTGTTGCTCTCATAGTTCTCATAAAGTGATGTTTTCGACGTTACAGTGTTTTGCCAACAATTTACCATTGGATAACTCTTTAATAGGCAACTTCTATTCTTTTTATTATTATTTCGACGCGAAAATTTGTGTGTGCTTCCTATGTGAAATCTTCTATTTATTTTATATATATTTAACACTCATTGAAGTCGCAATTTTTTAGATACGAATTGCTTCAACCCTATTTCCGTTTGTAACCTATCCGCGTTTTTCTCCCTAGCAATTGTGCTAATCTGCGTCCCTTTACATCCTTTTTCAATACCAGCGTCTCCAACCTCTTATAACACTTAATCAATTTGACTTGAATTGTTTTTATTTATTTATACTCCGGTAACTCCTTTTTTATTATTTTTATACCTTGAGTTTATATTAAAACATTTTCATTTTATTTTCCTAATGGCCACAAAGTAATGTATAACATGCATGTTAGGTACTAGGTAGGGCCTACTATTTGCATTACCCCCCCCCCTTCAACTACCTTATGAATAGAAGTACATATAATAATTACGAGAGGTTTCATGTCCACATACAAAGAATTTTTGTTTCATAACAATTTAAATGACAAAATGCAAACTTTATTGCTGGAGACTTATTTGTGGCTATGAGGCTTATTTTTATAAATTCGTAGAAAATCACAAACGTTTTTCCAATTTTTGATTAGATGAAGATAAACCAATGAATAGTATATTCGTTTTGTAGGAAATTTAATTCTTTATAACCTCATTGACAAAGTTTGTCTCTGTAATCGACGGTAAATAATTCCAGAGGAAAAGTTTATCGAAAAACGTGCGGTAAAATTAATTTTTTCATAAATTAGCGATTTAGTCCGGCTCATATCTCACAAACCACTGAAGATACCAATAAATTTTATGGAATACTTTTTGTAGGGAATTTTGTCAGCTATATTTTTTTAAGAAGCATTTATTTTGTAGGATCAACCATTTCAAGTTATAAGCGTAAAACCAAAAAAGGGACCTTCTTAGCCCCCCTAAACCTCCCCGCTCCCCCCTAGTAATGGGGACTTTTAAGTATGTTTACCTCCTAACAACTACAAACAAAATTCTGCAGTCAGTTCTTATGACTTTCCACCTAGAATCATTCGTTGACTGGAGTACAACCCATTAACACACGTGACCTTAAACCTTTTACGACTAACAACTTCATTCATGGCTATTGTTTTTGCCTCCAATTTAACTTTAATCATAGCTTGCTTGTTTATTTTTAGTATCCGTTCTTTTAACGCGGTAACTATTTCAACATTTACTACAGGAAGTTCCAAAATTTCTACATCATTGGTTTTGAAATGCTCAAATTGTACTAGTGATGTTTATAATCGGATGAAATAGTTAATAGGATTAATCGGTTTCGAATGAAATAATCGTATAATTCATTCGAATCCGATTATCTGCGCAGAATGGTTTTGCGCATCGGTATCCGATTCAGCTCGACCAATTAGATCGTATTATAAAAATCTACACTCTAACCCTTAAGAATTGGAAAAATAATTATTCATTCGAATTCAGCTCGACCAATCAGATCGTTTTAGAAAAATCTACTCTGTGACGTTTAAGAATCGGAAATAAACGGATTATACATTCTAATTAAAGTATCTGCACTGACATCTGGACTAACCGATTATTTTAATTTGAATTCACCCATCACTAAATTGTACTACAATTATATCCGCACTTGTGTCAATCTCTAATACCGCCGGGTTGTGTCCAATTTCCGCTAAAATGTCCCGGAATCTCTTCTATAGGCTTTTCCTGTGTCTCCGCTTCACCTTGATTACTTAGCAAATCATCCCGTATGTTGTAATGAATACTTCCTAACGATTTCTGTTTACTATTTTCATTTTTGTCAGTTAAAGATACATTGATTTCAGGTTCGATCCTAGCCAATGGCACTAAATTTTTTTTAGCTTTTTATTTTATTTAGCTTTTTTAGCTTTGTCCCTCCATTATTTATAATTATTGTTATTTTATCCACGGCCCTGTCTTTCCGATATAGTAATGTTTTCCTAGGCACAATCTCCTTATTTAGTTTTTCAGCTTCTGATTAGGAGTAGGTTTTGATGGACCGGGTCTATTTTTGTTTGGGTGATTGGAGTTATTTTGGTTTTGACCAGAGGATCTTTGGAAATGTTGGGTATTTGGTGGTTGGTTTGGCCTATTTACATTTTCTGTGTTTTGTGATCGGTTCTACGCCTCGCTTCCTCCATCATATAATTGTTGTTTAGAAACGTAATCGCATCTTCGATATTTCCGCTTGGTTTACCTATGCTGGCTAATTCCACTTGGTCATTAAAATGTTGCATTACAGTAAATACTAAAAAGCTCTCAGTAAAAGGCGGGTCTAATCTCCTGCTTTATTTAGCATCCTACAAAAATAGTCTGCTCGGCTCATTCTACCGTTTTTATTATATCCCGTACTTGTTGCTATTTTATATACTTTTCAATTGTATATTTCAAATTGAGTAAGAAAAATATCAAATTTAAACAAAACAAAGTTAGTTATTTATCTCCTCCCCTTTGAAATTAGTATGTTAAACTGGAAATTTTAGCTTCAATGATAGAGAATGTAAATAGTCATAAATCTACTCCGAAAACACCTTCCTCAAAATGTATTATGGGTATTTCAAAGGAAACGCAAGTGACTGTTCATATATAGACCAATTTATATAACAAAATAATACAATTAACTAGACAACAACATTAAATTTTAAGAACATCTAAACGCTTTGAGTAATTAAATTTCATCAAATATTTTTCTTATCAGAAGGTTATTGACATTTTGTACAAAAACTGCATTACTATCGGTGTATCATTGTTTAATTACCCCTAAATTGAGCTATCCTATTATAATTTGGGGCAACTTAAATTCTAATATCCAAAACCTATTTATTTTACAAAAACAGAAATCTATTCGAGCAGGAAAAAAGGCAAAATTATTCTTGCAAGACTATCTTTAAATAAAACTAATTATTAACCCTTACATCTATTTATATTTTATAATATATTTTGTTCCAAAAAATATTTTGAATATTTAAAAGAATACTTCAATATAAAAATTTTGAAGAATACAAATAAACTGGCCGTACCAAATCACAAAACAACAAATAATAAAAGACATACCATTTAAAGTATGAAAACCTTTTTTAGCCATTTACCAACAAGTTCAAAAGGAAAGGGTTCAAGACATTGTTAAAAACTAAGACTTACTACAATTTAAAAGAGTTTTTGAGTGAAAGAAGAAGAGCTTGTCATCACTTCTATTATATAAGTGTTAGTTATTACTAGACTTACTTATTTTGTTTTTTATTTCCTGTTGTTCATGCTTTATGCAATTTAATTTGTCCAGCAATAAACAAATTATTATTATTATTACATTCGTACAACGGCAGTTTTAATTTTAAAAGTTCCTAATTACTAATTTTCTAAATAGGTTATTAAAATAAACTGTACCAGGAACTGGCACATACTTTCTCACAAACATATTTAAATTAATAAACAGATTTACGGTGACTTGTAGGGTCGAGGAGGAGAGGTGATTTTGTATTAAAGTTGTTTTCCCATAAAAATCCATAAAATAACGGAAAAACCAACTTTTCTCAAAAACGGCTATAACGATTTTGATTAAAATTTTACAGTTTGTAGTACTTTAGGTCCCTAATAAACTGTAAAATTTTAATCAAAATCGTTAGAGCCGTTTTTGAGAAAAGTAGAGTTTTCCGTTATTTTAAGGTTTTTTATGGGAAAATTACCCTTAAAATTAAAAAATTCACAAAAATGAAAAAAATTCCTGGAGATACTGTGGATTAGTACCTCCATACCAAATTTCATCAAAATCGGACGACTGGTTTAGGCTCTAGGTCTGATAACATCCACACAGACACGCAGACACACACACACACAGACATCACTCCGAAAACCCACTTTTTTAGGTTCAGGGGGGCCCAAAACGGATATATCCACCAAAAACTCAAACTCGAAAATTTTGACGAATACAATACTTTCTCCATATACTATGGTATAGGGGGAGAAAGTAAAAAAAGGAAGGGCATTATGAGTGAAGATATACAAGCTGGTTTCTTTGGAGTTCAAACAAGGAGTTTAAATTAAAGAAAGGCACACAGCTAAGTTCATTTAGCCATACAGAAATACTTTTTTCCCAGAAAATTATGAAAGATTTCTAAGAAAATATAATTAAAAACACTTTTAAAAATTGATAGTTGCTTAAAATGTCCTTTTATGTAGGTTTGACACCGGCAGCCGAATAGTCGAGATATACACCTGTTCGACTTGACAACACTGCCGGCAGCTAAATGTACCCATACCAAACATATATGGCAGCCAAAAGGGACCTATATACACTCTGCGCCGAATAGCCGCAATCTTGATGCTGCCAAATAGCACCAATATTGAAACAAGATCTTAAAGGAGTCATAAATTAATAAAAATTTAATACAGTGATCCATAGAAGGTCACAATCAATTTAGCAAGTTAAAACATGGATATACTCTTCTCTAAAGGGTGGCAGCCAAATAGCTTACTTTTTGACGGCCGCCAAATAGATAGGTGTATTTATATATATATATATATATATATATATATATATATATATATATATATATATATATATATATATATATATATATATATATATATATATATAAAAGAAGAGTTTGACCATTTATTTAACTTTACATGATATTTATTTGTAAAGTAGCCCTCTGTTCTCATCCTTTTAGGGGCTGTGTTTCAGTGTTAAATCGGCATCGTAACTGAAAATTGGGAACTAATAATGGTCGCGAAAATTGAAATGAAGGTGTCGGAACCGCGATTTACTGACTACACATTCCCATCTGAAAAGCCGTCTAGCAGGCCTGTACAGCAAACGATACCGTTTAGCATAACCCACATGAGTTATCAACCTCCACACACAAACGGAGAATAGTCACTGATTATAATTCATGATCTGACAGACTGATTCTTCATAACTTGCCTCTTAAACATCTGTCGAAAAAAAGAAGTAATTGGAGACATACGGCAAACGTTTTGTAAAAATTCTAGCGCTGACTAAAAAAAAAAAAATAATAATAAAGATAGAGTCCACACTCACGAATTCAAAGCGAAATTCATAATAAATTATTGCCCAGGAAACAAAACTAGCATTATTGTAAAGGATTATCACTAGTCCATCAGAAGCGTCGTTTTACTAGTCTTAAGATCTTTCTTTTTATAAGAGACTGCATTATTTAGGGTGTTTATTTTACGTGCCGTAGAATGTTCACCTTTCCATCAATCCTGGTGGAACAAATAGTTGTACGTAAGTACAAGCTGTTAGAAACTTTTATAAAACTTCCTACCAGAAAGTGTTACTTCAGTCATATCATAACTCTTGTAAAGGTTTCTCTTACTGACAATTTCAATCTAAAGAATGTTTAACAAATTTTGTTTACCTTTCAAAGTTTAAAAAAATATATAAAAAGCCCAATAATATATTGTGATACTTAATTAAATGATACCCCTCATGTCTTTGGAAAATATGAATCGCTTTAAAAATATTCAATACATCAAATAATATCTTATTTAAGTATAGAAACTTTCGTTAAAATCAGCATTTTCAGACTTATGCGGTTCATATGAAATATAAATATATAAAGAAAATTAACTTTAAATTTATTGGGTACAGAATATTATAAATAAGTGAATTTATTGCTTGCTATCGGCAAATAACATTATGTAAATATGTAACAATGAACACTATATGATTATTTATATTAGTTGAAGTTTATATTTGCAAAGGTGAAGCTATTGTTTCAAAGTATTTTTTCAACGATTTTATAAAAACGTATAATATATTATGCACTATATACATTGCAAAATATACAATTAGGTATTTTATTTTATTTATCCGGTTCATCATTAATGAAATCTAATATTTTTTTGCAATGAGGGAGACTGCAATGGGTATTAATAATCCTTTAGATTATACGTCATGTCATCTCCATCATTTAAAAAATCTAAAGCGAATGGTGTGCTCGTATCCACTGTTACAGATTTAAAACCAAACGATTTTATGAACTTACAGTGACGAAAATATGCAACATCTATAAATATGTGAACATTAAAATTTTTTTATACTTATTTGGTATAAGAAAAAATTTATTTTTTAATTTTAAGGCAAAATGTGTAAATAATTGATAATTAGGTTCAATTATTTACTCATTATAATTTCTTCTCTACGATTTTAAGATAAGATTATTTCCACTTTTATTGAATTAATCGTTGACAACATTTCCTTAATACCGATACATTAATTCCTCTTTAAATTATCCACCAAATAACTTACGTCATCACTTGTACAGTGCTTTTAATTTATGTAACAAATTAATTACCCAACTCATTTTTCTCTGTTCCTAGTTCTCAGCGTATAAGTAATTATTCTGCATGCAACACGCTAACTGAAATGGGGGAAATATATAAATGGAAAATGTATACAAACTTTTGCGTTGGAAACAATCGTAGACATAAACAATATTTAACGTGCTGTCACTTCCACTGCTCAAACTATTTAACTGTTTACTTTCATTTTACCTTTATATTCTAATTGTGCCAGGAAAACATCACAGGTTAATTTCATATAGAGAGTGTTGGGGTTTAAATAAAATATTATTTTTTTATTTATTTAATATGTTGGGTATTGCTATGTGAAATTACCAAGCTTTTTCATATATAAATATTACACACAAAAATAAATATACAATACCATTCCATATATATCTATTCTTATCCTACCATTGAAAATTTTGAAATTTTAAACAAAATATAAAATTTTAATTTGTAAAAAAAAAAAAATCAAATTGAACATGACCTATTAAATTTTCTTATTGGCCTAATTGCTTTTCCCAATTTTAGTTAGGTATTTGTATTATGATATTGTCCACTATTTTTAATTAATAGAAAACACATTTTATTAAAATACCACTTCCTCTATTTCTGCACAAAGTTGTGTAGGTTAATATGTGTCGAGTCCTTTCCATTTAAACGACAAATTAAAACAGTAACTCTTTTTTCTCTAATCTCATTTTTCACTGTGCAGGTAATTATTCTTCATTCAACACGCTAACGACGTAAGCGAAAATTTCTAACTAGGAAAGTTTTGTGAAGTTCTACAATGAAAACAAGATGAAGAAAAGTGAATTTAATACGATAGTGAGGGATCAGAAGTTTTTAGGTTCTTCGTGTTAGCAGTCTAAACATTTTTAATTTTTACCGGTCCAGTGACCGGATCCAGAACGCAACAACATTTTGAGATGGTTTGAAAACTTTAACACAACTGGCTAAGTAATCAGGAAGAAACCCCCTTGCCTTGTCGAAACAGCGCATACGCCTGAAAACCTCCAACGAGTTAGAACTTCTACGATACAAAGCCATAAACTTCCTTGCTGGCAAGCTTCGAGTTTACAGATTAGCGAGTCAACATTGCGACGATATGTGCAATAAGATCTTTAGTATCACCCGTACAAAGGTATGTCATCTAATAAGGAAAGGTGATTATGATCATCATCGTGTTTTTTGTGAAACCATGGTTGAAACTTCAGATGTTAATTACACTACTCGGAGTTTTCTGGACCGGCTACAATCATACACAAACATAAATGACCATTATCTGAGCGACGTGATCGTCAAAATATAAATGAACAATGACATTCCCAACATAAACTAAGTTTTGTCAAAATAAGAATATTTATTATGCTTAATTGACTAACTTAATGTAATTTAAAAGCCATGCTTTAAAAGAAGAATGTCTTATCTCTTTGTCAGTAGCACAATCGTTTACTTACCGTTCCGACTCTGTCTAATAATGAAATCAGCATTTTAAAAGTTAAAATTAATGTCTGACAATATTTTTCTTTTTCATTGTACTCTTGTCTTAATATAATGAAAACTGTTAAGACGTTCACTGTAATTAATTACACATTATTATCCTTGTAATGTAACACAAGAAATAATATCAGTTGACAATTTTATTCCCAAAACCAAAACTTTGGTTATAAAACTCACTCGGAAACGTGTCAAATATTTCGTTAAATACAAACTTATATAACCTTCCTGAACTGGACAACTTATATTAATGTAGGGTAAAGCTTTATTTTTTATTTTAAAGAGTTTAACATAGGAATACTTTGGCGTGTATACAAGCAATATGTAAACATATTACCCCTCCCCTTACTACATACCTTGTGCTATATTTACAGTTTAATTGTTTTTCATAAATTACATGAAACTACAGTTTATCTTATATCAACCGCAATTTCTATATTTACATAAATTTTCTTAACTGTGAACAATGTTAATGCTTTACTAATTCAATTAATAACGTCTTACAATGTTTTAAATAATTATTAGTAGGCGTAATAAACATACCATGATATTCGTAGTAAGTATTAAAACAACATGTTTTCCTCTTTTTATTGTGGAATTTATTGTGTACAAAAATAAAATATATTTTATATTTTATATGAATGCATTGCATATTAAATATGTAGCTACCTCATTAAAAATAATTTTGAAATTTACCACGTATTTATATGAATAATTTGGACATTATATTTATTATTATCTCTCACAGTTTTTAATGGAAGTTAAAAATGTGAAAACAAAAAATGAAATTAGATATGTATTCATATTTAATACTATGTGCTTAGTTTTCGGACTGAAAGTAAACATGTCATCAACCATTTACAAGATATAAAATAAATCAAAATTATTCAACTTATTTTGCATTCTTGTATCAATTACAATCATTGACATAATATATATCGCCCATATAGTAAAATTATGTACTAAGTTGACAGCGACTGTTTAGAAATGAGACGTGGATATCTCCTATGAAATATACGTAATCGTATATTTCGTAGATTTTGATACTGAGATTTAAGTATTTATAAAGTCGTTCTCTCAATATATTCCTGAAATTACTGTTCGTTATCGACTCCAATAATTCACATTTATTAATAAAAAAATAAATTAAATAAATATCTAAATATAGGTAATAATAACAATCACCACACTAATTAAACATCTCCGCCACAATGAAAAATTTAAATGTTCAATTTGTTTTATAAAATATAGCATGACAATAAATATTTTCTCCAGTCTATTGAATATATTCTTGTGTTACGCTAAATGTTTGTAATAAATTGAAGAATATATAATAATATCTATTGTAATACAATTCTCAACCACTTTAGTTGTGGCCAATCACTATTTTTTTTTTTTTTTTTCCTACTTCGGAAATAATTTTATCTTCCATGTTATTCGCAGAAAATTGCGAGATTGTACTGGATAAAATAAATTACCTGGGTGTTCTATAAAATATGGGAAATTATTACGCTATAAAATATTACAAGGATTGGGTTGGTTAACAAAGTTTCTACATATTGCTTGATTACACGATAGTTTTCTTCATTATAACTTGACGTGAAGGATTATAAAAACATTAACATGCATCCATATGTTTTACGATATGCATTAACTTACTCAATTACACGGTGTATACCATAAAAAAACTTAATATATTTCAAAGGGTTTGGTCCATTCAAGTTAACCAAACTGAATTAAATAAATGGTAATTACATTGATTTCGTCATTAATTGGCTGTAATTAAAATCATTACACTTATAATAACAGTACACTTGTCTCGGGTTTTGTTTATTTTAACAAATATTACAATTTCAATTTTAAAAACGTATATTCCAATCTAATTTCATTTGAGTAACGAAACATAAACTGAATTTTCTTGTCTTATTATATTCATTGAATATACAAATATTATTAATTTGTGAATAATATAAACATCGCTTTGATATAAACAGGGAACTGAATTGGTAAGAAAACAATATAAGTATCCGTTAAATAAATGTAACACAGATTCGTTAATTATGTTAATCACATAAAGACGAGTTGTAGCACCGAATCAAACCAACTCCGTTTTACTAATTAGTATTGATTTAATATAATTAAAACTTGGCAATATGCATTTCGTAAGGATGACAGATTTTTTATATTTTTTTGCCTAATATTCTAAGCCTATAATAATTTACAAATCATTAGTCTGTTTCTTTTAAGTAGAGACTATTTCTACATTTTCGTTACCATAACAACCAATTCTACAAAGGGAATTCAGTATGATTCATTAGAATAACAATGAAGTCAATTTTGGATTGGGTTAACTAAAATGATCCACGTAAGATTGTTATCGTACTACATTACTTCTATGCATCACAAATACCCCTATTTTTATACTTTTTTTTATGTAGATCAGAAAACTAGCTACAAATTACCACAAGGGAAGTTTTTCATGTAAAAGGAAATATTGGGTTATCAATGATTCTGAGTTTGAATGGAGGTTGTAGGGTGTGTCTCATCAATGACTTCAGTATGTCATTTGATGACGATTTAAGTGATACTTAATTGTAACATTTGTATTTAATTATTATAATATGTAAGTTTAGTATTATATATATTTGTATGTAGTATATATAGATTTTATTATACGTAACTTTCTCTCTATTATTTATATTTCTTTACATATGAACCTATGACACATAACTATTTCCACAAATGATAAAAAACGAAAATTGATCTAAATATATAATATTCAGAAATACGTTGATCAGGGTATAAAGAACATATCAGATCGTATTGTAAAGCAAAATTGTTCTTTTGGTAATGCTACAGGAAATTTATCAATTGAGTAGGCAATTATTTATTATAACGTTATGACAGGTTAGATAAATTACTTTCCAAATCCACGGCGTTGAGCTTATTAAAGATGATACCGAAGAAGCTTTTGTATTCAACAGTTGTCTCAGAAAATTTAAAGATGAATATTCTACATAATGGAATATTAAATATAGAATAATATTCAGTACAAAACAATCAGTGAAAAATTATCATTGATTTCGTTTCAAATTCCAAACATGACAATCGGTTAAATAAACACTTTTGAAAAAATGTACATTAGATTGATTGAAAATAACCAATTCATGATAAAGAATTTTTTTGTAAATAGGCCACTGAATAATACCATTAGTAATTGATTGGGGAGATAAAGAGACACACTGGGAAAACCTGAACTGTTCCCTTAATTTGGGCTATGAAGAGGAAAATAATGAAAATGTAGATAGAGAGGAATAGTTTATACAAGCTTCATTAAATAAACAATAACGAAGTTTTAAATGATATTAAGGTAGGCATATAGTTTTTACGTTTTAGTAATAGATATATTTATTAATGGTAACAATTTAAAATTACTTTACATTGAAACCTAATTTATATCTTATAATAAGAAGTTCTATTCCTAAAAATTAATATATGTTCATCATCTAAACCTTTAACAGTAATTTTTTACAATGTACTAAGATTCACGTCTATTTCAGTTTCCATTTATGGTGATAGAAGTCATGATTTATCTAATTATCTCCATAACTTAAGCTAAAAGATTAGCTGTCCGCCGGCCCGCATCCCTTTTAGGTTCAAGTGGGACAATCTGTTCTCGCCTCTCCTGTCCGACATCTACACTGTCTGGCTATTGAAGAAACTTGGCTATTATTTGTATGAAAGTAGAGATGGGGACGGTTGAGCACAAAAATGGTGGGGGTACCCCCACCCCTCCCCCTCCCCCTTTGCCCCTCCCCTTGGCCCCTCCCCCTTTGCCCCTCCCCCCATTTGCCCCTCCCCCCTTTGCCCCTCCCCCTTTGCCCCTCCCCTTAAGGCCCCTTCCCTTCCCCCATTGGTCCCCCCCAACCCTCCCCCTGCCCCTCCCCTGTAGGCCCCTCCCCTTTAGGCCCCTTCCCTTCCCCCATTGGTCCCCCCACCTCCTCCCACCCCTCCCCCTGCCCCTCCCCTGTAGGCCCCTCCCCTTTAGGCCCCTTCCCTTCCCCCATTGGTCCCCCCACTCGTGACGTATTGTCGAGACACACACACACACAAGACGCCATACACGCATGACGTCATACACTTAACTTTTTTAATACCGGTGGGATTCGAACCTGTGAAGTTTGGATTCGAAGGCGGACACGCTACCGACTGAGCTATCGTGCATAGTATTACAAGTCGGATATTTAACGCAGTATATAAGCCGCCATGTTGTAACCGCAATAATGTGTTATATATATATATATATATATAATGTGTTAAGATAGTTAACCTAACCTATAAGTGTCCTACTTTTGCCCATCCACAGCCTATCAGCTGTTACAATAATGTGTTATATAATTATATAATGTGTTAAGATAGTTAACCTAAAGTTTCCCACCTTTGCCCATCCACAGCCAATCAGCTGTTACAATAATGTGTTATATATATATAATGTGTTATATATTTATATAATGTGTTAAGATAGTTAACCTAACCTCATAGTATTACAAGTCGGATATTTAACGCGGTATATAATCCGCCAACGCCAGAACATTTCGTAGAAGTTCGGACACGAACCCCTTACCGTAAGACTTACCGAGTTTTTCGCGACCGCGAAAAACTCGCGTACGTCTTACGGTATGGGTTCTGAGTCGTACCTCTAGGTTACTCTGACAACAAATAGTAGTGTCCAAATTGTAATGTGCTTGTGTTAACCTAACCTATAAGTTTCTGCCTACCACAGCCCATCAGCTGTTACAATAATGTGTTATATATATAATGTGTTATATATAATGTGTTAAGATAGTTAACCTAAAGTTTCCTACTTTTACCCATCCACAGCCAATCAGCTGTTACAATAATGTGTTATATATTTATATAATGTGTTATATATGTATATAATGTGTTAAGATAGTTAATCTAACCTATGTATGAAAAGTTTTTACCTATGTTCACCACAGCCTACTTGTAACAGTTGGTACAATCAATGTGTATTTATATAATGTGTTATATATTTATATAATGTGTTGAGATAGTTAACCTAACCTATAAGTTTCCTACTTTTGCCTATGTTCATCACAGCCTACTTGAATCAGCTGGTACAATTAATGTGTTATATATTTATATAATGTGTTAAATATGTATATAATGTGTTAAGATAGTTAACCTAACCTATAAGTTTCCAACTTTTGCCTATGTTCACCACAGCCTACTTGTAACAGCTGGTACAATAATGTGTTATATATATATGTAATGTGTTATATATTTATATAATGTGTTATATATGTATATAATGTGTTAAGATAGTTAATCTAACCTATGTATGAAAAGTTTTTACCTATGTTCACCACAGCCTTCTTGTAACAGTTGGTACAATTAATGTGTTATATATTTATATAATGTGTTATATATGTATATAATGTGTTAAGATAGTTAACCTAACCTATAAGTTTCCTACTATTGCCTATGTTCACCACAGCCTACTTGTAACAGCTGGTACAATAATGTGTTATATATTTATATAATGTGTTATATATGTATATAATGTGTTAAGATAGTTAATCCAACCTATGTATGAAAAGTTTTTACCTATGTTCACCACAGCCTACTTGTAACAGTTGGTACAATCAATGTGTATTTATATAATGTGTTATATATTTATATAATGTGTTGAGATAGTTAATCTAACCTATAAGTTTCCTACTTTTGCCTATGTTCACCACAGCCTACTTGAATCAGCTGGTACAATTAATGTGTTATATATTTATATAATGTGTTATATATGTATATAATGTGTTAAGATAGTTAACCTAACCTATAAGTTTCCCACTTTTGCCTATGTTCACCACAGCCTACTTGTAACAGCTGGTACAATAATGTGTTATATATATATGTAATGTGTTATATATTTATATAATGTGTTATATAGTTATATAATGTGTTAAGATAGTTAACCTAACCTAAAGTTTCCTACTTTTGCCTATGTTTACCACAAGTGTCCTACTTTTGAACATCCACAGCCAATCAGCTGTTACAATAATGTGTTATATATAATGTGTTATATATTTATATAATGTGTTATATAATGTGTTAAGATAGTTAACCTATTAGAGTTTCCTACTTTTGCCCACCACGGCCTAGGTACATTTAATGTGTATAATGTGTTAAACGTAGTTTCCTCCGTTGTCTACCAGGGTGTAGCACATGTGTTTAAGTATCGTGTTAAAATATTGTTAACCTAGACTTAATTCCTACTTTTGCCTATTAACCTAACCTATAAGTGGCCTACTTTTACCCATCCACAGCCAATCAGCTGTTACAATAATGTGTTATATAATTATATAATGTGTTAAGATAGTTAACCTAAAGTTTCCTACCTTTGCTCATCCACAGCCAATCAGCTGGTCAATTAATGTGTTATATATATATATATATATAATGTGTTATATATTTATATAATGTGTTAAGATAGTTAACCTAAAGTGTCCTACTTTTACCCATCCACAGCCAATCAGCTGTTACAATAATGTGTTATATATATATAATGTGTTATATATTTATATAATGTGTTAAGATAGTTAACCTATAAGTGTCCTACTTTTACCCATCCACAGCCTATAAGCTGTTACAATAATGTGTTATATAATTATATAATGTGTTAAGATAGTTAACCTAACATATAAGTGTCCTACTTTTACCCATCCACAGCCAATCAGCTGGTACAATTAATGTGTTATATATATATATAATGTGTTATATATTTATATAATGTGTTATATAATGTGTTAAGATAGTTAACCTAACCTATAAGTTTCCTACTTTTACCCATCCACAGCCAATCAGCTGTTACAATAATGTGTTATATATATATATAATGTGTTATATATTTATATAATGTGTTAAGATAGTTAACCTAACCTATAAGTGTCCTACTTTTACCCATCCACAGCCAATCAGCTGTTACAATAATGTGTTAAGATAGTTAACCTATAAGTGTCCTACTTTTATCCACCCACAGCCTATCAGCTGTTACAATAATGTGTTATATAATTATATAATGTGTTAAGATAGTTAACCTAACCTATAAGTTTCCTACCTTTGCCTATCCACAGCCAATCAGCTGGTACAATTAATGTGTTATATATATATATGTGTTATATATTTATATAATGTGTTATATAATGTGTTAAGATAGTTAACCTAACCTATAAGTTTCCTACTTTTACCCATCCACAGCCAATCAGCTGTTACAATAATGTGTTATATATATATATATATATAATGTGTTATATATATTTATATAATGTGTTACGATAGTTAACCTAACCTATAAGTGTCCTACTTTTACTCATCCACAGCCAATCAGCTGTTACAATAATGTGTTATACTGTATATATATATATATATATATATATATATATATATACAATGTGTTATATATTTATATAATGTGTTAAGATAGTTAACCTAACCTATAAGTGTCCTACTTTTACCCATCCACAGCCTATCAGCTGTTACAATAATGTGTTATATAATTATATAATGTGTTAAGATAGTTAACCTAACCTATAAGTTTCCTACTTTTGCCCATCCACAGCCAATCAGCTGGTACAATTATTGTGTTATATATTTTATATAATGTGTTAAGATATAATGTGTTAAGATAGTTAACCTAACCTATAAGTTTCCTACATTTGCCCATCCACAGCCTATCAGCTGGTACAATTAATGTGTTATATATAATGTGTTAAGATATAATGTGTTAAGATAGTTAACCTAACCTATAAGTTTCCTACTTTTGCCCATCCACAGCCAATCAGCTGTTACAATAATGTGTTATATACATATATAATGTGTTATATATTTATATAATGTGTTATATAATGTGTTAAGATAGTTAACCTAACCTATTAGAGTTTCCTACTTTTGCCCACCACGGCCTAGGTACATTTAATGTGTATAATCTGTTAAACGTAGTTTCCTCCGTTGTCTACCAGGGTGTAGCACATGTTTTTATGTATCGTGTTAAAATATTGTTAACCTAGACTTAATTCCTACTTTTGCCTAAACCTATGCTTACCACAGTCCAAACGGGTGTTAGTCCGGCCACTATTTAACCGAACCGAAATTACCAACCGATTTACCAACCGATTTACCAACCACATCCAACCGATTTACCAACCGAAATATACTTTTACCAACCGATTTACCAACCACAATATACTTTTACCAACCGATTTACCAACCAAAACCAACCGACATTGCAAAGAAATTTAAAAATCCCATTGCAATCCCCTACAAGGTAGAGTTAGCGGATGTTGAGTTGGCTACTCTACAGGAAAAAATGCCCGAAATACTATTGGAGCTGCAAACCCACGACTTCTACCTTATGGATTTGGACATTACACAAGATTTTGTGGGGATCTTTAACAAGCGAGAGATGTGTGAGCATTTACTACGTCATTAAAAATAAATAAATAAATGTTTTAAAATAATATTCTTTGTAATTTGTTACCTCCATTCCACCAAAACTCTTTTTAGTAGAGAGATAGATATTTGATGTGACCTTGGAATTGTAGCCGAAAACGACACGACCCCCCAACCCCCATTTTTCCTTTTTAAATATATAACGTCGTAACATTTGTTAGGAACCGATTTACCAAACCGTAGATAAAATTACCAAGATTTGGTTGGTAAATTGGTTGCAAAAAGTATATTTTGGTTGGTAAATCGGTTGGTATTGGTTAGGTTAGGTTAGGTTAGGTCTGGTTAGGATAGGTTAGGATAGGTTAGGTTAGGTTAAGTCTGGTTAGGATAGGTTAGGATAGGTTAGGTTATGTTAGGTTAGGTTAGGATAGGATAGGTTAGGTTAGGTTAGGATAGGTTAGGTTAGGTTAGGATAGGTTGTGTTAGGTGAGGTTAGGTTAGGTTAGGATAGGTTAGGTTAGGTTTTTAGGAGAATGGTTGTTAGGTTAAGTTAGGATAGGATAGGTTAGGTTAGGTTAGGTTAGGATATGTTAGGTTAGGTTAGGTCTGGTTAGGATAGGTTAGGTTATGTTAGGTTAGGTTAGGATAGGATAGGTTAGGATAGGTTAGGTTAGGATAGGTTATGTTAGGTGAGGTTAGGTTAGGTTAGGATAGGTTAGGTTAGGTTAGGTCTGGTTAGGATAGGTTAGGATAGGTTAGGTTAGGTTAGGATAGATTAGGTTATGTTAGGTTAGGTTAGGATAGGTTAGGTTAGGTTAGGTTAGGATAGGTTAGGTTAGGTTAGGATAGGTTATGTTAGGTGAGGTTAGGTTAGATTAGGATAGGTTAGGTTAGGTTAGGTTAGGTTTTTAGGAGAATAGTTGTTAGGTTAGGTTAGGATAGGATAGGTTAGGTTAGGTTAGGTTAGGTTAGGATAGGTTAGGTTAGGTTAGGATAGGTTATGTTAGGTTAGGTTAGGTTAGGTTAGGATAGGTTAGGTTAGGTTAGGTTAGGTTTTTAGGAGAATGGTTGCCACACGCCTACCAACCTCCGTCCCACCCCTACCATCTCCCGGGCGTGTGGCAACCATTCTCCTAAAAACCTAACCTAACCTAACCTAACCTATCCTAACCTAACCAAACCTAACCTAACATAACCTATCCTAACCTAACCTAACCTATCCTAACCTAACCTAACCTAACCTAACCTATCCTATCCTAACCTAACCTAACAACTATTCTCCTAAAAACCTAACCTAACCTAACCTAACCTATCCTAATCTAACCTAACCTCACCTAACATAACCTATCCTAACCTAACCTAACCTATCCTAACCTAACCTAACCTAACCTATCCTAACCTAACCTAACATAACCTAATCTATCCTAACCTAACCTAACCTATCCTAACCTATCCTAACCAGACCTAACCTAACCTAACCTATCCTAACCTAACCTAACCTCACCTAACATAACCTATCCTAACCTAACCTATCCTAACCTATCCTATCCTAACCTAACCTAACATAACCTAACCTATCCTAACCAAACCTAACCTAACCTAACCTATCCTAACCTAACCTAACCTAACCTATCCTATCCTAACTTAACCTAACAACCATTCTCCTAAAAACCTAACCTAACCTAACCTATCCTAACCTAACCTAACCTCACCTAACACAACCTATCCTAACCTAACCTAACCTATCCTAACCTAACCTAACCTATCCTATCCTAACCTAACCTAACATAACCTAACCTATCCTAACCTATCCTAACCAGACTTAACCTAACCTAACCTATCCTAACCTATCCTAACCAGACCTAACCTAACCAATACCAACCGATTTACCAACCAAAATATACTTTTTGCAACCAATTTACCAACCAAATCTTGGTAATTTTATCTACGGTTTGGTAAATCGGTTCCTAACAAATGTTACGACGTTATATATTTAAAAAGGAAAAATGGGGGTTGGGGGGTCGTGTCGTTTTCGGCTACAATTCCAAGGTCACATCAAATATCTATCTCTCTACTAAAAAGAGTTTTGGTGGAATGGAGGTAACAAATTACAAAGAATATTATTTTAAAACATTTATTTATTTATTTTTAATGACGTAGTAAATGCTCACACATCTCTCGCTTGTTAAAGATCCCCACAAAATCTTGTGTAATGTCCAAATCCATAAGGTAGAAGTCGTGGGTTTGCAGCTCCAATAGTATTTCGGGCATTTTTTCCTGTAGAGTAGCCAACTCAACATCCGCTAACTCTACCTTGTAGGGGATTGCAATGGGATTTTTAAATTTCTTTGCAATGTCGGTTGGTTTTGGTTGGTAAATCGGTTGGTAAAAGTATATTGTGGTTGGTAAATCGGTTGGTAAAAGTATATTTCGGTTGGTAAATCGGTTGGATGTGGTTGGTAAATCGGTTGGTAAATCGGTTGGTAATTTCGGTTCGGTTAAATAGTGGCCGGACTAACACCCGTTTGGACTGTGGTAAGCATAGGTTTAGGCAAAAGTAGGAATTAAGTCTAGGTTAACAATATTTTAACACGATACATAAAAACATGTGCTACACCCTGGTAGACAACGGAGGAAACTACGTTTAACAGATTATACACATTAAATGTACCTAGGCCGTGGTGGGCAAAAGTAGGAAACTCTAATAGGTTAGGTTAACTATCTTAACACATTATATAACACATTATATAAATATATAACACATTATATATGTATATAACACATTATTGTAACAGCTGATTGGCTGTGGATGGGCAAAAGTAGGAAACTTATAGGTTAGGTTAACTATCTTAACACATTATATCTTAACACATTATATATAACACATTAATTGTACCAGCTGATAGGCTGTGGATGGGCAAATGTAGGAAACTTATAGGTTAGGTTAACTATCTTAACACATTATATCTTAACACATTATATAAAATATATAACACAATAATTGTACCAGCTGATTGGCTGTGGATGGGCAAAAGTAGGAAACTTATAGGTTAGGTTAACTATCTTAACACATTATATAATTATATAACACATTATTGTAACAGCTGATAGGCTGTGGATGGGTAAAAGTAGGACACTTATAGGTTAGGTTAACTATCTTAACACATTATATAAATATATAACACATTGTATATATATATATATATATATATATATATATATATATACAGTATAACACATTATTGTAACAGCTGATTGGCTGTGGATGAGTAAAAGTAGGACACTTATAGGTTAGGTTAACTATCGTAACACATTATATAAATATATATAACACATTATATATATATATATATATATATATATATATAACACATTATTGTAACAGCTGATTGGCTGTGGATGGGTAAAAGTAGGAAACTTATAGGTTAGGTTAACTATCTTAACACATTATATAACACATTATATAAATATATAACACATATATATATATAACACATTAATTGTACCAGCTGATTGGCTGTGGATAGGCAAAGGTAGGAAACTTATAGGTTAGGTTAACTATCTTAACACATTATATAATTATATAACACATTATTGTAACAGCTGATAGGCTGTGGATGGATAAAAGTAGGACACTTATAGGTTAACTATCTTAACACATTATTGTAACAGCTGATTGGCTGTGGATGGGTAAAAGTAGGACACTTATAGGTTAGGTTAACTATCTTAACACATTATATAAATATATAACACATTATATATATATATAACACATTATTGTAACAGCTGATTGGCTGTGGATGGGTAAAAGTAGGAAACTTATAGGTTAGGTTAACTATCTTAACACATTATATAACACATTATATAAATATATAACACATTATATATATATATATATAACACATTAATTGTACCAGCTGATTGGCTGTGGATGGGTAAAAGTAGGACACTTATAGGTTAGGTTAACTATCTTAACACATTATATAATTATATAACACATTATTGTAACAGCTTATAGGCTGTGGATGGGTAAAAGTAGGACACTTATAGGTTAACTATCTTAACACATTATATAAATATATAACACATTATATATATATAACACATTATTGTAACAGCTGATTGGCTGTGGATGGGTAAAAGTAGGACACTTTAGGTTAACTATCTTAACACATTATATAAATATATAACACATTATATATATATATATATATATATATATATATATATATATATATAACACATTAATTGACCAGCTGATTGGCTGTGGATGAGCAAAGGTAGGAAACTTTAGGTTAACTATCTTAACACATTATATAATTATATAACACATTATTGTAACAGCTGATTGGCTGTGGATGGGTAAAAGTAGGCCACTTATAGGTTAGGTTAATAGGCAAAAGTAGGAATTAAGTCTAGGTTAACAATATTTTAACACGATACTTAAACACATGTGCTACACCCTTCTAGACAACGGAGGAAACTACGTTTAACACATTATACACATTAAATGTACCTAGGCCGTGGTGGGCAAAAGTAGGAAACTCTAATAGGTTAACTATCTTAACACATTATATAACACATTATATAAATATATAACACATTATATATAACACATTATTGTAACAGCTGATTGGCTGTGGATGTTCAAAAGTAGGACACTTGTGGTAAACATAGGCAAAAGTAGGAAACTTTAGGTTAGGTTAACTATCTTAACACATTATATAACTATATAACACATTATATAAATATATAACACATTACATATATATATATAACACATTATTGTACCAGCTGTTACAAGTAGGCTGTGGTGAACATAGGCAAAAGTGGGAAACTTATAGGTTAGGTTAACTATCTTAACACATTATATACATATATAACACATTATATAAATATATAACACATTAATTGTACCAGCTGATTCAAGTAGGCTGTGGTGAACATAGGCAAAAGTAGGAAACTTATAGGTTAGATTAACTATCTCAACACATTATATAAATATATAACACATTATATAAATACACATTGATTGTACCAACTGTTACAAGTAGGCTGTGGTGAACATAGGTAAAAACTTTTCATACATAGGTTGGATTAACTATCTTAACACATTATATACATATATAACACATTATATAAATATATAACACATTATTGTACCAGCTGTTACAAGTAGGCTGTGGTGAACATAGGCAATAGTAGGAAACTTATAGGTTAGGTTAACTATCTTAACACATTATATACATATATAACACATTATATAAATATATAACACATTAATTGTACCAACTGTTACAAGAAGGCTGTGGTGAACATAGGTAAAAACTTTTCATACATAGGTTAGATTAACTATCTTAACACATTATATACATATATAACACATTATATAAACATATAACACATTACATATATATATAACACATTATTGTACCAGCTGTTACAAGTAGGCTGTGGTGAACATAGGCAAAAGTGGGAAACTTATAGGTTAGGTTAACTATCTTAACACGTTATATACATATTTAACACATTATATAAATATATAACACATTAATTGTACCAGCTGCTTCAAGTAGGCTGTGATGAACATAGGCAAAAGTAGGAAACTTATAGGTTAGGTTAACTATCTCAACACATTATATAAATATATAACACATTATATAAATACACATTGATTGTACCAACTGTTACAAGTAGGCTGTGGTGAACATAGGTAAAAACTTTTCATACATAGGTTAGATTAACTATCTTAACACATTATATACATATATAACACATTATATACATATATAACACATTATATAAATATATAACACATTATTGTAACAGCTGATTGGCTGTGGATGGGTAAAAGTAGGAAACTTTAGGTTAACTATCTTAACACATTATATATAACACATTATATATATAACACATTATTGTAACAGCTGATGGGCTGTGGTAGGCAGAAACTTATAGGTTAGGTTAACACAAGCACATTACAATTTGGACACTACTATTTGTTGTCAGAGTAACCTAGAGGTACGACTCAGAACCCATACCGTAAGACGTACGCGAGTTTTTCGCGGTCGCGAAAAACTCGGTAAGTCTTACGGTAAGGGGTTCGTGTCCGAACTTCTACGAAATGTTCTGGCGTTGGCGGATTATATACCGCGTTAAATATCCGACTTGTAATACTATGAGGTTAGGTTAACTATCTTAACACATTATATAAATATATAACACATTATATAAATACACATTGATTGTACCAACTGTTACAAGTAGGCTGTGGTGAACATAGGTAAAAACTTTTCATACATAGGTTGGATTAACTATCTTAACACATTATATACATATATAACACATTATATAAATATATAACACATTATTGTACCAGCTGTTACAAGTAGGCTGTGGTGAACATAGGCAATAGTAGGAAACTTATAGGTTAGGTTAACTATCTTAACACATTATATACATATATAACACATTATATAAATATATAACACATTAATTGTACCAACTGTTACAAGAAGGCTGTGGTGAACATAGGTAAAAACTTTTCATACATAGGTTAGATTAACTATCTTAACACATTATATACATATATAACACATTATATAAACATATAACACATTACATATATATATAACACATTATTGTACCAGCTGTTACAAGTAGGCTGTGGTGAACATAGGCAAAAGTGGGAAACTTATAGGTTAGGTTAACTATCTTAACACATTATATACATATTTAACACATTATATAAATATATAACACATTAATTGTACCAGCTGCTTCAAGTAGGCTGTGATGAACATAGGCAAAAGTAGGAAACTTATAGGTTAGGTTAACTATCTCAACACATTATATAAATATATAACACATTATATAAATACACATTGATTGTACCAACTGTTACAAGTAGGCTGTGGTGAACATAGGTAAAAACTTTTCATACATAGGTTAGATTAACTATCTTAACACATTATATACATATATAACACATTATATACATATATAACACATTATATAAATATATAACACATTATTGTAACAGCTGATTGGCTGTGGATGGGTAAAAGTAGGAAACTTTAGGTTAACTATCTTAACACATTATATATAACACATTATATATATAACACATTATTGTAACAGCTGATGGGCTGTGGTAGGCAGAAACTTATAGGTTAGGTTAACACAAGCACATTACAATTTGGACACTACTATTTGTTGTCAGAGTAACCTAGAGGTACGACTCAGAACCCATACCGTAAGACGTACGCGAGTTTTTCGCGGTCGCGAAAAACTCGGTAAGTCTTACGGTAAGGGGTTCGTGTCCGAACTTCTACGAAATGTTCTGGCGTTGGCGGATTATATACCGCGTTAAATATCCGACTTGTAATACTATGAGGTTAGGTTAACTATCTTAACACATTATATAAATATATAACACATTATATATATATAACACATTATTGTAACAGCTGATTGGCTGTGGATGGGCAAAGGTGGGAAACTTTAGGTTAACTATCTTAACACATTATATAATTATATAACACATTATTGTAACAGCTGATAGGCTGTGGATGGGCAAAAGTAGGACACTTATAGGTTAGGTTAACTATCTTAACACATTATATATATATATATAACACATTATTGCGGTTACAACATGGCGGCTTATATTCTGCGTTAAATATCCGACTTGTAATACTATGCACGATAGCTCAGTCGGTAGCGTGTCCGCCTTCGAATCCAAACTTCACAGGTTCGAATTACACCGGTATTAAAAAAGTTAAGTGTATGACGTCATGCGTGTATGGCGTCTTGTGTGTGTGTGTGTCTCGACAATACGTCACGAGTGGGGGGACCAATGGGGGAAGGGAAGGGGCCTAAAGGGGAGGGGCCTACAGGGGAGGGGCAGGGGGAGGGGTGGGAGGAGGTGGGGGGACCAATGGGGGAAGGGAAGGGGCCTAAAGGGGAGGGGCCTACAGGGGAGGGGCAGGGGGAGGGGTGGGGGGACCAATGGGGGAAGGGAAGGGGCCTAAAGGGGAGGGGCAAAGGGGGAGGGGCAAAGGGGGGAGGGGCAAAGGGGGGAGGGGCAAAGGGGGAGGGGCCAAGGGGGAGGGGCCAAGGGGAGGGGCAAAGGGGGAGGGGGAGGGGTGGGGGTACCCCCACCATTTTTGTGCTCAACCGTCCCCATCTCTACTTATGAACAACCGTGAAGATATGTAAGCAAAACAGGAAGCTTATGTTCACTTTCTTTTTTTACAACCTACCTGCAGATCAGTACAACAGCGAGGTATACGATTAACTCAACCATGGAAGTTAAGGTATCCTAGCTAGGAAGAAATATCTACGTTATTGCTTATCTCTTTTGGCCATCGAATAAGTGAACTCTTGTTTAATCAATCTCCAACAAAGTAATTGTACTGGTCACATAGCATAGGTAGGTTGCTATCAACACTGGATATTACATATTTTTGGAGTATTGGGGGTAATGTGTATCATTCCCATAATTCACCTATATTTGGTCATGTCATTATGTCTACAGAGAATATTTGATATGACTGTAAGAACCAATGTGAAATTATCTTCAAAGCTCAGTAGACTGTGATATACATAAGTACCGACATTTACGATAAAATCAATGAGCTTGTTTACTGTGATTGCTTTGAGGTGTTATGATTTATACTGGTTTTATAATTCATATGTGAGAGTTTTCAAGCGATTTCTAACAGTAGCAATATAAACACGTTAAACATCATAATATCCAAGTGCGATTGTTATTCCTTATTACGAATAACAACAATTTTAGTAAAATACATAGCAATTCTCCTAAAAGTATGTTATTTAAGGAGATGTAACCATATAAACTTAAAAGTTATATATATATATATAATTTTCAAGGAGACGTTCTTTTAAAAAAATTGTATAAAATCTCAGTATCATCTCTTTTTAAGTTTGTTTAGTATAAATTTATCCGTATATATATATATATATATATATATATATATATATATATATATATATATTGTCC
Organism: Aphrophora alni; assembly: GCA_963513935.1. NCBI lineage: Eukaryota > Metazoa > Arthropoda > Insecta > Hemiptera > Aphrophoridae > Aphrophora > Aphrophora alni. The sequence goes on along the minus strand of OY740774.1, from coordinate 61,673,001 downwards.
AGTCTTGCATACTAGTCTTATATACGATGTCCGTTGAATTAACAATGTAATTTATAAAGGTAATAATATTTTTTAAAAAAATGTATTTCTTTCTCGAAGCAAAAATTATAATAATATCTGTTTTACACATAAATTGTGAGAATATGTACTGCATAACGTTGCAAGTTAAGAAGCTATATCTTGATCTCTGAAACATTGCAAAGTGCTGTTCCATGTTTGTGTAATAAAACGTGGGAAATAACTTGTAGTAAGCGGCCTTTAACTTAATTTACTATGACTTAAGCACTTTATAAGGCAATATGGTTTATAAGTTGTAGCGCTTCACACCTATATATGTTTTAGTGGTCCTTTTAGCCTGTTTTTACTGGTAGAAAACAAATTAATTCCGCTAAATTAGGTAAATAAATTTTGTTTACAAACTGGTTAACCTTATTATAATTATATGTAACTGTATTTAATGGACGTAATCTTACGTAATCCATATATGTTAACAACGCGTTCTAGAGCCGTTACTTTTCTACAAACACGAGTCAAACTAGCCACACAACACGCTAACTGACCGAACTGACCAACTGATAACTGACACCCTAAATTATCATTTGAATCAGAAAGGATTTTAAAGCTTCCTCACAACAATCACTTATTATAATCTCAAGCTAGCCACTGAAATAGAGAAGCAAATTGCTCTCTTAAATACGTTGCACAAACATGAGTTAAGATCGAAATTGACGTTTATTATAAATTCCCAAATTCTGAAGCGATTTGTAGCAACAATATTTTATGATATCAGAGCTAGTTTAAAGACATATAGGATCAAAATAAATGTCACCTGATTTTACTTTTATATAAAGTATGCACATATTTAGAAGTACGTTTGTAGTTTAAATTAGAGCTTTTTGGTGTTAGAAATATCTCTGTTTCCATAAATCTTCGCGAAACAAAAAATGGGACTTAAAAACAAGCCAGTAGACAGTTTTAGACAACTCCCTCAGAAATCAGGTATTATATACATAATATGACTGTTGAAAAGTTTGTTCAATTATAAAACGCTAGTGTAATTGAATGAAAAAAAAAGAAATATTCTGGAATAAAATTTTCCTTACAAATATTGGTAAAAGCTTGAAATCAGGAAAAGTATGTATAACTTTGCAGGTCGAATAATAAACTACCATTAGTTTAGTATAACAAACAAACGTAATTGTAGCAGTATAATTTTTCCTTAGTTTACACGTATCTCACATTCATTTATAAATATTTACGTAATTTATTCAATTTACTCTATAGTACTGAATAGTTACTAACTAGATTTTACAACTATAAGTTCCAATTTTATAACTAAAACTATAATTCATACATTTCTAAGATTTAATATTAATGAATGCTTTAAAATTAAGTTTGTTCTCCAATACAATTTTAATAATACAAAAATATGATCTTAATATCTACATATAATCTTTCAGTATTTGAACTATTAAATTTATAATATTTCAAGTGAAAAATATACAATCTAAACTGGACATCGAACCCAGAACCATTGGCTTTAAGCGCCAAAGTTCTACCAACTGAGCCATCATATTAGCTTCCCAGCGTAGGGCACAGTTGCTTGGAAGCGACTAAGATAGCTCAGTTGGTAGATCGTTGGCGCTTAAAGCCAAATGTTCTTTGTTCGATTCCCAGTTTAGGTCGTATATTTTTCACCTGGAATATTACTTTCTTTTCAATACTTGCTGGTAAAACTTATTAGCGTTAAAATCACGAAATTAAAAATTAAATCTATGTTCAAATATGTATAATCTAAGCTATTGGTGGATATTATATAAAAATCATTTGTGTTTCAAACGTATAAATACAATTTAAATTACAATGGTTTACTCACATGATCTATAATATTTATTATTCTATATTTTACAACAGGTAAAATTAAACAGGTTTATAAATTTGTTCTTTAAAATATTGCTTCCTCATTTTAAAATAGAAAAGGTAATTTAAAAATTATAAAATATCTAACTGTTTTATTTCCCACTTTATTTATTGACTGTAATACGTTAAAAAGAAATAATTGTTCTTATAGATAAGTTAGCAATTTAGAAATTTTAAAGTTCTGCTATATGATTTCTTGAATTTTTTTTAAATATATATATATATATATATATATTTAATAAACATGAAGCCACCGTTTTATATATATATATATATATATATATATATATATATTTAATAAAAATGATGCCATTGTTATTGAAGGTGACTAGCTTTTCCTTTACATTTTTTCTATTTCTTCTTTAAATTATAAACATTCAATTTGCCAGATACTGAAATATCTTTTATATTTAAAATATCAACACAAAATTCCAATTTTATTTTTATCTAAGTTATAACGATTTTTAAAAAGACGAAACAAACCAAAATATCAATAACACAATACACAGTAAACAATATATAGCTTTAGTCACACATTTCAATTCGTATTGTTGACTTAATAGGTCGGGTCACAAGATTATTCTAATTAATTAAAAGTGGAAACTAGGCCATGAGTTATTACTTGTGTAAATATTCAACACGTCTCCTTAGTTTTATTTTAAGCAATCCTACACATAACTCCTAGATAACTCCTATATGTGCATTACTTCTTAATCTTAGAAAGTTGAGAAACTTTGTGTGGTTGATTAAACAGTATAAATTATTTTAAAATAATTTCTGTAATCTTCTGATAATATACTTACATCAAAAATAGAACCTATAAAGTTATAAAATGCCAGGGATGAAATTTTAAATAACTTCAGCAATATTGAAGAGGTGATCATAAACGGGTTTAAAGCTGTGATCTCATTTGCTGAAACGAAGATTTAATAGTATTGTTCTAATTCCAAGGAAGTATGTGAGAGTAGATAGTGATAGATAAAACAATTTTACTCATTACAATCAGCATAATAATAATAAACCTTTATCGACAATGTCACTTGTACAGTTATAAAATGTCAGGGATGACTTTGTAATAGACTTCTGTAATATTGAAGAGGTTAAAATAAAAGGGTTTGCTTGTGGTATATATCCCTGGAACTCAGTTTTTTTTCCCCAATTCCAAAGAAGTATGTGGTAGTATATTCTGATGGATCAAACAAATAACTCATGATATTCCGAAAAATGATAATTTACCTATATCAACATTGTCACTTACACAGTTAGAAAATATCAGGGATGAAATGGTAAATGACTTCAGCAATATTGAAGAGGTTGTAATAAAACGACAAAAATAACTGAGGGTTTTAAGTGTATATCGTAGGTGGGATGAATTTAACAACAAAGTGCCTCTGAGAGTGTGTTCACATCTCGTGATAACGAAACCAAAATGTTAACTGACAACGCTGCATCTGAAGCACAAAATAATCAACAAATAAGTGAAGATAAAAATTTGCACTATTCAAATTATCCATATTCTGCTATTGAACAAAATCATTACTACATTAGAAACAAATGAAAAACAAACAACTGATGATTTCACAACGACACGATTTTCCAGTACCATCCAATGCTCTTAAAAGTTTTGAATCAACGTTTTATACATTTTATTTGACCTGAAATACTAACAAAGATAGGGATACGACATACAGAGAGTGTTCCATTAGTTATTATATCTAAAAATAGGAATCAACTCTTTGAAGAAGAAAGATGTTAAACAATCGGCTGAAAAACTGAAAGAAGAAAGAAAAAAGAAAATAAACACAGAAAAGAAGGGAAAATGGGGGTAGAGAGTAAACTTGAATACAAGAGAAAGCAATAGATAAACGAGTAAGAATGTTGTGGCGAGAAACTAATTTGCACATCATATATATAAATGTTAAAAGACATCACGAGGTTGACACAATAGATCAAGTTGCTCAAAAGAACTGACCATTGTTTTGAAGAAGATTCTGGCATAACGAAAATAAATTAACAAAAGACAGTACTATCTTATGCTTGTGAAAATAACTTCAAAGATGATTCGCTTGAAAATAAAATAGAAAGCGAAATGTGAAAAAATAAATCACATACAATTTGTTGAGGATATAAATTTTGACTCAAAAAATCAAATATTTATTTGTGAGGACTGTACACAATTTTGTGACGAATTTCAAAAGATATAATTTTTGTGAAACTAAATATAATATTTCAATAATACAAACTGTACAAATTTTGTGCAATTAACATATTTGTCTACTGTTTTCTATTTCATACAACAGTTTATATAATTTTTTATTGTTACAAATGATTTTATATCCAAATATGTAAACATATGGATAAGTTCGAAATAAGGTGCCAATAATCTATATCTCACAAAGATAATTGTTTTGACATAAGGTGTCAATTAATGTACAGTTTAATATATTACACTTTATGTATAAATTTTTTCTTTCGATTTTTAAAAATATAATTATGTTTTTTAATTATTTTTTAATGTTGAGAAATAAAAAAATAAATTTTATAGGGAGGCCCTATAATCAATAAAACACAGAAACTTCGCCCATAGTGCCAATAGCCGTATATCTTAATCTGTTATGGAAATAAAGGCTTAATAAATTTAATATATACTTCTATTCATCGTTTTTAAAGAGGCACTCAAATACGAATGTTCGGTTTTATGTAAAAATTAACAGAATCCCACACGTATTACTGTACAATTGCTATATTATTCCAACGCTTAAACAATTTACAATTCATAGATGTTATTAAATTTGTTATTGTACTTCCTTCTTTATATGATTACCTAAGTACTCTATAACTCTATAAGAAAAAAATATATTGTGCGATCGAAAATGTCACTCAATATTTGGTAGAATTTTTTGTTACGAAAATATAAAATTACACTATATTCAATTTTATTTTAACCTAACCAAACATCTGATAACCCCAGACTGATACTATATATATATATATATATATATATATATATATATATATATATATATATATATATAAGATAAGCTAACGTAACCTTTGTATGTAGTAGATAAGGGAAAACACCTAGGCTTTTAGCAACGTACAACTATATTTTATAGCAAATAGTGCAGTGAAACGCTATTTATTTAAACTGATATTTTATGATAAAAGTAATTATGTAATGAAACGAGTTTATTAAACTAACTCTGTTTTTGTATCCATTATATGACACCACTGTTGACCTTACAGACTTAAGAGTAGAAACTGAATACCAATTGAAACAAAACGTCAGCTGGTGGTGACCCTTTTATTGTTTGCCTTATAATTGTGCTTTCCCTTTTTTAGTTCAGTTTTCTTTTCTACTTTGTGAAACACTAGTCCTTTTTCATTTAAAATATGCAGCTATTTAAAATAAAATATGTTTTTGAGCTTATTAGATTATCTTATTTTCGTTTTGAATGTATTTTTCCGTGATCTAATCCTATGATTATTTTTCTTATTAAAAGATATTACTCACATATTATACTTAATAAAGGTTTCGGGCAATGCCCATCTTCAGTTATGTATGAATAACAATACAAACAAATATGACATCCTGATGTCCACGTCTCGAAGATTCGAGCAACTCAAAAGTTGTTTGTAGGTTGCTATTCTTTTTTCGATTATCTGCTATCTGATTGTAAGTGTCTTGTTTGCTGATTAGATTGGCGTAAAATATAATAGATAAAAAAAAAGGAGTCGATTGTTATTGATTTTCGAGATTTGTTGATAATATGAGTTTTGTTGATTTTGTCAGCTTTATAGAGTTCATACTCCTCTAAGGCATTCATTATTCTTCTTTCCCTGCACACGTGTAGTATTTTTATGTTACTAATGAAATTTAAGTATGTGTGTTTGTTATGAAATAGGAGAGCTTCCTAAATCAATTTTTTGAATTTAATTTGTTTCAAAGCAATTGTTCTTTAAACCTTTTATTAAATGAGTGTCCTGTTTGGGGTGTAATCATTTTTAGTGTTGACATAAAACAATACTGAATGTTAAAGTGTTATTTACTAGATTCAAAAATAATATGTCACAACTAAATTGAATAGAACAAATGCGCTGATATAAGTTTCTGTTTATTTTAAACATAATATGATATAAAAAATAAACAGTATCAAATGAAACTATAGATGACCATAACATATCCCACTTAATACTTAACCATAAATATCCATATCTAAAGGTCTAATATTTTTTATCACCCTTTATTCATTGTACACTAAGGTGATATGTAATAAGACTTATAAGTAACAAATGAAATTGGTTACTCTCAGGTGTGTTACTAGAATCAATAATGGAAATGACAAATAACTTATAATTGTGTTTAGTTAGTCTGTGTACTATGTAGATTCTTAAATATTGCCTAAAAGAAACATATTCTTAAAAACTCTTTATTTGTAATGATAAACACGTATTTTACTTTAAGACCAGTAAGAGTATCAAATCACAAATACTTTCCAGTGTATTTGCTTAAATCTCTCTAAAGATATGTTACAGAAACATACATAAGGGTTTATTAAACTTTTTATTGTTATTTGTGTTGTTGTTTTATTTATGGTTTAGGGATTATTTCTTCCATAATAAATACTGTGTTTCTGTATTTCACTTTTCCATATGAGCATAAAATTAATAAATTAAACTATTGTTTAATCATACTATTACATATGCTTGTATTTTAATAACATTTATTTATTTATTTATTATAACATTGGATTTATTTGACATTTATCTTCTTATAAAAAATTGCAAAGATAACTAGTTGGAAATGTATGTGCTAAGATAAAGGTATAAAGTAATGAGAATCATTTCCGTTTCCAGATTTAATTAACACTGAAATCCATAAGACTAAGGAACAGGATGGATTTAATTACACATCTAATCCTTTCAGCTTCATTACAGAAGAAATTCTAACTACATAATACTTCCTTTTACACTGTAGTTTACAGTTAATCTATCTCTGTAATAAGGATGCAAACAAATTAGTTGAACAGTATGGATTGAATCCTATCTCAACCAAAATAATAAACACAAAAAATGAAAAATATATTAATTTTTAAATAAATGACTAAAACAAATATAAAAGGAAGAAAAAACAGCAAAATTTATCAACACAGAAATGACTTTTTCCAAATATATTATAGTGTCTCAAAAGGCCTAAATAAAATGTTTCTCTTTCAATAATACTTTTAAATTTGGTTTTCTAATAGAAAAAAGTGTGAATTTATATACTTTCTTTAAAATATTTAGAGGTTTATTTTAAACATTTTTCGGATCTAACATTCGGCTCTATAGCTTACAAATTGGCCACTTATATAATATACTCGTATTAGTGAATACAGGATAAAAATTACTAAAACTTTTTTACAGATGCTGTTAATTTTTATTCAAATAATTTACTATTGGTTTAATTGTAATATGCTGTATATGTTATATATAATAAACAAAAACTCAAGGAAGCTATTTCTATTGTTTGGACTAACCATGCTATAATATTAATATTAATAATAATAATAATAATAATAATATTAATATCAAACACATCTTGAAATGATACGGTAAGATACACAATACACAAATAAACCAAATTTGATCAAAATGGGTTACATTTTTTGTAATGAAAACCTTTACACAAAAGAACAACAGACCGAAAATAGACATAATTTGTAAATACCAATTAAAAAAAATATATATATATATATATATATATATAGATTTATGTATAAGACCTTTCGAGTGCCTAATGGTACGGGCGACGACCTATTGGAGGCCTGGAGTGCTTGAACTCAGGCATTCAAAAGGTCTGTTTTCATACACTAAAACGACCTTTTGTGCCCTCTGTATAAAGCGAAAACGTCGACGAACCTTTTGGATGCCTAGAGTGCCTGGTGTGAAATGTACGGGAGACGATATTTTGAAGGCTTATATACGATCAGTTACAAATGCCACCTATTGAAGTCTTACACGATCAGTTACAAAAGTAACCTTTTAAAGGCTTTAGTTGACGCCTGTTCCTGTTAATTTCTATTTTCTGACGCCTGTTATCACCATGGTATAAGTCATCGTGTTTTAGAGACCTTTTGAAGACCTGCTATTATTTTAAATAGAACCTTTTGAAGACCTTATGCTCTCCAATAAACTTAATTTTGACATTACTTTGTCTGAAACATTATTTGAGTAAAATTTTGCGTCACATAACAATATTGTATAGTTTTAATACAAAAAAAAATCGATTTAAAATTTTTCTCATATCACTTACTTTCTTTCATTAATACCATTGTTTGTCAAATACTAATGAAGTAACTATTTATTTTAAATATAACTAGAGGGTACATAATCCTCTGTTCGCGGTACAACTCCCGTTCAGCCATTCGTTGTCCTCGTTTTCATAATATAGTTAACAGAATGTTAAAATATGTTACACATTATTAATCAGAAGACGAAGATAGTTACATTTATTTCTCCAAACAAGTAGGCTACGGTATTTATTTTTTCAAGTTTATAAATAAAACTATATTTTAACTAGTTACCATTTTACTTTCACACTATACTATAGTATGGAGAAAGTATAGTGTTCGCAAAAAAAAATCGATGATGAGATTTTTGTGGATACACCCGTTTTGGGACCCCCTGAGTCCAAAAAAGTGGTTTTTACAAAATATCTGTCTGTATGTCTGTATGTATAAAAAGCTAGAGAGAAAAATATTCGATCGATTTCAAACAAATATGCACCAAGCATGTCAATTAGGCATGCTTTATTTTTGTTTAAATTTGTTTAACAACAAAACACACGTCATAGTACTTTTCCCAGCCCTAAAATGTATGTTGTACTGTACAGTCCTAATTGTAGTTATGCGATTTATTAAGCAGAAAAGTGTCTTAAATTAATTCAGCAGCCTAAACAGTTACTTTTGGTAGTGTTTAACAACAAAACACATGTCATAGAACTTTTCCCAGCCCTAAAATGTATGTTATACTGTAAATATATGTTAAGTGTACTGTTTAATTTGTGTGTGTGTGTGTAAATAGTGTGCGTGTCTACGATGAGACAGCGAGTTTGGTCCCGCCTGTTTAAGTAGCCTATGTATAGTCCACTACAAAAACATGTATTAAGTATCAAAGTTTATTAATATTTCACTACAATTATTATTATTGCATTTTATAGTGTGAAGCATAAATATTTACGTTATTGAAGAACGTTAGTTTCCGTTAACGTTTCGTTCTGCAGGTTAGTGATAGACCTCTCACCTGTGTATTATTTTCATTTTTCGTATTTTGCGGAATTTGAGAAATTTTTCGGGCCTATGAATGACTCAACGATTGACAAATATTTTTCCCCAAAAAATCCGAAAGGTTTAAAACGTTTCAGGGCGTACGTGTTTGCCAGAATTTTCGGAATACGCAAGTGTTTCGTTAGGAATGTCGGAAACTCATTGTGACAAGATGGATAATGCAAAGGTAGGTGACACGACGCATGGACAGCTAATGACTGGGTTGAGTAACTTGCTAGATACAAAATTATCAACATTGGCTACTAAAAAAGACCTCTTAATTGTGTCTTCTGAGGTGAGAAGTCTGACGGAAGAGAACAAAGTTTTGAAAGCAAAGATAGACTGTATTAAGAAACAAGAACAGGTTATTATGGATAAGCTTAATGATTTAGAAGGTAGATCTAGACGTAACAATTTAATTTTTGTAGGTCTTAAATGGAATGGTCAGACAGACTTTAAAGCCCTTGTGAAACAATTCTGTGTGGAAGTGTTAAAGTGTAATGGCGGTTTGTGGGTCAATAGAGCGCAACCATTAGGAGCAAAGGGCAGAGCAATAATTGCCCAGTTCCCTTCAGATGACGATATTGGGTGGATCATGTCCAATGTAAATAAGTTAAAGGGAACATCTTATGTCGTACATCGGGATTACACACAGGATGTAAGATTAAAGCGAGCCTACCTTGCTGCAGTCTGACGGGAGATAGAAAAAGAGTTGGGAAGACGTCGTATGCCGTTAGTTTTTGACCACATTAGAATAGAATGTGTCAAATTCACCTGGAAGGACAACACACTGATGGCCGGCCGAACGGATGGAATAGTGAAGCTGAAGGATCTATTCAACTACGATTTCTCATCGCGCATAGCGGAGTTGAGAAAGGACGGTCCAGGGAAGCTGCAACCAGGACGGACAGACGAGAATGGAGTGAAGACAACATCTTCTTAGGGACTAAACACCAATTTCTCAGGACAATGTTCTCAAACAGCTCATAAGGAGTTGGACAATATTATAGTGCCTCAGACGGTTAGCAATTTTAAAATATTGTCTTATAATGTATGTGGACTAAGAGCCAAGGTTGGTGAAGATTATTTTTTTTCATTTACTAAATAAGTATGATATAATTTTGTTATTAGAAACATTTATATCTGAACATGATGAAGAGTTTATTGTTAAGAGTCTTTCTAATTTTAAAATCGATTTTTTTAGTTTTGCTGAAAGAAATGCTAATTTTGGAAGGGCAATAGGAAGTATTATTTGTTGTGTAAATTTACAGTCATCCTTTACTAAAGAAGTTAGTTTCGTATGCAAACGTAATATAAAATTAATTGAAATTAAAAATTGGTTGGTTTTGCCAATTTATTTAAATTATAACAAATGGGAGAACAGCTTTGAAAATTCGTGTAATTTTATTAATTCAAATTCAGAGCAAAATGTAATAATAATTGGAGATTTTAATGGCCGAATATCTAACGAACAAAATAATTCTGATATGTATAATTATATTAATGTAACTAGTACAATTAGAGTGGTCACAAATCGAAAGACAGGATATTAAATACAAGGGGGGGGGGGTAAACTTCTAGAATTATTCCTTAATTTTGGATTAGTGGTTTTGAATGGCAGAACGCAAAGTGATGCTGAAGGAGAATTTACTTTTATTGGGAAGATGGGTAATTCTGTAATTGACCTTGCGGTTGTATCAGTGAGTTGTTTAGAAATAGTAAATGATTTTGAGGTTATTAGTCATGCAGGATCGGAACATCTACCTATTTATGTAAATTGTAAAGTTGGTAGACTTGCAGAGAGCCAAAGGGGTGGGGATTGTATACTACCATTGTTGCCAAGAATAAAATGGACTAATTCAGATAACGTCTTGTTCGGTAAAAACATAGATAAGGAAATGTCAACCTTTGATGTCTTGAATGATAACCAGATAAATGTCAATAGCATGATTCGTTGTATCAAACAAGCAGCCCACTTTAAACCGAGTACAAATAATAACACTACGGTAAACAAAAAACAACAATGGCTTGATTTCGAATGTCTGGTATCAAGGCAGCGAGCCTTTAAACTCTTAATGCTGTTTCGCAAAACAAATTCAACTATGGTTAAAGTCGCATATTTAGAGGCAAATAAAAACTTTAAATCGTTATGCAGAACTAAGCGTAAGATACATTACAAATATGTTGTAAATAGTTTGGGGCAAGTTAAAGATGCAAAACAATTTTGGAATTCTATGAAAAGTTTTAAAAATACAAAAAGCAGATTAGCTGGAAATATTAGCTGTGTCGAATGGGTGGAGTATTTTAAAAATCTTTTGAATCCTCTTATTGTACCAAGGGATATTTCTTATACGGAACAGTATATTTTCGACAATGATCTCGACAAGCAATTCAACCAGCAAGAACTGCAAACGATTTTGGCAAAATTGAAAGATGGGAAGGCTCCAGGTTTTGACGGAGTACCGTATGATTTTTTTAAAAACGGCCCACGGTTTTTAAGTTCAAAGCTATTGGCTATTTTCAATAAAATATATATGGAAGAACGCGTTCTAGAAAGTTTTAAAAAATCTATAATTTTTCCCTTGCATAAAAAAGGGGATGTCAATTGTGTGCAAAATTACAGAGGTCTGTCATTTATAGATTGTATAGCGAAAGTGTTTGCTAGTTTATTGCACAATCGATTAAACAATTGGGTACACAGTCATCAAATAATTAGTGAATTTCAAGCCGGATTTAGAAAGGGTTATTCCACCATAGATAACATATTCAACTTAACTAGTATGATTCAGTTGCAACTGTCAAAGAAGGGGGCGAAACTGTATTGTTTTTTGTAGATTTTTCCTCTGCTTTTGATACTATTGATAGAAAGGCGCTGTATTGTAAGTTATCGTGTTTGGGTGTTTCTTCTCATAATTATGCTGAATATTATAAAAGAGCTTTACAAAGGTACAACATCGGGAGTGTGGTGTAATGCGGGCGTAACGAAATGTTTTGAAACTAATATGGGTTTGAAACAAGGCTGTATTTTAAGTTCATTGCTATTCTCTTTATTTGTGAACGATTTGGCTGATATTTTAGATGGAGGATGCGATTTTGAAGGGTTTAAGGTCAGTGTTTTATTGTATGCAGATGATATTGTTATTCTGCCCCCTACTCCTGGTAGTTTGCAGAGTATGATAAATAAACTCGAAAATTATTGTAACAAATGGAATCTTCGGGTTAATTTAAGTAAATCTAAAATAATGGTTTTTAGGAAAGGGGGTCAGTTGTGTAGAAATGAGAAGTGGTGGTACAAAAGGCAACGGGTAGAGGTTGTCAATAAATATAAATAGTTAGGTGTTATACTTACTCCATCATTGTCATGGGAAACTCAATTTAAGGACAAATCTATGGCTGCAAAATATGCTATAATCGCGGTATGGCACAACCTTTTAGGTAACGAGAGGGTCCCACTTAGTGCCAAGTTTATATTATGTTTTAATTCTATTGTGAAGGCGATTTTATGCTACAGTTCCCAGGTCTGGGGCTACAAGGAAAGCGATGAATTGGAAGGGGTATTTAGATTATTTATAAAAAGAATATTTAAATTGCCAAATAACACCCCAAATTATGTCTTGTTTTTTTGAAAGAGGGTTTGAAAAGGTTTATTTGTATACATTGAGAATCCACCTGAATTTTCTTTTAAGGGTTGTAGCTTTACTAAAGAATAGATTGCCAAACATTCTTGCTAAACAAATAATAAAAAGTGGCATTTACTGTTACCAGGAGTGGAAAGTGTTAGGATATAAATACGGGATTGATGTGGATATGAGCAATATTGATAGGCTACGGGAACAGATGCTTAGTGTTATTGAAGCGGTCAGAGTTACTTGGGAGGGAGAATGTTTACAGAGGGCAAGAAATGCGACATATCATAAACAGTACCGGGACCTTGACTTTCAACTCTGCAGTAGACTTGTTTTATTTGATAAATATGATATACAAACAATAAGTTGGATCATCAAAGCAAGGTGTAACGATAAAATATGGTTATGCTCCTTATGCAACATAAATGAAAAGGAGAAGGTTTACCATTTTATTGCTCGCTGCCCTATCCTAGCCGATATAAGAAATTTGTGCTTTTTCAAACGCAGTTTAAATAGGGGGAATTTTAACTTTTATTAAATGGGAGAAATTGGTGGAGATTGTGTAAATTCATGAAGATTGAATGGAAATTTAGATGGGAATAATAAATGAATTTAATTTTTAACTGTAACAGTACACAAAATTTTGGTTGGGAAGGGGGGTTACACCTAAGTTCTTGGAAGGATTACTGTAAATCTATTTATATATGTAAGTAATTTTAATTGTATAGCTGGTGCCAAATTAATTAGTTCTGTAGTAATTTATATTGAATATTTTGTATAATTATATTATTATATATGTATGGGTGCACTGATGGAAGGAAGGTTATATACACAAAGGTCTATATGTGTAAATATATGTGACTCATAGTATAATTTTTAACTATATTGTTTTGTTTATGCCAACCCAGCTGACGGTCAAAAAGACCATTGCTGTAAAGTACTCTGTAAAGAAAGAATATTATTAAGTTTATTTCATTTTATTTTATCTTCTATAATTAATTAATTGTGAATTTATTTTATATTTTGTATGGAATACATGTCAAAATAAAGTACTTTTTCTATTCTATTCTATTCTATATTCTATTCATAGTACTTTTCCCAGTCCTAAAATGTATGTTATACTGTACAGTCCTAATTGTAGTTATGCAATTAAGCAGAAAAGTGTCTTAAATTAATTCAGCAGCCTAGACAGTTACTTTTGGTAGTGTTTAACAACAAAACACATGTCATAGTACTTTTCCCAGCCTTAGGGCATTTATTGTCTGGGCATTGAAAGACAAGAAATAGAGATATTCGGCAAAATACACTGGGAAATCCTCACACTTAACAAATATCATAAACCACCTAACTTATAGAAAGGTTTTGAACCCGAACGGCCATAAAGGACCACCGGGTTTTCACTAATTGGTTCTGTTAGAAGCATGCGTTAATGACATAATTATAAATATAAGTAAATATGTTTTTTTTCACAACCACTCCCGAAATTACACGCCCTTACTACATGTAAAAAAAAAGTTTGCTAATGGCCACCTTAGGATCGTCACGTTTAGGGAAACAGGTAATACAAATTTTCCCTAGGCCCTTTAGTGGAACCGACCTTATTAACCTATCTTGTTATTTGTGCTTTAGATAATAGTATTAATACATACAACTGCTATATTATAAATTGCAAATATACAGGATGCCCTCGAAATCTCTGGTTCCCTTTTGTGGATTTGTTCCTGGAATCGAGACAAACAAATTTCACAATATAAACATAGGTCAACGGTGCTTACTTTTTCGTCTGTCTGTCTGTACGTTTTTTCACAAAAAAATCATATGTATAGAACGGTTTCACCAATTGAGTTCAAACTAGACTTGAAGTTATACCTAATAATGATCTATTATAAAAAAAATAAACGATTATATCCAATGATGCGTTTAAAAATGGCGACTGTTAAAAATGTCATACCTAACAAACTAAAAAACCATTTATTTTGTCAAAAAATTTCAATACATCTTTGTTGTTGCACTTTTCAATTTCCTATCGGAAAGTGTAATTATCAAAACAAGTGGATGAAGGATAATTGTTAAGTTAAGGATTATAACAGCATAATATGTACACACAAATATATTGTTGTGTTTACTGTGTTGGTATAAGATGCCGGGTTGAACAAACCGATTATTACACATAACTTAACTATTATCCTTCATCCGATTGTTTTGGTGGTTACACCATCCGATACGAAATGAAAAGGGCTACAAAAATAATTTGTTGAAATTTTTTGTTAAAATGTAGGCATACGGTTTTTGGGCAATTCAGGTTTTAAATTTTCAAACACCTTATTTAATCGGTTATCTTGTTTAAATAGATCATTGTTAGATTAAACTTTGTGCAAAGTTTGAGCTCAATCAGTCATATAATTCTCTAGATAAAAATTATTTAGTGAAAAAACAAATTGGTGGCTATGGGGAAACAAAGCTTGTCCGGACCCAAGTCTAATTATTTTTTTTTCTCATTCTTATGTGCTGAATCATATCCTAGAATATTGCAGAGTAATTACAAAACATCCTGCATATACTTAAAAATCTTATTAAAATTATGCAAAACATCCCAATATTGTGATTACGTACGCTGTTATTATCTTTAACTTAACTGTTATCCTTCATCCCATTCTTTTGAAGTTACAACATCCGATAGGGAATTAAAAGTGCTACAAAAAGGTGTCTTGAATTTTTTTGTTAAAATGTACTGTTTTTGGGTATATTAGGTTAGAAATTTCCAAACGGTCGCCATTAGTTTTATGACACTAAGAGACATTTTTAAATATATTTTAAATGAGCCTGACGTTTTATCTTTTCGGGAAAATCATTGTTTTTAAAATTCCTTTAGACTTAAAGAAAGCGAACACTATCCCAATTCATATTGCCAACAATTAAAAATAGCGTATGCCTTTTACATTTTAGGAATCTTGATTATCTTAGCAATAACGATGCCATTTTTTAATTAAGATAATTAATATTACTACTGTTACATATTATTAATTGTAAACAAGTGAATGGATCAAAACAATAACGAACTTTGTCTAAGAACTGTTTCTTGTTAAATAAGAAAGTTTGTGTGTATGTATATATTGAAGCACACTTTAAGAGTGTTATATAGGTAAGGAATTTTTTTTAAAAGTAATAAATTTAAAATGGATGAGTCAGAGGTGGGAGGCACAACAAATTACCTGACGTTAAAGTTGAAGAAGTCCTGGAAAATATTTCAAAGTTTTTAAACAATAAATCGTACTATAGCTCTTCAACAACTCGAGCAGAATATTGGAGAACTCAAAAATTCCAATAACTTATTTCAATAACCTATGTATGGTCAAAGTTATAGGCTTCTTTGGCGCAGAAGGATAGCACTTTCGTAAAGGATCTTTAATTGTGGTGTCTTATATTTATTTAATTTTAGCAATAATAAATGAATTACAGTACTGTAGTTATTAGTTAAAGCACAAATTTGGTAATTTCCCTAGTTCACAATATTATCCTGAAAACGGAAAGATAGACAGCCAGAGTGAAGTCTATAGAGGACTTTATTTTTATTATATAGAGGAACTATATTAATCTTTGTTTTTCTAAATCTTAGGTAGTTGGTTCGAATCTAAATCTCGTTATTATTATTTTTTTTAATAAGCCTAAAGATTTCAATTTATTTAGGAAAGGCTATTTATAATACTAAATTAATTACGATTATACAAAGAAAGTACGTTTGTTGTTTTTAAGACTCGTGTTAAATAGAACAATGTTGAAAATACAATAATGAGACACCGTGAAAATAATAGAGGTTGCAGTTTTACAAGAACAGAAAAACATCCCCCCCAGCCCACATCCAAAACAGAATCACGGACGCATGTTATTCACAATTATCATCTCATCAGAGAATAAACTATATTTCCGTTCGCACAGTTGGTTTGTTTACATGTAGGGCTATAGGTTAGTCATCGACATTTGAAGAATTGTGGCAGGAAGTAGTTCTTCCTTCATTGGAACACACTGAGCATTGAGTTCAGATTTGATAAACGCATTTTTCATGTGACGTTTTACACGAGATTTGAAAATGATTTCCATTTTAAAATGTTAAAGTCGTATATATTGAAAACTTGTTAACCTTATAAAACAATTACAAGAGAGTAAAAACTTTTATTTGTTAATGACGAACATTATGGTATTTATATTTTTACTGTAGCAGTAAAAGAAAATATATTTGAACAGAAAAGGGAAAATTGCATCACAAATATTATATAATTTTAACAACAAATAAACTTGTGCTCTATGAAGTAAGAATCGGTTGACATTTGATGGTTGGAGAAGTGAGGGGTTGGTTTTGAGATTGTCTAGATAAACATTTATAGTTAGTTATAGAAATTCGAACAAACAATATTTTGTAGTAGCAAATTTTAAAAAAATAGTAGAAATAGGCTGTGGATATCTAGTTATGACCTCATATGCTTAGTAAGGAGGGAGTACTGCAACGTTGTCACATGGTGTGTTTTTTCTACCTGCGCCCATTCACTGTTTATTTTACAGTTGGACACAATATTAATATTTGCCCGGTCGCAAATTTGACTACATTTGTATTCAGGAACTTTACAACTATATTTAAAATATTTAATAATGTTTTTAATTGATTAAAAAAATACTATTATTAGGTCTGGAATATGAAGGACAAACGTTTATTTATTGTTTACCTTATTTTTGAGGGTCACTCAAATTATAAAATCATACTATGCCACGTAATAGTCAGACTTTTTTATTTCTAGAAATGAATAGAGGTGTAAGTACGCCTTTGATAAGTTATGTTGTTTTTCAGAGACAAGAACCCTTAGATGCCGAGGATCCCCCAAGAAAAAAAAACAAGTGTTATCCATTTAATTTACCTTTCTTAACGGAATTAATTCAACAAATCGGTCGGGAAGAACACCCTGGATAAATTGTATTGTTTTATATAAACTGTTGTTTCCTAAGTATTACATGGAGAGAAAATTGCACTTCACCGTCCAGTAGTACAATAAATCAATGATTTAGGCAACTCAAGACATATATGTAATCTTAACATTCATTTCATCAACCATGATAATTGATCTGGTGATAATCACCCTGCTTGTCCAGAATTTAGAATAAATTTAGATAGTACTCAACAAAAAAACCTTTCAAAAAGGTAAAACTTTCGTAAGTATGACCTTGCGTTTTATTCCCTTTAACTTACTCAACACATTGTTACATTTTCCTTTTCCTTGTACCTGAAGTAATTTAATAAATAAGGCAGCGAAAGCATGAGAAATCATACTGGGGTGGGGGTTGTCTCTGAACACTATTCCAGTGGGCGTCATATCACCCCACATTTGATTTATTAATAAATTCCTAAATACTACCATCTTGGAAAAGCAATTTTTATTAATAAACCAATAATATAAAATTTATTGAGCATATATTATATTAATAATCATTTCGAAGTTGGATTATACAAAGACTTGAATATAACTTGCATAATATCATCAACAACCATAAAATAGTATTTAGATTTTTTTAAAACGTAAGTGAGCAGTTAAAAATCGAAAATTCAATTTAAAACTTAAAATATTTCTAAAGAAGATAACATGAGCAATATTATTTTATATTTTATTTACAAGTTAAAGTTTTTTCCAGCTTCAACTACTGCATTTTCTAAGTTTAGACCTTGACTTTTATGAATAGTTATTCCATAACTATTGCAAATTGGAAATTGTTTTCTTATTATAAAAGCATTCCTCATTCATTGAAATTTAGATACGTTCTATAGAATATTGTCTTTTATTGGTAAGTTCAATTTTAATAGTGTCGACAACATTATTATTATCTCTTTTTACAGAAATAATAGTACCTATTGTACCATTAGCCAAGCCGATAGAAACATCAATATTTCGTCTTATCATAATTTTTGATACAGCTTTTATTTTAATTACTCTAGCTAATCCTGCAGTTCGTGAACTACCCGCTTCATCATTCATTAAAGACTTTATTCTTTTTTTGTGCATATTCTTCGCTCGAATTGTATCTTCGGCAACAAGCTCAATTTCCTCGGTATTAATTTTTTTTAACATAGCATCTTTAAGGTATCGCACATTTGATTGGTACCTACTTTGCCAACAGTATTTGATGGCAAAGTATTTAGAAAGTTACAAAGTTAAGATATTTCCACTTAAAAGTTTAAATACATGATTACGCATTAAGGAATATGTATAAGTAATATTTTGCGGATCATGACCAAATACTAATGAAGTGGCAAATGCTATCGCGAAAACGCCACAATCAACTCCATTAAGTTGCTGGGCTACAGAAGGAAATATAATCTTTTTCATTTTTGTTAAAATAAAATGGTTAAAGCTTTTTCAAAAATTTTTTAAAATCTGCATCTAATGTATCAGATTTTGAAGAATCATAAATATATAATAACTTACCATCGTAATAGCTACATAACCAATGTTCAGAATTAGAAAACAAAATTTGAATATTTTTTTCACCCTCAGCCATTGGTTTGATTTTTGAAAGAACTTGAAGTCTCCCGGTATGTTGAGGCTTGTAAATAGTAAACCGTAAAAGTAGGTTATGAAATCTTTCAATATGATAATCATTTAGACGTCCTCCATTTTTTATGATATTATAATCACATTTGATCATTAAATATTGAAGATGCCAAGAAGGAATTTGAATTAAATGAAAAGGAAAGTTTTTTATAGAACGCTCTCTAAATATACGTAAGAGAAATTGTCGCATATAATTATTATCACAGTTATATCGCACATAATCTGGTCTAATACCATGTACAAGACATGTCGCAAAAGCAATTGCGAATATACCACAATCACACTCACTCTGAAGTTGAACTTCAGGCCACTTAATAGTCTTTCCAGATTGAAAATAAAATGGGTATAATTTAGCAAAACTAATCTATAAGTGACTATGATCTTTCTTTTCATTTAATGAGTCATAAATATAAATAGTTTCAGTGTCAAAAAAAACTGCACACAAAGTGACCTCTGAGCATGTCATCTTCTGTTAAAGGCCGAAATAAAATTTGAATTCTAGATCTATCAGGAGAAGCGGGAGTAATCATATCATAAATTTGTAATTCTTCCATTCCTAAGAAATCAGTATTAAAACATTCTTTTATTAAATCGCTGAAGCGCTGTATATGTTATACACCTAAATATGCATCTTTGTTAATAATAATACGTTCAAAATCTTCGTCACCAAAATCTAAAGCCATGCTAAATATTTCTGTAGTCTTGTTTACTTTTTTTTTTCTTTCACAAAAATAATATTTCTTTTCGTAAGTATAGTATAATAAGTAAATTTCGAATAAATTCTTATTTCTTTTTGTGCAATATATATTTTTTCTTTTTAATGATACTTATATAAAATTTCATAATTTTATACTTTTATACAATTTGATGCTTACGTTAAGTCTAAATAGAATACCGAAAATTTCAAAAACTACCACTATGTTAATTATTTCTTCCTGTCGCCCTTATAAAAAGGTACCTGTGAAGAAAAAATAAAAATGGTCGATAAAATACGTAAATTCTCGGGTGGGGATAAGTAAGGTAAACTACTGGTTTTCTTGTAGAAGTATATACATGCTAGAAAAAGTAATTTGTAGAATTGTGGGGTCCATTGTGTGGTGATTACACGGACAATGGGTGATGCGCGCGCAGATAGCCCCGACGAAACGGATGGACTATTATTTATTTAATTACTATTTATTATTTCGGAAGTTGTATAAATGTAAAGTTATTTAAAGTCAGTTTAGTATTTCAATATATTTTTGTAAAGATTTGACCTTCGATAAAAATAGTGTTTTAGATTGTCATTCAATCGCTTATCAGCAGATAAGATGTATGGCAGGATGCTAACAGACATAAATATCTCATGGTTCTAAGCCAAAGAAAATACGATCAACTAATTCTAATCTTTCTGCTGCCTAATTTAAAGTAATGATTACGTTCTGATTATTCAACTAAAATCACTTGCATTTATTTTTTATATTTATAGCCATGTATGTATATTTGAATTATTATGTATGTCTATATATGTATTCACAGTTATTTCGGCATAACCTTACGACAAAAACTTCTAATATTTAACCAAACAACTTTTTAACCAAACCGAGCTTTTTTTTTCGTTCTGGGCTGTGAAAGCCACCTTCAGAGGCCTCACCGGAGTCGACCTAAAGATCTTTTGCCGCCCCAATTTCCTTCATACACCCAACTAGTGATACCCGTCATCCTTATGAAGGAACAGATACTACCAATAGGGTTATCTAGGATGGTTTCCATCTCTTTCCCCAGCAGGCCTAGAGAGTATAGCCTGGCTCGTCCTAATGCCTCACACTCTAAAAGAATGTGCTCTGCGGACTCTTCAGCCAAACCACATTTCCTGCAAGTATTGTCTGCAGCAATCCCTATCCTGTGTAGATGTTTTCTGAGGTGACAGTGGCTCGTTAAGAGCCCAACCACCCACCTCATGTTATCCCTTCTGAGAGAGATGAGTTGTTCAGCATGTTTCTTGCTTGATCTAAATAACCTTTTTGCAAGTCTACTAGTGGTTGAATTCGTCCAGGCCCTATTCATCCCCTCCCGTATCCACGTATCAACTGCTGCTTTGGCATGTCCATAGGAGATCCCGAACACCAGTTCCGGGCCCACGAAAGGGGATTCTGAACCTGACCTGGCTAATTCATCTGCTCTCTCATTACCATCAATACCTGAGTGGCCAGGAAACCGAGCTTACTATTTTGATGAAATTATTTTTATTTTTCATTATTTAGAAATTATACCGCGACTAATTACAACCGACACTTTTTTTATTAGCATACCTTCTTTCTTCGGCGACTTACCCGAATTAACGTTGAATCCGAAATACGTTTACTAAATATTGAACAAAATTAATTTGTTTTCCCCCAAAAATTATAATAGTAATTCCAAATTAAATTATGACGTTACGCATCTCTTTTATTTCTACCTAGGGTATTCCACTTAATTACTGACCTAGACTGCGTCGCTCGAGGTCAGATTATGATTTCCTTCTTTCGTTTTGATTTGACCAGCATGTCAATTTACGGTGGGAGACCTATCCCGGAGGGCCCACCCTTAATATGTAACGGGAAATTAGGGGAACCTCGGGACTCACAGTCCCAAGACTGAAATCCCAAAATTTAAGACAATATCATGTATTTTTATAATATATATGTTAGCCATATGGTGAGAATCGAAGATGCGTGCGCACACATACTCGCATCCAGCGTTAATACGGGAAGCGTCGTGTGAATTTTTTGGCTGAAGAAAAAAAAATTTTGTCGGTAAACCGTCAAATCAGAACTTTAACTTAATATAACTTAATAACTAGCAATTATAAGTGAAGTATTATTCTTTTAATGATAAACTTAAACGTTTTTCTTACATCTTATAAGTTCAAGGGGCTTTTTGAATTTAAAAACAGTAATAAACTAGAAAACTCGCGTAAAATTCAATGTATATAAGGGTGGTGGTTCGCCGGCCATACTTACATCTGGCGGCTATTGCCACCATCAATTATGTTGTTTTACGATTACGATGAGAATTTTTAGACTACGATGAGATCTAGTTCATAATAATAGGTCATTAGAAGAGTGTAGATCAATATGTAAACTGAATACCTCTACAATAGGAATATTTTTTTATAGTCATTCTGTTCAATATGATGCGGTATTGTTAATTGTTAGTGTGAAATACATGAAAAATGTATAGTGCAGCCCGGAGTTTACACGCGAAAGACAGATGTGGTTGGAGCGGAAGTGACGGGGGAGGGGGGGGAGGTCAGTCAAAATAACAAACACCTCCAAAAAAAAACGCGCGAACATCGATCTCTCAAAAAGTCGTGAATATGTCTAAGGTATAAACCCAGGCATTTGTAAGGTCGCAATAATGGTATCTTTATATCAAGCACCCAAAATGCCGCGAATGCGTTTAAAGTATAAGTCAGGCACTGGAAAGGTCGCAATAGTGGTATCTTTATATCAAGCCCCCAAAATGACGCAAATGCATTTAAAATATAAGCCAGGCACTGGAAAGGTGGTAATTGTATACACGGTATAACATTTATACTCAGGCACCCAAAAGGTGGCCTTTATGTCTGATCGTATAACCGCTCCAAGGTCAGGAATCGCCAGGCACTCAAAAGGTCTTATACATGTATATATATATATATATATATATATATATTTAAAGAATACTTAGCCTAAATGATATTTGGATAGGCGAAAAATTGATATTTTTGCAAAATAAAATAAAATTTATTGTTTACAAATCACATCTATACTATCTACATGGATAGCTTCTATACACTATCATCTGTTTTCATTTTGTGTTAGAGCTCGATGTATTGCTTGAATGGTAATATTAATGATAAACTTGTATATCTCTTCACTGTGATATGTTACAAGTGTTATAAACTATTTCGTCACAACGTTTTTTTTTTCTGAAATACCAACCAAATGATACTTTCCGATATACTTTGCCATGCCTATCAAATGTTCCTTTTCCAATGTCATTCTGTAATTCATTTGACATATTCACAGGTCTTGTTGCATCAAACTGCGACTTCAAATAATACGTCAAAAATATAGATTCAATCTTCGCAACTGTTTTGCAACTATTTATAAATATATATAATTATATACGTAAATAATTTATTTTAAAAGTAATATTTTTGATTTGGCTATGGGAAGTACTTTCTCAAAAACTTTCAAGCATATATTTTACTATGAACAAGAAACAGAAATTGAAACGTAACAACATTTCCCGCGTAATATTCCATTGGTAATTCAAAAATTCCCACATGTAAGTTGTAATCATAAACTATTATTACCTTGTGAGCAAACATTTACATCATGAGGAGCTTTGTACGTACATTCTGTACATGAGGAACTCTGTACATTCTGTGAAATGATTATCATTAGATTACGTAATAAAGGTTAAATAATTAATTTCGAACTTAGTATACAAATTTTTGTATTATACTATAGGTATATCTATAGTTATTGTTGATAGTAAATGACGTTTACTTTAAATTATATGAAATTGTTTACTCTTTATGTTAAGTTTTCAATCGACATATATTTTTGTTATAACTTTTTTTCTTTTTACGCCATGCAACTTCATTTTCATCTCTAATGTAGAATCTCTGGAACAAGTGTGACCTCATATTCTTCCAAAGATTCTGATGTAAAAAAATATATAAATACTAACTGCTTTCACTCGGTTCATATAAAACTATTACAAAGTAATAATAATTTTTCATTAACATCTGGCTATATTATAAGAATATTGACTTCTAACAAGTAAAAGGAACACAATGGCCCACAAAATAACGTTTAATGATTCAAGGACAATATCGTTAACCCCAGTGACGCAATATCTACACAAATTCTAATTATTATTAACATAAATTATAACACAAGTTTTAACATAAGTATTTTCTTATAATTTATTTCTATAAGTCTAATACTACTAAACCTGGCGACATTGTCATTGAATTGGTTTGATCATAAAAGTTATTTTGTTAGAATCCCTTTTATACATATTTTTTTTAGAATTTACTTCTTGATTTACTATTTGTTTTAACATTTAAAAAAACCAAAAAATAAACTACATAATGCCGGTTATCTACTCTGTTTTAATATTAGTTATTTAGCATTGTGACTATCAAATAATGAATGTCAACATTGAAGAGAGGAAGATATATGTAATTTGCACAAAATGTATATATATATATATATATATATATATATATATATATATATATATATATATATAAATTGTAACGAAACGCTACTAATATTTCTTCAAATTCATTTTACAGACTTCATATTATATAGTTTATAAAGTGTTAAAAGTAACGATAATTACTGCTTTATTATTAATTATATTAATGATTCTTAGTCCCCTTATAGAAAATGGAGAATAATTAAAAATCTACGAACGTTGCATGAAGATAAGTAATTAAATTTTAAACCCAATACCATAATATTGTAAATATAAAAAGTGTGGCTCACCAGGATGTGTAACTAAACTATGGTTGTGTCCACTCAAAGAGGACACAACACATACTTCAATTAATTTTAGTACTAATCGTCATTATCAATCTAAAATCCTGGTGGATACATTTTTTTTATAACTAAATAATATATTTTTGGCAGGAAACACAATTTACGGTTTAAAAATCCTAAACATAATATGGACCTCATATCGCTGAAAAATTGCATAACTGATGAAGAATAATGTACATTGTACACGTTCTCTAATTAAACTAAGAGCATTCATTAACGTGGTCATTATGATACTAGGGAGTGTTAACTAAATATATTTAGTAAAACTTGATGAATAAAGCTCTCAAAGTTTAAATAAAATAACAATTCCTACAGCAAGAAAACAACTAAATAAGACAAAAAATTTCAGACATAGTCGTTATCGTTATATTATATCAGCATAATCTCTCTAAGTACAAAACCAAATAACAATAACAACTTAATAATTGCAACTTGTTAGTATGTACTTTTGTTTTATAAATGTTCGTTTTTTGTTGAGATTGTTTTGATGTGGGGAGTGATTGATTTTTGCTGACCACAGCAACTAATCTATGTAAAATTAGAAATTCATAAATTTACTTCCATATATTTCATAAATTATACAAGTGAGTTGTCATGGAAACGACCAACATGCTTGAGATATGATATGTATATACATAAGATTAAATGACAATTATCACGACAGCTCAGTTTTGCCACCTTGACAGCATGATGGTAATATATATATATATATATATATATATATATATATAGCAGTAATCACTTGTCCCTTGAGTTTTTGTTAATACAACCCTGTAACAAAGTCTAATTACGATCTACGAGAGTAATAGCTACTGGTGATTATGTGGTAAATAAGCGAAGGTTACGCTTAAAACAAGTGTAAAATTCAGCTGTTTGGTTTAATCGTAAACTTCGTTAAGGGGTTTGTTTGGGAAGTTGTAGAATTATTGCCTGTATACTTTTCAAATATATTGAAAGCCTAGTAATCTTAAAATAAATACACTTTTAAAGGGTGAAAGAATTCTAAGTGAGTATAGCTTACATCTTTACGGTATATAAAATAAATAAGTAATTGGTTCTGATAAGCAATAAATTATGAAAACTTTTGACATATAATGTAAAGGTGGAAATATACAAATAATGACAAAAGTCCGAATCAAGATTATACCTCAAAGAACAATGCAGGTTGAATTGTTTAGCTGCAATAATTAACAGTGTGCTATTTTGTTTAAAATTCACATTTAATCTCATATCTACTTTATTTTAATTTCCAAAGATATTTTAAAATTTAGACGTACTATTTATGAGTAGTAGTCGAATAATTTAGATAATCTTGTAAAACATGAATTGTCTTAAATAATAGTGAATTCCTATTTATGACGAAAACAAATAATGTCAAACAATAATTTCATACCAATCAATAATCAGGGAAAAAATAACTTGATTTAACTACATTTAAATACTAATTATATTAAAATATTACATACGTGTATTTGTTATTTAATTACACATATTCTTCGTCAATATAATAAAGTCATTACGTAAGATATTTGAAGCCAATCTGACAGACAAACAAGCAAAGATTTACAGCTGTTATAGTCTTGCTTGCTTATAATATCATTAAAATCAATTCGTAATGAATAATAAATTATCCCAATATGTTGTTACTTAATAGTGTTAAAAAGTAAATAGAAAAGATAAATAAGTTATATTAATTCAAACGATTATTTGTTTCTTGGATCGTTCAAAGGTAGACTGTTTCAAACAGTTGGGAACTTTTCAAAACCAAGGATCTTTCGGAATTCTAGCTTAGCTCCTTATAATCTAAGGCATAGTTAAAATTTTTTTGTGTGTTTTGTCTTTAAATCCTTATTATAATAGTTGTTGAAATAAATTTATGTTTTGAAATTAAAATTCAAAACATAGGTAGTAGTTCTGCTTACATAAACAATACCCCCACTCCTTTATAACTATAACACCCATTATATTGAACTATTTTCTACAGAGTTTAAAGTGAATATTTAAATTTAGAAGTCGTTCTTCATTCAGTTTTTTTATATATTTTTTTATAAACCACGAAAACGTTGTTCCCAAAACACAGCCGGCTTCACCAGTTGTCACTAAAACTACAATATTTACACAAGACAACAACACACAACACAAAATTATAGTACAATTAATCATTACCGAACAATCAACTGTAATACAAGTTTATTAGTTGTTGCAAAATTATTTAAAATAAACTAAAAAATTATTTGAAACTATTTATAAAAAAGAAAGTAATGACAAATAAATTTCTTATAAATTCCTATTATAAAGCAGTTTCAGTTGTAAATTTAAAGTCGAGTTGTGTTACCCGTTGAGTGTTATAAATACACTAAAATATTTTATTTCCATCAATATAAGTTTTATGTGGCTTATTAAGGGAACTTCAACAGAGCCCATTTTTATTTACATTAATATTTTAATTTTTTTATAACATAACTGAATAGTAATCGGACCGCCTTCAATTAAAATTAAATGAACCATATACAAAATCATTTACCTGAGAGTTATCCATGTCGATTTAGAAATAATTAAGACAGCACAATCTACTTTTTTTTTCCTATCTTGCAAAGTGGCATGAAATTTAAAAACAATTATAAGGTATTTTCTGCAACAGCATGCAAACTAATTTAATTTAAAACGTTTTATTTTTCGGGAAAATAAATTACTTTGTTCCTAATCTGGACAGCGAAATTCGGATTTATTATTTAATTAGGCAAATTAGTATCCCATGTATTGATTTTTTTAAAAACTATAATATATATATATATATATATATATTTATATATATATATATATATACTATCTTTGTAATTTATTTTGATCTATTTATGCTATATTGTTTGATCTAGAGATACAGGAACGAATGTTTGCCCTACAACTTATTATTGTTAAGCTAGAGAGTTGTTAGCAACTCATCTGAACTGAAAATATTTTCAAATATGCGGAGTAACACACCTTTTCAAAAAGTTCTATAATACCGTGAACCTGTCTAATTGTACTAAACTATAAGAAGTAGAGCAATCAATAATTACAGATTAAAAAAAATATCATTTTGGGTTTAAAATAAGATTAAACATATATAACAAATATATTTATCATAAATCACTGAATATATTACATTTTTATGCAGAATGTTTAATTTGACGCCTTACTTACTATGATTTAAATTCTAACATTGTATCTCGAATTTTAACCCATTTTAATAGTTTTCCAGATAAATCTGGTTCTTCACTAAAATGTTATTTTGGCAATGGAATTGAGATTTTACAAAATCTCTGCACGAAGAAAAATTAAAACAAAATAGAATATAATATCTACAATTGACCTGTCACTAATTTTATAAAGCTGAGTAATTAGAACGTAAGAAATCACACTGGAAACGGAATACTCGTCTACCTGTACCCTTCTGTCAAGTCCCCTACGTAACATAAAGGGAAGATAAAAACCGTAGATTTTTATGGATGGTCTTAGGTCCAAAACTATTCTGGGCCGCCTTGTAAAGCTGAGGATTTGGCTAATTAAATGATACCACGACAGCACGCTCAGTCTGTCGGTAGTGTGTGTTAAGGTAATCTCTCGTGATGATAACTTTAGTCCTCCTCTGATAGTGGATCCCACTATTCTTGTAAATCGGAGTCGTTGATATGTCGAATGGTCACGTTTGCACAGGTTGCCCCAGTCCTATGAACTACTTTTGTGATAAACTCATCAACAAATTACAAAGAATTCATAATAATTTATAATTCGTACTTTTTACCATTTAGGCTACATTGCAATAGTTACCGCTCTGATGCAAAATACAAAGTACCATAATTTACCTTCCAATGCCCTAGGATTTGCTTTAAACGTTCTTATTATATAGTAAAAGTTTCGACTGTTAAATTAAATTTGGATGATTGATTTACATAATTAGTACCCATGCCTTTTTGAGGTAGTGCAATTTTCAAATCATTTAAGTTAAGAGAAAAACAACAAAAATAAATTAAATTGAAATCAGCTTTGTGCACCACCATTTTCATATTTGAACATTTTACTTTATGTCACTTGGGATGTTAAGAGGCAGAGGTCACAAAATATCTTTTTTTAATACAATTGATATGTTATCATGGAAACTATGTGAAATGATGACTTAGTAGATCAGATATTGAATTATACTGTGTGATTCTCTTTGATCTTTGGATTGAGAAGTGTAGCCTTATTAATCAGATTCTAATAAAAATGGAATAATGTTTGAGATATTTAAACTTAAATTTTAAATTAATATATTTTATTTTGATTTAATTCGGAAACTACATTGATAAGGAAATTGATATAAAAAATCGTAAATCGTAAGCCATACTGACTTATAAAAATCTTCCTTTAGAAGGTAAAGTAAACTTAACAGCTGCTATAACAATAAAGTTCAAAAGTTATTTTTCACATTTTATTACACAAACATGGAACAGCACTTTGCATTATTTCGGAGATCAAGATGCAACATCTCTACTCACTTTTTTGTGAGATACTTAGCTTACAATTTACAACTAAATTTACACCAACAACAAATGCAAGTGTAACTTTCTGTTATGATATATATATATATATATATATATATATATATATATTAAAAAAATGTAGCCACATTGTTCTTCATAAATATTTGGTATATCATGTGAGATATATGTGACGTTGGAAAATTTAAATTGTAGAAAAATACTAAAAATGTACATTTCAACACATCTTACTTATCGTAATTTTACGTTTAATCGTGTACAGTTTTATTTTTGTTCGCGAATACAAATATATAATTGTTTGAGAATGTTATGAGACTATACTACCAATTTGTCACGAAGGTTCAGAATTAAAAAATATCTTACAGATTCATGATCGGGAACAATGTTGTTAAACCTCTAAATTTTACTGATTAATAACTTATCTATCTATCCATCATACATCATGTCAAAGTAGCCCAAGATGTTTAACTTAATAATTTATGTTTTAATAAATTGAATTATATAGTACCTTATGTCAGAAATATAAAAGTTTTAAGTTTATTTTAACCATATAGCATAGAAATAATAAGAAAACTCCTACAGTTTAAAGATCGTATTATTATATACGGTTTGTGATTAGTTATTATTTCAACAAAATAAAATTAGTTTGTTTATTATAGTAAAGCTTTGACTACTACATCTGGATTGTTGTTTTCACTATCTCAAATTTGAACAGAAACATATTATAAACAGGTTTATGCCTTGTTATCTATATATTACAAGATATATGTGATCGTTTTATACTCAAAGTTATGTTATGTAATAAAAAGTCTAAGTAAAATATCACTTGCAAGAATTCGTCTCTGTACTCTAAAAATAGATATACTTCTAAATGTTGTTCTCACTATATTATTTATATTTTAGTTGTAATGATTCTTGTTTAGTTTTATACATTCTATTCAGAGGATGATTTAGTAATTTCAAACAATTACACTAGGAGTAAACCTCCAATTCAATTACATTCTTTGACTAGATTATCCGTGAACATCATGAAATTAACGTTAAGAAGAGAATAAGAGGATCCTTACAAAGCTACAATAATGAATGCCGAATTTTCGTTTAAATTAGTACAAACATATGTAACTATTATAACTAAAACTATGTGGATAGTTAAATAGGTGTAATTTTAAACGGAGTATTTTGTTATTTAAAAAAAGCAAGGAAATGCATTTAAATTGGATTTGTCAGGTTATATATATAGAATAATATGAATGTATGTAATTTAATGTTATTATGTACTCAACAAAAAAACCTTTCTAAAAGGTAAAACTTTCGTAAGTATGACCTTGCGTTTTATTCCCTTTAACTTACTCAAACACATTGTTACATTTCCTTTTCCCGCTCTTATTAATTTTTAAAAAAATTTCAACCTAATACTAAAGAAATCTCCAAATAATTTCGTTAAATGAAATATATATATATATATATATGAAAAGTTGTTAATATTTTTCTTATAGTTTAATACACATTATTTATCTATTTTTTAACTTAATGAAAATTCTTAAATGCTTTACTAATTTTGTAAGTATTTTGGCAAACAAAACTTTTGAAAGTTTTTATTTTGTATAAACATTATAGTTAATATTTAATCGCAAGTAATTTCAAAATAAATATGCGAAAAAAGATTTTTTATAGTTATAATTATTCTTTTTATAGTTATAATTAATTATTATACGTAATAGGGTAATATTTCACGCGATTTCTTCATAAGAATTTTTCAAGTGAATTTTTTACGTATAATAATTATAACTATAAAAAGAATAATTATAAGTATAAAAAATCTTTTTTCACATATTTTTTTTGAAATTACTTGCGATTAAATATTAACTATAATGTTTATACACAATAAAAACTTTCAAAAGTTTTGTTTGCCAAAATACTTACAAAATTAGTAAAGCATGTAAGAACTTTCATTAAGTTAAAAATTAGATAAATAATGTGTATTAAACTATAAGAAAAATATTAACAACTTTTCATATATATATATATATATATATATATATATATATATATATATATATATATATATATTTCATTTAACGAAATTATTTGGAGATTTCTTTAGTATTAGGTTGAAATTTTTAAAAAATTAATAAGAGCGGGAAAAGGAAAATGTAACAATGTGTTTGTGTAAGTTAAAGGGAATAAAACGCAAGGTCATACTTACGAAAGTTTTACCTTTTAGAAAGGTTTTTTTGTTGAGATTTCATATCTTTTTAGAGGTATTAATAATTAACAAAATTATTTGGAAATTTCCTTAGTATTAAGTTGAAATTTTTTTTTAATGTAAAAGAGCGGAAAAAGGAAAATACAAGAATGTATTTGAATTAGTTAAAGGGAGTAAAACGCAAGGTCATACTTACGAAAGTTTTACCTTTTTGGAATGTTATTTTATTGAGATAAGTACTTACTATATAGTAAGTACGATACTATCTACAATAGTATCGTACTTACTGCAGCAGTGACTAATTTAAATTAGGTAATTATAACACTACTTTTGCAATACATTGTTAATAACAATATAAGGGATCAATAATTAGATTTAGGACCTATTGCATTGGATTCAGAGTGTCAAAATACATTGAAGAAGACACTAGTCACGGCATATTACCTATTACCTGCGATGTAATTACAAAAAATACTCATTTTTACAATAAATTGTTAATAACAATTGAACGGATCAATATTTTGAGTCGGGACCTATTGCATTCGATTCAGAGTGTCAAAATACATTGAAAAAGACACTTGTAACGGCATATTACTTTGATGTAATTAGAAAAAACACTCTTTTTGCAATAAATTGTTAATAACAATTGAACGGATCAATATTTTGGGTCGGGACCTATTGCATTCGATTCAGAGTGTCAAAATACATTGAAAAAGACACTAGTCACGGCATATTACTGTGATGTAATTAAAAAAAATACTTATTTTTGCAGTAAATTGTTAATAACAATTGAGCGGATCAATATTGTGGGTCGGAACTGCATTCGATTCAGAGTGTCAAATTACATTGAAAAAGACACTAGTCACGCCATATTACATATTATCATAAAAGAAATTCCAGAAAAACCCCTTTTTTCACTATAATTTGTTAATAACAAAAAACTGGACCACCCTATCGATCTGGGACCACTTGCATTCGATTTTTCAGGTCAAAAAACATAGAAAATTACCTTAATATCCAGGGGACTCTTGAATGCATACAGAGATATACGTTAATACGGGAAGCGTCGCCCAATTTTTTTGGCTGAAGAAAAACTAATGTTTTGTCGGTAAACCGTCAAATCAGAACTTTAACTTAATATAACTTAATAACTAGCAATTATAATTGAAATATTATTATTTTAATTATAAACTTAAATGCTTTTCTTACATCTTATAAGTTCAAGGTGCTTTTTGACTTTAAAAACAGTAATAAACCAGAAAACTCGCGTAAAATTCAATGTATATAAGGGTGCTTGCCGCCGGCCAGGCGGCTATTGCCACCCTGAAACTAAAACTATGTGGATAGTTAAATAGGTGTAAATTTTAAACGGAGTATTTTGTTATTAAAAAAAAGCAAGGAAATGCATTTAAATTGGATTTGTCAGGTTATATATATAGAATAATATGAATGTATGTAATTTAATGTTATTATGTATTAGGAAGTCGAAATATAAATTTCCGCTTGTTTAGTCTCGCCCTACTATACCTCCCCCTTTCATTTCTCTCGCATCTCTCTCCCTTAACTTACTTATTCAAAGAATTATAGAACGTCCATGTTACATGTACATTTTCATTATTGATTAATAGAAATAAACAAAGTTTTTTATATCAAATATTTAGTATAGTATAGATAAATTTAGAGAACACGTAATCAAATTATGTGAACCACGATTAAAGAAACAGTATCATTTGTCGTTTCTCTTAATCTCATAATGGTTTCCTTAACTATTCACAGTAATGGTAGTAAATACTCTACTCAATACTTTATTTAAAATTGCTTTACCCTAAACATATCGTTTTATCTCTACGTGTCATATATTTTTACGAAAACAGTTCATTACACAGATATTTGTTTTCATTAGTCTACTATACATATATTAAGTTTATATACATATGTAATATTTTGTTATATATTTCAAATAGCAGTTGAGATGTTAAATATGTCAAATCACTCATTTTATAGCCGTCTCGTTGTCACATTAAAAAAAATTCTAAAATTTGTTATTATCCAATTTTAAAATATGAGCTTAAAATTATTTATTTAATGGTGTTTTTATATATTTAACAAAATATAATAAAAGTTTTATAATATATTGTGTATAACATTATTGCTCTATGTATGACATGATTTTATACCATAACTGTTAATTACAAAATATAATGTTAATACCATTCTCAAAGACTAAAAACAGAAAAAAAACAGTACCTAAGCTGGTTGACAACGCCAAACTACTACGTTCAATGTTAAAATATATATATTTCTTTTTAATCAATGAAATTTGAAGTTATATTTTTGTAAATTGTTTTATTATTTTAAAACAGCATGACATATTTTCTTATATTTTAACTGAGTTTTAGAACTAATCAGCGTATAAATTTAATAAACAATGATAGGATAAATTAATTTTAATTTTACAAAATTTTGAAAAACAAAACCTACACCTTGTGAAGCTCTGTTTCATTGTATGAATGGATCTATTTAAAACAATGTTTTTTTAATGTTATCAAGTTATGTATTCAATAAATTGTAAGAATTTATTTTTAAACAATTCATTTTCGTGGTAATCTGTGACCTAATGTGGCCCTTACATGATAAGTTGACATAATATATTTTAAACAAACGCGATTTAATTGGTGTTGGGTTTAGTCTTCTTTTATATATTCGTCCCAAAATTTAGGCATATGGCCTCACTAATAGTATATAACCAATCGTAAGTAAAATTATAACAGTTAAATACTTACTGCATTACATTGTCTTTTTATGAAAACTCTTTATTACACTGATTGTTGTTTTTCATTAATCTGATTTTTGTCTCTATACTTAGTACATTAATTTATTTCTGTTTCAAAAAATAGGAAAATTAGAAATATGTGAAATAACTAATTGTAAATATCTCTAAGCCGTCTAGATTAATCTATAATGTTAATAATATTATTTATATCAACAATTTATTTGAATATACATATTCTGTCAAATCTATTGAATATTTTAATTTGCAATTGTCAAATTTAAATTGAAATGTGTATATCAAATAAGAACTCGATATAATTAAAACATAATTTTCTAAACATCTTTTTTTAGATTTATTGATAAATAATTTAGAGTTTCTATTAATAAGATTCTAAAAAAGAAAGAATAACACAAATTCTTCAATACGTGTCATGAAATAAATGTATAAATATGTATTAGTTACCTTTCTTAGTAGTCAGAGCAATTCTTATTTTGTTGTAGAAACACTACAGCGCTGTTTCGCCGTTCACAGCCGGCTTCGTCAGGTGTAGGCTTAACACTTAAATAAAACACATAACGACACTGAACACACGATAACACGAGTTTTACATAAGATTATAAAGAATATAATATAAATGTATAAGTAACCAGATAGCTTCACTCGGTGTCAAAAATTTAGAACATACTCTTCGGTCATTTCATATCATTCAACATTACATTTTCTTCTCGATCCTGGGCCTCGGTTAGTATGTGAATTAATATAAAATAAATCCTAGTGTGATTAACTTAACACAAAATCCTCGTCAATCTATAATGTTTGTGTTATTTGGGTCTGTTTTAAAATTTTAGCGTAACTTTATTTTTCTAGGTTACTGAAAGCCCTCGTTTTAAGTTAAAACTAGTAAGAAAAACGGGTAAGAAAATTTAGTCGCATGGTAAAGTTAATAACACGAGAATAGAAGATATATGGGAAATATCAGATATCCCCAATAACAATAGTAAATATTTTTAATCCAAATCTACTATTGCAAAATGATCGCAATAAATTTTAAATTACATTACCTTTCACTTCATATTTATTGTAAATATTTCACCTGCAATTTATTTGTGATTTATATCAACACACGTTGTATTGCCTGAATTATGAAATAAAACCACTAACATATCATTTACTAAAACACATAGTTCATTTAGGTCATGGATTCGGGTGAGGTATGCAGCCACAAGATGTAAGATAGCTTGCTACATAGTTATGATTAGCTACGCCTGTCACCAATAACATACATGAATAGCAGAGCCTACTGTCTGATTAATGTTGAAATAGCGTGAGGTGAGCCTGTTATATTTCGAGATATCATTGTTTGTGTACTTAGGTAGTTATTTACGAGTTAACAAATTTGTTGCATATACTCACGCACACATACAAATGTGCACAATTAAATATGTGCATTTAAGATTGAATAATAAAAAACGATTTACATTATGTTTAACGTTGACTTTTATTGTGTAATTTAATTTGTTTTTAATTGTAATGATTTGTAATTATTAAAACTAATCGCATTTGAAATACGTAGGATTTTAACACACATGATGTTTGAGACTGTTTTTAACTCGTAGATTGTTTTACATTAGTTTCACTGTTCAAAATTTGTTTTCTCATTTGTGATATATATAATATATATATATATATATATATATATATATATATATATATATATATATATATATATATATATATATATATATATATCAGTAATTCTATTTATCTTGTATACACTTAAAAAAAAGGTGAAAAAAAAGGATAAGGTGAAAAAATGATAATAATATTAGTTGTTAACTGAAAGTAACGTAGTTGAATCAGTCGCTTTCCAGGAAAACTTGAAACAAGAAACAATCAAATAAGGACCGATCATATTTTGAACGATTGTCTAAATCATATATGCATTCAAGTTTTTAAACCTCATGCAATGTATTGACTTATTACTCAAATTTGGCATCAGAAAAATATTAAATAAAAATAAAAAATAAATAGGGTGGACAAATATTTTCTCTTATAATTTGAGTTTTCAATTTCAAAATAAAAACTGTTTTAAAAATTACATGCAAATAACATCACAAAAAGGGTGATTTTTGTTTATCAAAATATACTAGACATCTGATTAATCCATATGCAAAAGAATTAATATATCTTTTGTAGTAGATATTATAGTAACTAAAGGCTAATAAACATCATTAAAACATATCTGTTTCTCTTTTTTTTTCTTTTTATTTTATGACAATGACACCGGAGAAAGAAACACTTTGCGTTAACATAACACAAATATTCCCTCAACCAGATGGTTGCTAAACAGAAAACAAGATTACCTCATAGTACAATTTATGTCTTAGACTTTAAGTGATTATTTTGAATACCTTCTTCTGCACACCTACCATTAATTAACATAATTGATGCGATTCTAATTAACCCAATTTTCAGAAGTTTAAACGTATTTTATAGCCCTGTAAACATGTTGTGTTATATACAGAATAACCTGGGTTATAAGTTGTGGAGAGAAGAGGTAATTTAACTGAGTTTGAACGTTTTGCTTACATTTATTTTATATGGAAGCTTGGTTAGGTCTTTATGTTGGGTTTTGCTGCGAATTTCATTTTTTAAATTCTGTTAAATTTAATAGTAAAATATTTACTAAAATTTATAAGGAAAAAAATATTGTCCTGAATGAACTTTTCTCTACATTTTCATGTTAATGGTGTTTCAGTTACTAAAATTACTACAAAAAGTCTTGTAGAACCTAAAACATCTTACATGACGAAATTAAAACTTAAACAATGTAAATAGAAAATTTTCCCGAAAGTGCAGACTTAAATTGGTCTTACATTTTCGTTAACGGGAAAATGTAAGTATATATCTAAATGCCGGTGATTAATAATTTAATATTAATAACATATAACCACCTTAATATGTTTTAACTTGACAGCCTAAAAGTGTATATTTAAAAGTATATAGCAAATGATATTCTGATTTCTAATCTTCTATAAAAAAAAAAAAAAAAAAAAAAAAAAAAAAAATCAGACTTCTGTAACAAGGACAACAATAAACTATTAACCTTGTACGCGGAAAATACAAAAATGTGTATATCCTATAATACCTAAAAGGATAATAATTTGAGGTTAATTATTACTGCAATTTACCTCAAAAATTCTTCAGGATTGGTCTTATTTTCTTTTCCAAGTTCAAAAACAGATAAAATAGACGATATTTATGCCTTACTATTCATAAATTACATGCCCAACTTCAACCATTATAGTCATACTCGTATCAATGCTAGGTACTTGGAATCAATTTAACTTGGAATATTGCCGACATTTACTATACAAAGAAATACTCTTGGAGATAATATTCATAGTATTTTTTGTGCTGAAATTATATTTATATGCAATTGTTTTATTTAAGTTGCATTATGTTCAATATCGTAAACATTCAGTACGTGACATTTAGTGACGTTTAGGTTCCAAACAATTACACTGGTTGAGAGCTTCTAATTCATTTGCATTCTATTACATTCTTGTGATCAATTTTTTGTGAGTTACTAAAAAATGTATACACTAGAGATTTCCTCAGGACGTTTTTCTTAGGAGACAAAGAGAGAAGTAAAGAGAGATGGTGTGACATGAAGGGAGATGTACTAATAGAAACAAGTAAGAGTAACAAGTTTTAAATGTCAAATAAACGAATATAAGAGTATATCATAATATATATTCGCTTTTATGTAAACATTTGTAATAATTTCAGAGGAAAATTATTATGCGACAACTGTTAACACTCCAGGTTGATCCTGAGCGAGTTAAACTCCTTAATTGAGCATTAATATGATCACACCATCTCCCTCCTTATATCGACCACTTCTCTCTGTTTCTGTCCCTGTCTGTCTGTCTCTCTATCTCTGTTTCTCTGTCTGTCTGTCTGTCTGTCTGTCTGTCTGTCTCTCTCTCTCTCTATCTTTCTCTCTCTCTCTCTCTCTCTCTCTCTCTCTCTCTCTCTCTCTCTCTCTCTCTCTCTCTCTCTCTCTCTCTCTCTCTCTCTCTCTCGCTCAATATATATATATATATATATATATATATATATATATATATATATATATATATATATATATATATATATATCTTACTTAACAGTTTGTATACAATCTAACAATTATTAAAGAAACATTAAATATTCTATAAACATTAAAAATTCACCATTAGGTATACCATAGTTATTACTTAAATATTATATTTTTTAAATTGCGGTTTTAATGTCACAGAAGAACTTTACGGTTATTTTAACCTCTGTTTTAACGTAACTTTTAGACTTTAAATTGAAAAAAAAAAGGAAAAAAAAGTAATATACGTACATATATAATTTTCAATTCATATCCACAATAAATGTGTTGAGTAAAAGAGATACATTAAAACTTACGATTTCCCATGGCGATCAGTGTCACAATACTCGCGCAATGGCTAATATACCTTAATTAATTAGAGGGAAGTGTAAGTTCTATAATATAAAGCCATTTTAAGACATACTCATCTTAATCTGTTTAATATATATATATTATGGTTTTTAATTGAAAAATATACCATATTACACACAGGTAATGAGAGTTAATTCATCGTTTAACAAATATAAACAAATGGCCCGTTATTCTAGAAGTAATAAGTTTCTTTAGTACTAATTTATGAAGTAGTTACAAAGATATCATCATTACTTTGATTGAAATAAATCTCATGATGGAAGTTAATCCCTTTATACAAAACATAATATGTAAGTACCATAAGATTGACTACAAACTTCCCACTCCTTTAATTATAGCCCAAACATTATATTGAACAATCATTACAACAACAAATATGTTATCTTTTTTATATTAAAAGACCAAAACGTATATTTCGCTTTTTAGATAGAGATTTGCAAAGAATATATTAAATTTTCTCCATACCGAGCTCTCACAACATAGAATTTTACAAATAGCTCGAAACCAAAATGATGCTCCTAGTAATCAAATAATGTTTACCAACAATTCACGTATATTAATTAGTACCTTCTTTCAGTCTCGCTATCGCTTGCTATAACAATCCAAAATTATCACAAACTTTACTGCTGAAGTTATTTATAATTTACTTCAATATAGTTGTATTCATTTATCAACTATATTGTTGTACTCTCTACATCTTATTATATATATATATATATATATATATATATATATATATATATATAGGTTTTGTTTTATTATTATAATTAAATTTCGTTATTGAGTAATTTGTTATTCAAATTTTTAGTTTAGCATCTCTTGTTTATTTAATTATTTGTTGTTTGCTGATTAAGTAGAAAGATAAGCTATCAGTTTAGATTATAAGCAAGTCGAATAACTAATTTAAAACATCTCTAAATCTCGAATCCGTATTTTAATGTATTCATTATTTTAATAGTAAAATGCATAATAGCGATAAAAGTTCTAACAAATTTAAATTAAAGTTTTTTTGTGATAAAATGGTTTAAATATTCAATA
Organism: Aphrophora alni; assembly: GCA_963513935.1. Taxonomy (NCBI): domain Eukaryota; kingdom Metazoa; phylum Arthropoda; class Insecta; order Hemiptera; family Aphrophoridae; genus Aphrophora; species Aphrophora alni. Next base: position 61,632,944 of record OY740774.1, on the reverse strand, counting down.
AACAATTTTCAAATTTCAATAGTAATCTGTAAATGAAATTTAAATTTTCTTGAATATTTAATGGCTGTTAATGATTTCTTTTAAAAAGTTTTTATGTTATAATAACCCTATTTTCCAAAAGAACGAATAAGAATAGTAGATACAAATACATCAATGCATACCTACAATTAATTCTTGCAATGAAATAAGAAATAAATAATAATTTATTTTTTTATTTCACTCAATGTCAAATAATTCACACACGCCTCGTTAATTTCATATACAAAATATTTTTTTAGGCCGAGCTAAGCCACAAATATTATATGTGATTTATTATAATTACAAAACCACGTATTGTCTCATTAACGTATTATGAAAGTCTTGCGTTTCTGTATTAGTTTATTTGTTATTTTTCAGTTTATGTTATATTTTTAGCAAAACTTTGTTCCGCTTGGTTCCTGATTGTTCCGCTTGGTTCAGTTATCAATTGAAATTGAAACTGTGGTAAGATATACAGCACCCCTTAAAAAATTGAGAATTTAAGTTACTGTCACTTATAATCGGTATCATAATCTGAATACAGTAGTTAGATTTTACCTCATGTTCCATTAATTTCCCCCCCCCCCTAAAGTTAAACATCACGTGTTGTAAGTTTTCTTTTACTATTAAAAATGTAAGTAATAATAAATCTATATTTGATAATTTCGCATTCGGCATTTGATTTTTTTTTAAATCAATGTATTTGTATCCAAGTCACAAATTTGAATAAAAAGACTAATTTTGTCCGTCTTTGTGACTTTTACAATTTTAGTAATCTACTTATAGTTAACAAACACGTTGAAAAAATTAGATGTAACTTTGAAGTTTTGTACCTTCAACAACATTAGGAATATAATCAAATAAAAATTTTAAAAAAACAATCCCAGTAGAGCAGAAGTAAGGAATATATAAATAATCAATTGTAAGGAATGTGAATGTTTCTATACAGGTCAAACCGGGAGACAATTTAAAAACGGTTCAAGGAACATGTAATAACTAATAAAGGAACCAATAGCAAATCTAATAACGAACGACATATTTTGGAACACAACAATTCATATTTTCACGTTCTAATTTTGTTACCAATATCCAGCGATTACAAATATTTTAGAAGAGCAAACAAGTGGACTTGCTGGAAGAACATGAAATATATAAAGCGGACAAAAAAGTCATGAGCTTATGTTAAATGACCAATAGAACTTCCAATCCAAATTGATGTATGACACAGCAATGGCAATAGATAAGCAAAAGCAAACATTGAGCGGTATTGCACGTTAGAAGTCCGACGTCTTTAGTGACCATAATATATATTCGACGATACGTACAAGCTGAGTTGAACATTTTTGTATTATTGTGCGCGTATGTTTGTGTTTGAGTTGACTGAATATTTAATTGGATGCATGAATGACTTGAATAGAGCGAGAGCCTGATGATGGAAAATATCCGAACCCTGTCATAAACAAGTAACTAAATTACAAATATTATAAAATTGACGCAGACGGGAAAAGTTAGACTTTTTATTTAATATTTATTTTAAAATCGAGTTCCTTAGACATGAAAAAGGTTTTAGAATGTATTTGAACACCGAGTGTGTGTATATATATATTTATATATATATATATATATATATATATATATATATATATATATATATATATACAATTACTATATTATATAAAGGTTTTAAATTAGGTAATTTCAACTATTTACTTGGAAGTAAGTTCGTATGTGTTAATATGATATCTCAAGTCTGAACATGGTCCTTGCCTCCAAACCTTATATTAGGTTACATGCCAATATATTCTTAAAGGTCTGCAGTTTGACGTATTACTCCATTCCTGATGTATATATTGTTTTTTATTGGTGCATAATTTTATACCTAAATTGTTACAAAGATTATTGTAATTTAATGCTTATTTTATTCGACTATGACATATTACGTTTCATCATGTTCATGACGCATTTTTATAAGCATATGTTTTAATATTAATATGACATCAGTTTAATAATTTATTAATTCAGTTTATTTCATTTTGTATTTTTATTGTTTATTTAAAATAACATATATCGTGTAAACTATATAGAATAACTTAACACACGAAAGATTTAGTAAGACACGCTATGTATATTTAATTTATATAACATATCGAATTTAGGCTTTTACACATTGTTTTAAGTTATACTTTTAATAAGTTTGTACACAATCTCCAATACTATTATAATTATAAATACAATATATATGAACAATTCTATTTTACAGTAATTGTTTTATTTGAAAAATGTTTAAATTTAATACGTTTAAATTATTTATATTATCAAATACAATAACAATAATATTAATAACATCAATACATACATCGTATATACGAAAGGAGTGTAAAGGAACGACGTAAATATATAGTAATAATAAAATGAGACGAACAAAAAAACTTCTTGTAATTGAGAATAATTAATTATGAAATACTAAACTGCTCGAAAGAAATGACATTCATTGAAGGGAAATAAACATGGGGAATATAAGATATTCTCAATAATATTAAATAGTTTACCGTCTAACACAAATTTGTACTTATGAAATGATCGCAATTATTTTGAAATTCCGTTTATTTTTAAATAATATATAAGTGAAAATGAATGTACTGCTATTTATGTGGATCCATATTAAATTGCTTTTATATGAAAGATATAAATAAGAAATTGAACGTTCAGAAAATAACAAGACTTTGCTTTATAACCAGTTCATAACAAGTCGTTATACCTAATACATTACGACTTAGCTTAAACACAAGCTCTGGTTGTGGATTCAGATGAGGGGAAGCGGTCGTAATTATGTGAACACACGTGATTAGCTAAGCCTATCATAAATAATATACCTAATAATGTACATTAATATCAAAGCAGAGGAGTTGATTGATGTTAATATCGCGTGATAGGGATCGGTTACATTTGTATGTGTACTTCAGTAATCATTTATGCATCATCAGTCTGCCATTATTTGTTGCACATGTGAATATTTAATACCACTCAATTTGGATTTTAAGGAAATAAAAGAAAACAATAACATACTGTGAGTAGTGAAATGTAAGTTTTAAATATTTCCACTTTTTTAATCATTTTCAAATTGTAATTATTTGTGTTCGACACTAATCAATATGGAAGCATATGACACGTAAATAACCACTAATAAACGCTTTAATGTTTGACTGCTAACTTTTAATAAATAATAAATTTAAGAGCGTAAAACCACTCTAATTATTATCTTTGTATCTATCTTGTAAACAGTTCAATGAACGATATAAAAAACAATAACATGAAATTTACAGATTGTTTAATTATTAATTACACAACCGGTTTTTAAATTAATTACACTCACTAAATGAATGAAAACAGAATTTATCACACGCAAAAAGAAAAAAAAATTTACAGGTTTTCGTATCTCATTATGCTAGCGGGGGTGGGATGAAGAAGTTCCGTTTATTATTAATATGTACTGGATTGGGTTATATTAATAATGTATATGTGAAAAGGAATTGCATTTGTTATATTACATTAACCTATAGACTTTGTATTGTTGAATACTGTGATGGTATTTGACTTAGGTAGTCAACCTTCTTGTTGATATTTATGTGAAACTCATACTTTCATAGTTTCAGTCAAAGTTGGTTTTTTTGTACATGTAACAACTGAAGATGATGAATTGGTATTTAAAATGAAGTATCATATTTTTATTTCACAAATAAAGTATTTTTTTGTTAGAACATTTTGTTATTATTAATTTTATGATTGAAGTTTCTATAAGTGTAACTCATTATATTTCGTTTATTATATAACTTTATGATGTCGTGAATAATGTAATGTAGCAAAATAAAAACAATCTAATCTGCCATTTAAATATATGATATTTAGAAATAAAGAACCAATTTTATTACTACTCCCTAATGTGTTAGAAACATGAATAGGTTTTATGATGAATTAAAAAATAACAAATTGAAAATAATATTTCTTTAAAATATAAATCATTACAAAAATATAATATCCAGATATCCACTGCGTTGAAATAAATAAATAATCATTTGCCTCTGCGGTGGATGTGCAAATATTACTAAGGGCTGAACACATTTCAGGCACGTAATAATTTAGAATAAAATAATCTCTAAAAATATAAAATTATTTCAAGAGAGGATATAAATAAATATGCCTTCGTCAATCAAAAAAAAAAGTGCACCTTGGTATTTTATCATTTGAAATAAACGATCCTGGCTTTTAGATCTTTACACGTATTAAACAAATTTATACTATACAGTAAAAAATTCAATGGAAAAAGATTTTGTTTTTTAATTGTCCTAAAGTTTTCTTTTAAAAAATAGCTTTTGTTTCAATCTAATTAAAACTGCTTCCTGTTACAGCGGTATTATGGTTTCAGTATAAAACACTGATGATTAATTGACTTTTACAGTTAATCTTTTTTTTATAATCAAAACTTAAATCATGCAAACTTACAAACAGTAAGGAATTATGTAAAATATTCCATTATATACAAAATATATTTATCCACTTCCATACATTATATAAAGTATTCGACTGCATTTATGGATTTTTTTATAACCTGCGATATCAAATCTTGGATACGGAAGTATGTTGCAGCATGTATAGATACAGATCTCTACTTCCAACTACTTTGTTTTCTATTTCAAGTATAATTATGAGTCATAATTCACGGGAAAATGTTCAGTTCAACTTACCTTCAGCAATTACGATTTCTTTTTATTTGAGAGTAATTTTGTACTTTTATTGATTCGAAAATTAACAACATGCAATGTGCACTAACCTTGAAGGTGAGATAAGATACTATTCATAAAGTCGTGTTAGTAAGACATGTATTACCGAACTTACATTAAGTTTTTACTTTTTTTTTTACTCAATTAGTTTTAGTGTTTTATGTAGTAATTGTAATGAATTTTTTCGGAGTAAATAAAAGAATGTTAATTTTGTCTTTCCGCTCGTGGTATAGTTAGTAAAAGAATTCGCATGTAGCCTATTTCAAATTGATAATAACAAAATTAGGTTTTAATAAAGTATTTTCATATTTTGCTTTTGACATAAGTTATATAGTTACACTAGTGAAAGTTCCTAAGAAGAAAGGATTAAATTTTAGAAGTCTCAGTGTTTTAGGTAATACCAGAAAATGACAAATAAATTTATATCGGATGAACACCAATAAAGATGAATATTTATAAAATGTTGTGGTACATATGATGTATACTTCTTAAACGTCAATCTTTTTTAGTATAACATATAATAAAAAATAAAATGACCAAACACCTTTGTTAAGCGAGATTCATAAATAATTTGAGAAAGTCCCCAGTAGCTATAAAACACATTAGAAACTATTTTAATAGAGGAGTTTTAATGTAGCAACTGTTTCTGATTAACGTGTAGACAGTTAGACAAGTATTAATTTTAATATCCACATTATTTTATTTGATCCACATGATGATATTTGGTGTATTATAACAAATTCACCTCACAAAATGTAATTATGTGACGCATACATATAATTAACTAAGCCATCACGAGTAATATATCTATTAAGGTGCAGCAATAGCTTAGGGTAGGGATTCATTAATATTAATTTGCACATATTTTAAGACAATTTATTATATTTCCTAAATGTAGATATCAATATTCCACACTGAGAAACTATATTAAATATATATATATATATATATATATATATATATATATATATATGACGATTTTTAGATATAAATTGTCCTATTTTGACAGTTTTACAGCAACTGTAAATAATCACTTTCCTCCGGCAACGATTAGATCTGAGAACTAAAAAATATATGAATATTTTTATATAGCCCTATATTCAATAATGTAACATTTCTCTATATACAGGATAAAAAAAATGGAATATAAATATAATAAAATGGAATAGCAAGAATAATGGTATTATTTATGTGATTTTTTACTATACTCACCGTACTTTTACAGAATAAAAAGTTTTTACTTGTACTTTGATTTTTGTAAATAATTTTAAAATGTTGTAATTTTAAAATAAAAATTCACGTTTTGACACAACTATCCAACATTTGTTGAACTTTTGTGGGTTTCCAATAAATAATGTTTATTATAATTGAAGACGTAGAAAATGAACAAACTACAGAAATAAAACGTTATTCTTCAAAATATGTAATTGAGATTTTTCATCATTGCAACATACTTACATTATATACTCCTAATCGGTTAAAACAATTAAAAGTGAATTTTCTCATTTAAAAAGTAAGTTTCATTATGTTTATTGTAGATATATACATATTTATTTGCTATGCAATATGGTTAACATTGTTTAGACCGACTATGGATGCAATTTTCAAACAATATGTTTATGTGGTTCTTTATCAGAATTAAAAATATATAAATACAAAATAATAAACATATCAGATATAATATGAGAGTAATATTTTCGCAGTATCAATTATTGGCTTTACCATACGAAACAAGAAACAAGTTATTTTCTTATGGTAATGAACATTTTACATAAAATATGAACTGTGCGGATAAACATACAGAATGCTATCGTAGAAATGTAATTTATGTTTTATTAGAGCCTTGATACTCTTCGTCCATGAGAGGACATGGAGTTCAATCTTTCCTAAATGATATCATGGAAAAAGTAACTAAATGAGTTTGTTAAATCATTACTTTGAACAGACACATGTAGGGAGAAGTAATTATTCCTTATTATATGTTATTATATAAAGTAGTTATAGAAATAAATAAAATAATGTATTAGGGCCTAATGCGTACATATTAAAACATTATATATATATATATATAATAATTATTATTATTAAACAAAAACTAATATTTAAGTCCATATTAATATTAGTGGTTTGAATGAATCGCGCAAGTTTTCCCTCTTAAATACATACAACAAAATGAAACACAAAGAGGTGATAAATCATTAAATGAGACTACCTAACAATATCTTAAAATCTCAAAGAATCGATTTCAAATAATAATAATAATAATAATAATAATAAGAGAACAGAATAAATATTTAAAATTTTAAAAAATAATAAATTATAATTTCATTTATATTTTTAAAATCCATACAAGCAAACCGAGCTGGAAGTATCTCCCCCCCCTCCAGAAATTAAAGCTAACCTGTGCATAAGAAGAATGCGAATAAAATATAGGCCTATACTTTTAATATCAATATACAACATACGTAGTAGTACCTACGTTTAAGCTTCATGACCTGGTGAAACCTGGCTTGAAAGAAATCAAGTTGTGATTGAGTCACTGTAATTACAGCGTTTGTTTTTCTGGTGTCGTTCACCGTTGCAATCAATCTTCGTAGTTGTATTATGTGTTTTTACCAGAAGATAACAACTTTATGAAGTCCCTCAGGAAATATGTATTATGTATATTTCATAAACATTTTGTGTTTTAACAGCGTAAAATTTAATTCTAATATACATTAATTTGTATATTTAAAGTACTGAGATGAAATAATATATTGTAAAATAAAGGTTCAAGAATGAATTGTACACATTTACAAATACATACAGTACTCTGTGTCTTTAGAAAGTGTATATTAAAGCCATAGTATTCCAAAAATATTTTTTTCTATAAACTGGGGAAATAGTAATGAAATTCAAGATTTGGATATATGACTAAAGTAAAACAAGATATATATATATATATATATATATATATATATATATATATATATATATATAAATTTAATAATGTGCAAGTTGTAGAAAGTAAGAATCGACCAACGTAATAACAATTCTTTTTAATTATATTCAGACGACATATATTTGAAAAAACTTTTAAAAATATATTTTTCACGTTAAATAAATTTAAACCGTTAATATTATATATTCATTTATACTATACCTAGTTAAACAAATGAATAATATCTAATGTCTTCCGTTGTGTGTTTTTATAATTATAGACATCTGTAAAGAGTTTCGATTTTGTAACATACATTTTATGTAAAAACAAATACCATGAAAACTACAAACGAATATTTTTATACTTCAATGATATTTGAAATAAATTAGTTTTAATAACAAATAAATTAGGCCTAATATTAAAACCCATTGTAATATTATGTTCTTACCTTACTTAGAACCTAAAATCGTATATAAATCGAAAAAGTATAACATCTCTAAACACTTAAGGAATAAATACAATGGTGAAAATACATTTTGAGCAATTATAATAAGTTAAAGCTTTCGCGAGAATAACTAAGTTGTGATTACATCTGTATTTTATCGCTGAAAACATGGAACTGAATTTTACATAAAATGTCTGCATATATAGAATTGTTCTTATCTTTAGATAACTTATTATAATTTTATGTAACACTACATGACTGTCACGATGTAGTTATAATGTATAAAACTATATACCAACTAAATGCATTTTTTAAAATGTAATATGTAGATTAGATTGGTTGCTGAAAACCATTCCTAATTTTATTATTTGTTATAAGAAGGTAAAATAGATTAACAGATTAACTATTCTATGTAGCGTACTATATTTACACCTAAATATATTGTAAATAAAATGAAATACTAATAATGGTAGTTCATTTTGGATAATAATTGTTCCACATAGCTAAAAACATGCAAATTTATAATCATCATTATTATTTAAATATAGTACAAAATATTTGATATAATATTTATTACTCAATTAATAAGTAGAAAATTAAATTTTCAGAAGTTGAAATCACTTCAATATAATGATAGTTTGACCAACAATTTTGCAATAAATAAAAAAATTAATTTATATTGAATTCGTCTGCATCAAGGCTCAAAGTCTTAACATGAAAAGCTGATTGTACAAATACAAACATACACACAAAAACAAGACATTCTTTACCTGCTTTAGTCATTACTGGCATCAGACTAGGAACAAAATACAATACTTTACTTGAAAAAACATTTTTATTGTAAGAACTGGGGAGTCATGAAACAGTCTCACCTGGCTCATCAAAATTAGTTCTTGTATTAAATTCTGGAAATAAAAGTTGATTTTAAATTATTAAACTTTCAAGTGAAGAAAATTAATATTTCTAAATAATAAAATATTGAAAGTTAAAAAGGAAAATTCATACATGTTGCACATATATTTTTAGATACTTTTCGTCACTGCAAGCGAATTTCTTACTGATTAGAAGGATATATTTATGAAATTGTTGTAAAAACAATGACTTACGTTATATATTTTCGCCATGTGATTTCTTTCTTGGTGTTACAACTTACATGTTTCAGAATATCTGCTCCATCTTTAGGACATGATTTTGAACTTTCAGTGGAAAATAAGATATATATACAAACAAATACTGAAGCTTACTTGGGTATATGGTATCCACTTGTAGGGATGCACAAAGAAATCTAACATAACCATAATATAAAATTTTCAGCCTAAGGTGTGCAGAATAGTGAATGCACCAAGGTACGTGAGGAATAAAGTTTTGCATTGTGACTTGCATATCCATTATGTCGCGGATGAAATAAAGAAGAAAGAAGTTAAACACAATGAGCGTCTCCTCAGAAATGAGAATACCGAAATGGGAGAAATGCTTCGAGCGGCCGACAATGTGCGTCGCTTTAAAAGAACAAAATCATATAAACTGTTTTAGTTTTCCACTAGTGATTGTTGTTAGGGGCAAATTCGAATCATTATTATTAATGATCCTACTCATATTTGTGCCATGCCAGTAAAATATTAGTCGATCTGTAGATTGGTTTTGATAAATAATAATAAAATTTAAAATATATAGTAAAAACTATAACAGATAGAAAGATTTGGAAAGCACTGATGGAAAGAAGAAGTTGTCATTCATAGAACAGTTTTATGGTAGATTCGATTGACACAAATATTAATTTGGGTATATTAAAGAAAGAATGACATCATTTCTGTTTACAGCCGCTCAGTTCAAATCTTTGATGTTACGCATCAAAAAATGCTATATTTAACAATTGATTATACAATATTTATAACGTTTCATGGAATTTTTTGCATGATTATGCATCTATGGAAAATTAGCTTTCCAAAAGTAAGCCAATATCTTAATATACGACCGTTCTAATTGGGCGAATCGTTCATATGCAAAAGTGTGACTGACGTGGCACTGACTTCGCTATCCTGAACCTGTACGAGGAGGTTTTGACAATAAAACCACGATTAAAATACATTTAAATTACAATCATTTGTAATTATACATTTAATTAGGGCATTTAGTCATAGAAATTATTATCACAACTACAAAACAATGTACACTATATTCTATTTTAACTGAGGAAGATAAATTAAATACCTCAATTTTCAAACTAATTTTTATTAACAAACCATCTGTATCTGTTAAAATAAAGTCTTAAAAATAATATGTAAAAAATAAAAAGATAGATTTTCGTGTATAATAATTGTAAAACTTGTTTTACCTCTAAGTACCTTTCGACATGATTCTTCTAAAAAACAAACGACAGTTGTAAACTATGTAAACTATAAGAATATACTTACCATATAATTATCTAGAGATATCTACTCTATTTATTTCGACGATATTTTAATGTTTTACTCAAGAAAACACTAATATAGAATATTTTAACCTGTCCCGAGTTATACCTATTTTTTTCTTATTGTTAAACACCAGCATTTCGACACGTTCATTTCGGTTCAGCTATAAATTCATTAAAATTTCAGCTACACTCTGATATTGACGAATAGTAACTGCGGTCACTATTGATTCGTCACAACATTAGAGCTAGTTTGGTTCACTACTCGTCAAAATCTTGGTCGCCAAAAAGCATTGTTTTACATCTATTGATATGGTGATTTAAGTACGCCTTCTTCTTTGACATTTTAAGTATAAATTCATTAATTTGACTCTAAAACTGAATTTAATCAAAATCAGTAAAAAAAAATAAAAAAATTAAAGTCTATTGCTCTACATTTTTAAACTTTCCTTTTAATTAAATTTATAATTAGAATTAATAACAATTCGTCTGTTGGTACATTATAATCCTTGCATACGTTTGACAATAAAGTAAGTAATCGCTTACGTGATTAATGAAAGAATGTATTTATCAAAAAATTCTATTAAGCGCAGAACGAACCCCATGAATATCTGTCAATTTATGAACAAATTGGTTCCTGTTGTTTACAACATATTACAAGTTACACGAAAGCTTTCTATCATTATAAACTCCGCAATGTTAACGTTTAACGATTCAGTAACTTAGCGTGTATACATGCCATGTAACGTCTAACAATATATCACCGCCCTTATCTCTTTTCTTTTTCTACATTTTTTTCCTGCCATTATTATGAGAAAACTATGTTTTTAAATTATCTACTGCATTTCTCATTTTTATATATATTCGGATAATTTAACTATATTACTAATTCAAATATATCATCATGTGTTACTATTATATGAAGAAATACACGATTGTATGTATTAAACACACCGTCATATTCTTGATAAAAATTATGAATTATACAGTTTAACATTATATTCTATCATACGGTTATACAAAATTATACAATATTCAATCCTCGATATTATGTTCCTCTCTAAAAAACAGAAAATATTCAATACGATTCTACAGTGGCTGTGAATGTATTGCAAAAGGCTTAACACGCTTCTGCCAGAATGCAAGTAGGAAAGTATTTGGGGAAGGCAAGGTGTTCTGCTGCACGTTTAACAAGCCTATACTTTAGAACTTGGATAACCTTCTCAGTTGCGATGATCTCCAGCTCTGCAATCTTTGGAGGTCGGTTGGGTTAAAATTATGATCTTTAATCCTTATTATTATTATTTCTACTAGGTTGATAATTCAAGTTTTAATTTTGTTCGTTAAAAGTGGCATTGTATTAAAATCTAATATTTTTATTTATTTCAATGGAGGACAACTGAAGGAAAGATTTTACGTATTTTATTTAGTTTTTTCCTCTTATGAATTTATTTTCCCATATATACTTATAATTGTTTTAAAATATTTACTTCAAACAAAGCTAAACTTTCCGCAACAAGTCACAAAAAAGTACTGTATATTGCTTTTAAATAACCTCTATTGAATACTAGACCACTAATTTCATTTTTCTATACTTGACCTTTTTTGATATATATATATATATATATATATATATATATATTGTTTTAGGTGCACTACTAATGATATCGAGAAGGGAGTTAGTAGAAACAATTAGAGCAAAACAACATTCATTGGCAATCAATTTCTGCAAGTCATTATATGGCTTATGGTAGACTGTTTATACGAAATCCTTTTATTTACATTTTGTACAATAATTAACACAATCAATCATCCAACACAATCGATGTTGCTATCAAGTGAGTAATTATCTTCTGCCAAACTCTATTAACACACTTCTGTTGGTTTTCAGTCTAAATATAAATATTCTAAAATTTGAAGATCTATTGTTCATTGTTATGAAGAATATAATGACTTTTCGGTATCATTTATTTGTTTTTTATATTGATTTTGTTATTGCATTAAAGTTTCAATGTCTTAATTGTATTATCTACGCATTGAAACTGCTAATCCAACAGACTAAATATTGATTGTAAACTTAATACATTAATGTTGAATTTTCTTTTCTTCTGCAAATTTACTAGAGTCTGATACCTTGTAAGTAGAATGATCAACTAACAATGTTTAATCACATTACCCCAAAATTCACAAAATACAAAAATTCGTTTACACACACACACACACACACACACACACACACACACACACACACACATATATATATACATATACACAAACACGCACGCGCGTTCAAACACATTAAGGTATTATACGACAAAAAATGTGCTATGGAGTTGTAGTGTGGTGGGTTGGGACAAAGTTAAGACGGGGACGTAGTTCAGAGGATGGGAAGGTTCAGAGGATGACATGTATATTCTTTACTGGAGCCATGCACACTACACCAACCGCTACAATAGAAATAAAACTAGGGCTTCTACCCATGGACTTGTTTATAGTGGCGGATGCAAAATTAGCAGCCTACTAGCTGAAGTGAAACGACGTCTGGAGAAATTCACACATTGTGCATGCCAGAATTAAGGGAAAATTACGTCACCCGATTCTAGATATGGGCACCAATAAGATAGACACCAGATATTATTTGTTTAAACGACATTTAAAAGTAAATATGACCCATGGGACGAAAACAAGTTCTAGGAAATACAGGAAGTCTTGTATAGTTCACCGATGGTGCTACAACTAAGGCAGGTACTGGGTGTAAGGTTATATAGGCTGAGACCGGGGATGAAACCTTGTTTCCCTTGTTACAATATGCCACATTTTTTTAGGCCGGGGTTATGGCTATAAATTTCTGTACACAGGAACATTTGAAACTGGACTTTAAGAAAAACTGTATTCACATATATTATATACAGATAGTCAGGATGCAATAATTGCACTTGTAGGCACTAAAATAATAACTTGTCTGGTATGGGAAATCTTAGAGAACCTCAATGTTTTATCCCAGGAAAACTGGGTAACTTTGCACTGGGTGCAGGGGCTTTATCAAGTTGAGGGTTACGAGATGGCAGACAATCTAACTAGGCGGGGATCTGCATCAAAGTTTGTGGGCCCTGAGCCAGCTGTAAGAATGTGTATCTGTCCAATATGATCATAAAGAAATGGGTTCTTGCAAAACACTAGTAAATATGAGGAAGCCTTTAGGTTAGGTTAGGTTAGGTTAGGTTAGGTTTATTTTTATTCACCATATCCTTTGCGCTTCTCTAGATAGATTGTTATATCTGTTTAGGGGTTGGGTTCTTAGAATATGTACAAAGTTATAAAATTGTTTTACGACGACAGCTAGAAATTAAGACCTGTTATTAATATAAAGGATACAAATAGCAAAATTTGTAAACATATTTAAAAAAAAAATCAGTATCAAACACAACAGCACGTTTACAATGTTCAAGATTTAATCAATGCAGTTGTTCAGGAGCCATAGCGTAAATTTTGTAAAGATGCTACATTTTACTAAAACATTATAATCAAGGTAAGGGAATGAAAGTCGCACAAAAAACATATATAAAACCAATGTCTTTTGTCCATGACATCAAGCAGAGTTAAATTACCTGTCATGAATTTCTCTAAATGTGAAAATTATCGTTTTAGGTTTGTAAAAACAACTAATTAATAAATAAAATATGTAGTGTATAAAGAGTTGATTTTACTTTACAATTATTGAATAAATATTGACACCATTATGACTTTACTTGAAAGGATGACACCAGTTTAACGTTGAATATATATACGTGGTTAGAGTCACAACCACCTAATTGTTATTCGACTGAACAACTTTACATCAACTATAATTTTCCTTCCGTTAGATGAGCAGTTTAATATTATTCAACAAGGAGATAATCCTACTTATTGAACGACACAGTTTCGTGCAATTTGCTATCCCATCTAGGATCTTGTATTATCTGGGATTACTTGTATTTATACTGTTTGCTAAGTTCAATATTACATGTAGAAAACAATAAAAAAAACAAAAAGGCTATAGTTTTACAAAAAGTTATTATTATTATTATTTTTAAATGTAACTTGTAGAAATTGTAGCACTATGTTTGTACCCCGATATCGTTATAAACGATTTGAGGTATGTTGCAGCAATCATAAATTTACGATATTCAATGATATACAAATTACAATCACGGTTTGAAATATTTAATTATATGAACGTGGAATATAATAAATAATATGTTTATTAAAATAAAATCGAATGTATTGTTATAAATTCGAAAAAAACTATTGTATACGTATGGAAATAATAATATATTAATTTAAATTACACAAATAAGTTTTAAGGCACATCAAATCTACCAAAAATAACACAATTACTATTACAAAAATTCCATTTTCTATATTAAATACACCGACAGTAATTATACTTCCTATAAAAACAATAATCCTCAAAAATAAACTTAATTTGTTACTAACACAAAGCAATGAAAATAACAAAGAACACATTAATCCCTTAATTTTTATTCCAATACATTCAATCACAATAAAAAAGTTGACCTTTACAATATCCACAATACCTATTCTTATGCTTTTAGTGAAATATAATTCCAAAACTTTCACTGCGTTTATAATTTATACCATAAAATCTCTGAGGATTTGGAGTGGGAAACCGAAGTCTAATATTAATAGTTATCCTTAGGGAAGAATATAAGTTCTAATAATCCTTAAAGTTCCAACTTGGTTAGAAGTTAATGATATTTGAATGAAGAGATGGAATCTTAATATATCACGTGCATTCCGCCTATAAACTCAGAATCAAAACTTTGATCGTAAACATAAGCAACTCCAGATATAAGAGGTTTTACAAATAAAAATAAAACTCAAATGTTTTACAATTTCTTCAAAACTTTGTTCATAATTATCGTATGACTTCAGATTATACTTGAAGGGATAAACTAAAAAATAGTATTTTAGTTCTGATATAGAAAGTCACCAGTGTGTAAAGAAATGGATAAACGCTATGTAATTTGTACTTTTTTATTTAAGTCTTGTACAACAAATTTTGTTTCAAAACACCTGATTTCTAATACAATTTATTTTGTTAGACTTAACAATACTAACTAATAAGTAGTGGTACACAAAATATAAACTGCCTTTGTTTAATTTTTTTGCTATACATTTCAAATTCAAATAAAAGTGATTCTAAATTTGATTTTTTTTCTTTTTAACCTACGGGATTAAAAACAAGTGTAGATTTTAAATTCTGCTATGTTTTAATTTAATTTAAGCAAAAACAATTAAAATTATGTCATAAATCTTGACTAGCAGATAAGAATGCTTATTATAAATCAGAGCTCTAAAAACTATTGTACTGTGTTTAGTAAAGTATTTATAAAAGATTTCGGTATTGTCGCCATTTTTTTAATCATTGTATTTTCATAAAAAGTGATTTAATTATTAAACATATGCAATTAATTAATAGAAAATAAAACCGTAGTAAATATATAATGTTATACAATGATGAATAATTCACATTAAAGGTACCAAATTATACAAAAACGTAATTTTTGTCATATCAGACTAAGAAAGACATAATTTTAATGTTTTTTTAAACGCAATAATGATAATACAATAGTTATCTCATTTTTAAACCAGTGCCTATACTACATCATAAATTACTTTTTGGTCTAATTTACTTAGGTGTTGATTTGTACATACATTTTTGCAAAGAAACAAGAGAAAATAATTTGCACACAAATACATTTATAAAACTATCTAAATTGTCAAATAAAAAGTAATAAAAATTATTATTCCAGTAAACTACAGAAGTTATAACGATTAATTCGAAGAAATGTAAAAATTAAACTCTATTCACATTTTTAACTAATACAACTTTATATAGAATACATTACTAAAAAATGTATGTAGTGTGAAATGAGTGTGTATAAGTAAAGTAAATTATTTACAACTCGCTGGTTTACGGTGGTAGAAGAAACTTTTAACCCTTGGTTAGATGTTAGTGTTTAGATACTGGGAATTTACATTTTTATTTAATTAAAACAAACATACATTACACGGTCGTTCATGACTCAGATTTTTATTCGATTCAGTTCCTGCTTTCATGGATTCAATTCCTACCGCCAGGAAAAGTAGACGATTATTAACATAAACTTCTTTGTTTTAGAAATACCATAGTTTATGCAAATCATATGTTGTAGTTTCTGCACTAATTATAATCTGAATCGAATTTATCTGGTCCATAGCTGTACAAGCATTAACATCATACTTATTTATATAGTTTGCATGTGTGATTCTATTTATAAACACAAAGTTAGTAACGTGAGAGTTACGTCACAAGTAGGTTGCATGTTGTCTTGATGTGTTCATGACATGTTTAACAACCTAAACAGTAAACACTGCAGGTCTTATATTTATCTACGCTGATATGTTAGTAGTAGAACGGTATTGCTATAAAATGTATTAAGTATAATATTTGGCATCACTCAGAGGTTGCTGTCGTTAAGTATCACTCCGACTGAATGATACTAACCTAAATGCGGTAAGTGTCGGCACTTCCATTACCAGGCGCCGTTTTTATCAGAAGTACATCCACCTACTACATCAGTATCAGACTGTAACGTATATAATTGAAGAGTTTTTGAGAAGATCGTTCTTAGAAAGTGTTTCTATTTTTTGTTGAAAACGAATTTACAATTATTTAACTATCATTATATGACCAAGTTAATTCCTGCTGCATTACGTTATCATCTAAAACAAAAGTTAGCTAGATTAAACATTTCATCGACTACAATGGTTGTTTGTTTACATAGATTTTTTATTTCGACGCCCAGTTACCGTTACACACTACCTCACAGCTGTTTGGTAGAATCCACAACTCTGCCGTCAATAACCTACAGGTGGATGTAACCAGTACAGTCGAATACAATAATTGTTTAACAGAAAATGTTTCGTAAATATCGCGGTTTGTGTCCAACTTTTGCCGGTTATTATCTGATTAAGCTTGTAGTTTAAATATATTCTAACATTGACTCAGATATCACTTTACGTTCTTACGTATTATATAAACAATCATATTTAGTAGAATGATTTGTATTTAATATTTGCACTTCTGATAAGCAAAAGAATAAGATAAGATGATATTATTAAGTTAAATAATAAAACACTATATATAAAACAGTTTGACCCAACCTTAACCTTGAATATTACTTTTTTCTAGTTTATGTTTGTGTTAATAGATTTCCAAAGTATAGTGTTACTCGTATAGTTTTGACTGTATTTGATTGCATTGGTCAAATACTATATACAGAGTGTTACAAAAAGGTTGGGCGGGCTATGCATTTTCATATTCTATGTGTGACTCTAAGCTGAAAATGAAGAATAAAATTTTTCCAATTACCACTATGTTTAGCAGTTAGACGCCATTTTGTTTTTTTTACAAAAACTCACTGTAACTCTAGAAATAGATAAGATATCGAGTTCAAATTGCTAAAAAAAGTGGAAATTGAAAAACATTTATTCTTCATTTTCAGCTTAGAATCACACATAGAATATGAAAATGCATAGCCAGCCCAACCTTTTGGTAACACACTGTATATATAAATGAATGAATTTAATTACATATTGAAAGAACAGAAACCATTTCTCTGATTTCTATCAAACTGTACCCAAACACTTTTCTAGTCAATATCTTAGATATCCTTGTTATGTAACAAAAGAGTTATGAGTAAAGTTTGTAAGAAATTCATAGTTTCATGTGGAAAAAATAAGCTAAGTTTTAATGCTTTATAACATTACCAAAGTTGGACAAATTTATTTATTTTTACTTATTAATCGATTTTATTAACACTCGTACAATATAACAATTAACAGTTACCTGAAGTCGAATTGTTGCTTTGTCTTTTACACCACACAACAATTAGTGTTATAAGCATGCTTTGAATAATTTTGCTAACTTATAGTTTGTTTATGGGGAGGAAAAAAAATAGTGCATATAATAAGAGAAACCTACAGCCAAAAATACTCTATTCCTTTATGTGCTTTCACTTTTGTTCGAAGTTGTTTAGAAAACAGCACTAATGAATTAAATATGCCAATCTGTAAATGTGAAGTAGATTAAGAAATAAGAATGAAAATATAAATGAATCAACATTGAGGTGGGGAGGTATTCATTATATATTAGGAATTGGTATATTCGCTTGAAAAATATTGTTTGATTAGGATCTTTTTGTGGAATAAATAAAAAATGGATTTAATAAGGTAATTTTAAAAAGGTAGATTTAAAAAGAAACATTGTTTATTTATTTATCTTAATTAATAATAAATGTAATAAAATAGTACTTATGTCTCTAATACTGGTTTAATTTATACAAGAGAATGTGAAAAAAAAAACCTTTTTATTTATATTTGAATGGACTAACAAAAAATGTAATACCAAATACGTATTGATCTTTAATTTTTTCGTAACTAGTTATACATTTTTTAAGTGTGCAAGTATGTATGTATCTCTTTTACCAACAATTTTAATGTTAGTGATTATATCTTATAATAAAGTTTAGTTGTTAGGCACTATTAGGATCTATATAATACAAAAGGTACTACTAATATATTCATAAATATACTATTAGATAAATGAATTGATGAGTAAAAATTTATGATCGGAATTTATTTTTATATTACTAGTAGAATAAAATACAAACGTGAACTCAAGTTAATGTCTACTTTTGTATTTGTGCATATTTCACATAACTATGATGACTAAATTTTTTGAAGTACTTTTTGAAGTGAAAACTTCTATTGGAGCGTTGGGTACTTTTTGGGATGGACTTTTTCAATAGAAATCGCGTCACGCATACTACCGTAATGCAACTTTTGGGATGGACTTTTTCAATAGAAATCGCGTCACGCACAGTAGCGTAATGCAACCTTAATATATAGACAACGGATACGCGCGACCCATACGTATTAAAACTAAAAATCTACGAAAAATGTTGCACTAACTTTCTCAAAATTCACATACATAGTTAAACTAAAATCAATGCAAAAATATCGCACAAACTTTCTCACATACCCATACGTATTAAAACTAAAAATCTAATATTGCACTAACTTTCTCAAACTCATATGCATAGTCAAACTAAAATCAATGCAAAAATATTGCACAAACTTTCTCACATACCCGTATATATTAAAACAAATATCTACGAAAAATAGTGCACTAACTTTCTCAAAATTCGCATACATAGTTAAACTAGTATAAATGAAAAAATATAGCACAA
Source organism: Aphrophora alni (assembly GCA_963513935.1). Classification (NCBI taxonomy): domain Eukaryota; kingdom Metazoa; phylum Arthropoda; class Insecta; order Hemiptera; family Aphrophoridae; genus Aphrophora; species Aphrophora alni. The sequence goes on along the minus strand of OY740774.1, from coordinate 61,613,077 downwards.
ACTTTCTCACATACTTATACATATTAAAACTAAAAATCTACGAAAAATATAGCACTAACTTTCTCAAACTCATATGCATAGTCAAACTAAAATCAATGCAAAAATGTTGCACAAACTTTCTCACATACCCATATTTATTAAAACAAAAATCTACGAAGAATATTGCACTAACTTTCTCACATACCCATACGTATTAAAACTAAAAATCTAATATTGCACTAACTTTCTCAAACTCATCTACATAGTCAAACTAAAATCAATGCAACAATGTTGCACAAACTTTGTCACATACCCATACGTATTAAAACTAAAAATGTACGAAAAATATTGCACTAACTTTCTCAAAATTCACATACATAGTTAAACTAAAATCAATGCGAAAATATTGCACAAAATTTCTCACATACCCATATATATTAAAACTAAAAATCTAACATTGCACTAACTTTCTCAAACTCATATACATAGTCAAACTAAAATCAATGGAAAAATATTGCACACCCAATTTTTTTTTAATCCATTAAATAGATTTAAAAAAATTACCTGTTTTTGAATTGAAAATTCTTATTTCATAATTATATCAATATTTTATAACTCTCTAAAATAACTAAAAAATGATTCAATGATTTTTTTGCTAGAAATAACACTAAAAGTATCTTATAATAAATTTTCTTATTACATAAACGATGAATGGGTTATTTGTACGTTTTCATAATCTTTGAAAAATGGCTCTTTTAATGTATAAAGGTTATTATTTTTCAACAACTTTCTAAATTAGATAAAATATTCAACTACCTAATTTTAAGTGCTTAGGCCTATTACTATTCCCACTTTAATAAATACATAAATCTTCATTGAAATCTATTTCCGTAGGTAATTTTTTTTCTACGTGAAAAATAAACTCACTGAACAAACTTTTATTTTCATTTACTTATTTCGTAGATCTGTTCACTAAATCTCGAAACTTATTTAATGTTTCAACAAGCAAAATCATATTGAAGTAAGGGATAAGAAAGTTATTGACAAAGATATTGGCAGTACTTTGTTTCTAATGAAACAACTAGTAACAGCAGTGCAATTGTTCCCTCAAGAATTTCAAATAATAATTTGAATTTAAATGTAATTCGAAAATGTCCCGTACTATCAGTTGATCATAGATTAGACAAGGCTATACATTTACGCTAAAACTGTATTGAAAATTACGTTCGATTGTGTTGTGTATATTGACTTCTGCCCCAGTGTTTTGGTTTCGAAGGTTATTGATTCCATCATTAATAAATTGAGCTTATCCAATAAATAAAATTAATCTGAGCATTCGGTAGTTCATATTCAACCCATTGCAATATTCCAAACGAAGAGGAGGATCTCTCGGTAAAAGATATTGCAATTTTTGATGATGGTAAGAAACATGATGTTGCTACGAAGAGTCTTCTACACAATAGGCGGGAAAATCTGAACCGTCATCGGATAATCATCGTGTACTAACTAATACCCAGACTGCGTTGCATAACTTCGATATAATGGTTTAATCCATATCCACTTCATGGTGAGCACAACGTTGCGGTGAATACTTATCCTTGGAAGAATACCTCTGTTCCAATGATAGTTTTATCAGATGGAATTCTTGGTTAAGGAAAACTGTTTTTATATTCTGCAGAAGCTGGGGTTAGATTTCCTTCGCACACACCTAAGATAAATACAATGTCTGCGTATTCCTCAGTCGTAAATAGCAAAGCCATAGATGTGGTATTTACACAAACTGATATGTCCATAATTTTAAAATAAATACCTAATAAATTGCACTGCACTGTTTGAAACAATTTAAGGCTATAACAAAGAACATTCAATATTTTTTTTTTTTAAACCATATGAAACCACTTTGATGATGTTTTAATCATAGTCTAGTGCAGTAAAATTGGTTTCAAACAATTAAAATATAACTTTTGCTGTATTCGAAATAAGTTATGTTTGGTATGTTTAGTACGGTCTTCGAGGTTTATGGTTTATAACTGAAGAAAAGTGATACATTGATATATAAATAAATATTAGGCTACTGTCTAACAATGATGTTAGATCATGTATAAAAACACTATTTAGCCATTTAAAATATCCACTAAAATCCAATATGGCGGATTTTCAATATAACGGCCAAACATTTGACGACATAAAACTTTATATACCGGTACGTATTTATTCACAATATTAATTTAGTCTGAAATCGTTATTACAAAAAGTGTCACAAAAATTTGGAGGAGTTATTCTCACGCTGGCTAATGATAGTATACAGATTAAAATACAAACATAATTACGTAACAATACCAAAATAATGTTTTAAATAATTGACGTTAAAATACGGAATATATTGTGTAATGTTTTGACCTTAATGTGGAATATATTATTATAAGTTAAGAAAAACAATCTGGAATACATTGAGAAATACCAAAACCAAAATTATAGCAATATTTTCATATTTAGACGGAACAATTCCACATACAGCTATATAATATATATTTACGTACATATATATAGTCGGTTCAAAAATATTGAAATTAGAGCATTTAATAGACATTGAAAAAATTACTAAAGGGAAAGAGAAAATCAAATAACAACCTATAAATTCTGTTCTATTGTGAACAAACTTCACTACCCTGTTCATAAAGACTACCCTCGTAGTTTAGTGAAATATAATATCATAACTTTGACTGCGTATGTTGCATATAAGTTATAGAGAAACACACTCTAAGGAGTATGAGAGAGAAACCGAAGCCTTTATTAATATAACTCCTTAGGGAAGAACATCACTTCTAATAAACCTTAAAGTTCTAACTTGGTTGCAAGTTGATATTATTAGAATAAAGAGAATCAATGTTGCTACATTAAGCGATTAGGAACTCCTAATTAAAAGTACGATCATGTCTCCATCTTACGTTTTAAACAAATCTAATCCCACTGTGTCCGTTAATAACTCCAACAAAAGTATAAACAAATGTCACATAAAAATCTGATAACTATGTTTTTGTTGTAATTTAATAAACAAATATAATTCAAATATCACTAAACAAACTTTAAGACACAATTCACTGACCGTCGTTAAATTCCGTAGAAGTTCACAAGTATGGTTGATATTTACTTTATTTTCAAAAAGTGAGAATGAGAAAATTGCACACATAAATGTATTTGTGAATTTACTTAGTAACCTCGCTTACATAACAAATAAAAATAAACATTAAAAGACTTTTTTTTTTTAAATCACTAAATAATTAATTACCAAATATTTAGAATGAATCACACTAATTAAAAATATCTATCGCTTATGATGTTTATTATTTCTAATATAGTTCTAAATTTAGCTGATATGTTTGAACGTTAACTATTTCACTGATGTCAGGTGAATTTATTATCGCATGTGTTGCAACTTACTAACTTGTTTTCAACTTGACATCACAGAAGGACTAGGTGGATTCACAAAAGCTTAACAAATCTATTTCTTACTGAATACGTTAACTTTAAAATTCTTTCTTGGATCGTATTTAATCAATTAACATATAGACCAAAGCAACTTTCTTTCAGAAATATTTGTTTAATATAAATAAAATATGTTTTATAAGTAGAGAGATAGTCAATATGAAGTCATTTAATTCTAAATTTGGTAAATGACGTCACAACGTACAGTCTTACAAAATTAGAAATTTGGATCACATATTTTATTAAAATATGACTGTAACACAACATGATGCTGAATATATTGATTTATTTTTTATTTTTTTATTTATTTATTTTTATTTTTTACGAATTGTTGCAATAATCTAATCTTCTAGTTAACACAAAAGAGACAAACATTTTTGTTCTCAGGTTTTTAATTTTAATTTCCTTCATTAAAAAATTACTATAAATAAATATTGTTAAAATGTTTAAAAGTTAGCATAAAATAGGGTCTAAAAATTCAAAAATCAAAATATAATATTACATATTTTAGGGGTTCAGAAATTGTTTGTTATTGTACATTTGGTAAAAATCTGATTAAATAGATAGTTTTAAATAATACACTGTTTTTAGTATTTATTCAATTCACTAGAAATGTATTATATTGTAAAATTAGAGGAATACTACCTATGAACATAGATTCACTTATTTATAATTTTTGTAAACTTTAAAAAGTCAAAGGGACAAAAATCGAATCAGTTGAATTATTATGTGAGCGAATTACATGACCGGCGGATTTAAATAAGTTGTTGAAAGGAGTATGGACACCTTTAAATTATTCAATTTTACGTATGGTAGACTATCAAAAATAGATGTAATTATGAGAGTGTGTATGTGTTTGTTTGTCTTTGTATAACAATATTTAGTAAGAGTCACTGTCATGGTTGAGTGTCATTTACCCACATCATCTAATTTATATGTAACAGAAAAAGATCTACTAGTATAGCAGATGATTTTGTGAGGTTTTAATTACGTAAACCGAACAGTTGTATTTTTTTATTTTTTTTGGTTGAGTTCAGAAAATATTGTGTGGAAGAATTTGAGCACCCAAATCAATTTGCTGAACTTAAAGGAAACAAAACCCGTTAAATGGTAACACTAGAGTCTCCAATTTTTTAAAACTTCAAACCATATCATTGGAGATGATTAGTGTGTTTTGAATGTAACGCCTCCGTCTATACGATTAATGATATTTGCTCATTTGTACCTACCTCCTACCATGTTAATGTTTGTGTGTTTCTTATTTGTGCAACCTTTTTTCAATAAAAAATTACATTCAATCATATTGTTCTCAATAATGGATGCATATTCCCTTTGTTCTCCTTGCAGAGGTTTGTTTCCAAGTCCTCATTTTCACTTCGGCCTTGAAGTTTAGACGTTAAGAAGCAATATATTACATTTTCTATGAATTGTATAGTTTTTGAAAATCCTACATTTCAGTTTCTCTCAGAAATTGTAATAAACTACCCGGTCAGTAGGGGTGGTGCAATAAACACAATATTTACATAGACTTGTTCAAATAAATTAATACAAGTTATGGTGTATTTCAGGTAGTTTGTGAGTTACTTAACTGATGGCTTGCATGTTGCACGTGTTGTGTTCGTTGCAATGTTTATCAACATACAGTAAACAGTAAACAATGCATGATTAAATATAAGTTACTTTAATCAATATATTACGTATTTATATACGTCATAACATTATGAGATTATTTTCTACGTATGAAATACAAAGTTATGAACTTTTAAGTATTTAACAGAAGTCAAAATATACTATTTCGTTTATATCGTGGTATATCTCAAACACAAACCTGTTCATATCTGAACGGACTATTTTGCTGACGTAACATAACTTCCTTCAAAAAAATTCTATATTTTATTGTTCCTAAACAGATTTTTCTGGTAATTTGTATTGTAAATAATATTTATTACTAGTGACATACAAATAATGGCCTTGTTTTAAATAGATTAAGCACTAAAATGCAAAACATAAAATATAAATTACTTGAGTTGTACAAGCAAATGAAAAACGTTTCTGAATTGTTTGAGAATTAAATGCGACATTAGGGAAAGAAGGAAAATACTATGTTGACTTTATTTCAGCTACGATAGTTAAAAATTTAAAGAAGTCAATTCTAGACATTATATTATAATATATTAATATTGTCTATATCATAGTTCGTATGTAAAAGAACTATTGTGAAGTTTGAATAAATTTTGAAATGTATGTATCACTTTTATTTTGAAATTTATTGCTACGCTTGAGTGCCTACACAGTCTTCCATCATAACGATGAATCATAGTTTATGTAACTCATAATGTTTAAAATAAGTATTTTTTAAACCTTATAAATTGATGGAAATGAATTAGGAGCCACTCCTATGCTGTAAGTTTGCTTTCATTTTTTCTATTACATACAAATTTGTTTAAATTCTAGGTACAAAGCAATACCTACAGGCAGTTGCGAATTCCCTAACGTTGTACAAATATTTTATGGTTTCAGTTGTACAAATATGTATAAAAAAATTTTTTTTGTTGTTTAAAATTTTACATATTGTAAATGTAACATAACATGTTACTTTATTGTAATATTGATTTGGTTTGATTTATTGTATTAATAAACCTTTTCTTCCCAATCTGATTTTTTATCATCCCCATTCAGTAAACTATTTCTTGCCATAATCATTTCCGTGTTTGGGCTCATTTTTCATGGAATTAAACAACAAATTTAGTAACACAAAACATTTGTCTGTAAACTGTTAATTGAAATAAATTGCGATTTTGAGTTATCATACAACAGGTGTTATACTTTAGGTAGTTAGGGGATCAGGGCTTTCAGGCAATTAGGACGGTGGTGAGTGTGCGTGCGTGCGTCGCGTTCCTCGCAGGTAGAGCCGAGCTCCAGCCGCACTCCCTGAGCAATTAAACTATAAATCGAAATAACTTATTTAGCAATTTAAACTTATTCGTTAGTTTCGAATATACGGTTGGATAAAATATTTTTGTGTTTTCATTCCATCTTCATGAGACTGCACTCGGGACTGCTGGTGCCAAACTCAAACTTTGTATCTTTAAATCGGCAGTCTCAATAGATCTTCATCTGGTTTCATTGTTTCAGATCTCCTTCTGAGACAATACATTCCAAATCTCTGTATCGCCACCTATTTTTCACCTACCTAATCATGCGAGTTTAAAACTCGTTCAGATCCTGCAGTGTCATATCTTATTTAATTTTTTCGTGACCCACTGCTACCTTGTCAGTTTAGAAAAGTGTGATCTACTAAGTCGTTACACCCATAGTAGGAACCTAATCAGAGACATCCTGAATATCTCATATTTATCAAGTAATGAACTGGAACAGATAGTATTAGAACTTCCCATGCTTTACCAATGGTCGAAAGTCAGGGATCACATTTTTAATTCATTTTTTTAGTACATGAGTCACCCATGCTGCTCTTTTACTTTCCATTTGTTACAAATGTTCTTCCTCACAATGGTTATTGATACATATTCATTTATATTCTTCTTTTTTATGTTCTTCTACTTAGAATATGTCCGATGGAGTGGATTCAGCAAACATTCCATTCGATTCAGGAATTATCTTCAATGCCATTTTTATATCGATTCATCCAAGGGGTTTCCTTTGCCAATATAATTTTAACCAATGTCGTCAGATCGGTGGTTCAGCAAACAGGATGATGGAAGATGCCGTATGCATGATGTTCCTTCTCTTGATTTCCTTATAGATTTAGTTGTCAGTTACATAGTTTAGATTTAAACTTACAGACTCTGATTCCTGACCTTGATCAACACATTCAGAACCCTACATAACTTGTCAGTGGCCTTCATCTTGATACATATCATTTCAACTTATTTGATTTCTCTTTCATATTTTTTTCCGTAATTAATTTCTCCCTGTCATCTTGCACAATATTTCAAGAACTTGGATTACACCTACAATCAGCTTCTCTATATTTCCTGTTTCTCTTACATTTTATCCCATTTTGCCTCGTTTTTTCTTCTTGACCTGTCTTTTCCTTTTATAATAATCAGAGAACATAATCCTTCAGCAAAATATCCGCATCAAAAGTCCCCACATCCACACTAGAATTATTTTATACCTTCGTACGCCTTTACGCAAGTTAACACGATGTAATGAAGATGGGTTAATTTATCTCATGCGTTAGGATCCTCCCAGAATCCTCATGGAAGACGGATCTTTGATCAGGGTGTGATTCGTAAATACTTGGGCTACCAAATATCAACATTTGGAGATGTATTCCTTGCTACAGATATTGTATATTATTGCTACATCTGGATATATATTACTTGTGAAACAATTATTGAATATATATATATATATATATATATATATATATATATATATATATATATATATATATATATATATAAAATTATTAAAATGGCTACTATTTTTATTATGGTGGCACTAAATTTAAATGATTAGTATATAGGTATGTCATTAAAAATTATTGAGTTACCTATAGTCGTTTAAAATAGAAATTGTAAACGTACCAACGCTAAAAATTTACAAAATCACTAGTTTTTGTTTATTTACTCATTTATCCTATATGACTTATTTATGGTTCATAATTTATAATTTTAAGGCCGCATTAGTACCTGATTAATACTTTTGTTAAACATCATTTTTAATTTAAATTATGCTTAAATTCAAATGTTACTTATTTGTACGATTCTGTTTTGAAAGTACTTCACAAAAGAAATAATACTTAATTCAATAACAAAGTTTCACGATTCTGAGTAAAAGTGTTAATAATTTATGAAAATTAAAATATAGATGATCAAGTTTAAGCCCTGTTTTATTGGAATTAATACTTTATTAAATAAGTTAAATATTGAAAATCAAAATATTTTAGAAAGTCAGGTTCAAAACAAAATAAGTCAGGTTTAAACTGCCAGAAACATAATGATATCCACGTTTCCACATAACCATGAGCAAATAATTAAAATGCATGAACCAATAATATAAATGTAATTTTAGAACAAAAACGGATATTCTAGCTTGGAAAAATTACATTAAATGGATAATTAATTACAACCCAACTTGCTGCTTTCACTAAATGAGGCAAATGGGAAAAGTTTAAAGAGCGAAATACGTTTTTCAAAAGTGTTGGTTAATATGTTGAGTGTTTATCATTTATGAATTTCTAACGTAAAATACTTTTAATTGTTTTTAATAAGAAGTGTATTTCTAATATTTAAGTCATATTGTTACCAGGGGACTTAAATTTAAGAAAGGCGGAACCAAAATGGTAACAATGTTTAGAAATTAAAAATTAAAAAGACAAAATAAATTTAGTGATTAACAAGGCTCAAGTTTATTTAAACAAAGAAATTTCAACGTTTCAGATTTTATCATTTACATCTGAGAAAGACATCCTGAGACAAAATTATCATAAACAGCTTATGATTAAACAATCTTATAATTAGTAAAGTTATATGCCCTTAATACAAATATTATAATTTAATAAAAAAATTTAGTCAATAGATTCTGAAAATTTATCCCCCCTTTTTAGTTTATATATTTTATCGTTACAAAATTTAACAAAGACAATGAGCACAGCTTAACAATTAACAGGATCATAATTAATCCAAAAAAAAAAGATTATACGCCCTTAAATGTAAAAATTACAAAAATAAAAAAAAGATGAAAAGATACTGGTTTTTATTTCCCCCCCCTTTTAACTTTATGAAATGATAGCTTTCTAAAACAGTTACATAATATTACTTATTTTATAAATTTCTTAAATGCTATATTGGCCAATAAATATATCTATGTTTTAGCTAAAGAATTTATTATGAAATGAGTAGTTTATTTTAAAAGAAAAGAAGGAAATTTTGAATATTAAATTTTTTAAATTGACGTCAATTGTTTTAATTTAGAAACTAACCTCTGGGAGGTTGTTAGGACCGAAAGTTTGCATGCAGGCTCCACCCAATAATTTTTTTTATATTTTATAATTAATTACACAAGTCTACATCTAAAAGAATGTTTTTAAGAAAACATATTCGCTGAAATAAATTTTAGGCACATATACAATATGAGTTTAATTAAAGTTCTATAAAGTTAGTTTTTTTTTTTTTTTTTACATCACTTTTGTGCACATGAAACTGAAGCTATGTTGGATAAAACGTGTTTTGTTAACAGGACGAAACATGTCTAGATCTTTCGCTGTGTTTCTTCTACCAGCATATTAGCTATGAGCAAAAAAACATGATTTTTAGCGTCTGTACAAAATCAGACATGTTTTAGCATTAATGTTCATTATTAAAGAAAATATCTGGTTATTTGTCAAAATCAAAGAAAATTGATTGTATAACAGAAATTCGTTAAGATTGTAATTAAAAGCTTCTTAGATGACTATAAAGCTATATATATATATATCGTTTAGTTTAAAACAAAACTTGTATAAGACTTGCAAAATCTGCAAAAGTTTGTAAAACGAAATTTTCTGTTTTAGAAGAGATTTCTCTAGTTATTTTATATTTGACATGTTCAATAAGATATTCTGATCACTTAAAATTCAACATTAGTTTGCACATATTTCACATAATTGTTCAAAACTCAAAATGTGCCTTTACAAGGTTTTGCAAAGTATGTTTTAAAAAGGTAAATTTTTATAATCATTGATTTTCAAAAGAACATTAAATATTAAATAAAACATGAAATACATATTTTAAAGAATACATGATAATTAATAAATTATTTTAAAGCATTAACAAAATTTAAAATATGATAAAACCTGTAAGGCTGAGTACCTGGAAAATCCTGTCGCAGTTCACGTAAGCTTGTGCCGTGAAAACGAAAATTTACTAAACATTATAGAACTAAAACGCACAAAACTTGTAAATTAACATTGCCAAAAACTGAGGTGGAAATTTTGAAGTCCGAGCAGGAAATTTATCTCTAACGTAGCTAAATATAGATGTCAGACATTGTGTGACTACAGGTAGACTCGCATACCGGTATCAGTGAAGATAGGCTCTCTTGCCGTTGCACTTTACCCTCCAATGTCATATGATCATGAGTTTGGGATAATCTCGCCGGGTGGCAGCATCTGTCAAGCGACGGAAGTTGGATGTGGAGAACGAGTTTATGAATTTATATTGCAGGATTGATTTTTAGATTTGAATGCTACAGCTCTCCCCCCCCCCGAAAGACGGAGTTAGAGTGGAAAAGAAAAGGGGCCAGAAGGGCCCCCCGCAAAATTTAGAAAAAGGAGAGAGAGAGTGTGCTTGAAGGGGTAAAAAAAAATTTCCTCTCAGACAGGTGTTTTAGACCTCGAGATAAACAAAAAAAACTTAAGACTAACATGCATAGCGAGTGCCACATTATCTATATGTAGTTCGACAGAACCGGTCAGTATACCTTCACCAAGATAAACAACAAAGAACAAATACACCAAACTTAACTATTAAGGAAATGGACTCACTATGTCCTCGTCCGAAGACGTTATGGTGACGAAGAAACAGAAGAGTTCATGACGCTCTCTATTCTCGTCGCATCGATTACACCCGCGGAGTGCTCGATGTCAAGATATGTCTAGATAGGGAAACATGTCAGGTACATGTAGCGGCCATTGCCGTAAAGTGGAACCTCATAGTTGATCAGACTATGGGTTGAAAAGCGTCAAGTCCGGGAAACAGTGAGATATATCACTGGACAAGGAAAATCAATATCTCTTCGCCTGCAAACATCTATACAGATTACGGCACGGAGGGGCTCTAGGAGAGCTCAGCCCACCGATGCCCAAACATACAGATGTGCATTTGGCTTAGAGGAAATACGGCTTGGTTCCGTATTTTATTATGTTCTGCAGTGCACAGAGAGAAGACTACCAAATGACAATTTGTGCGGGCCAAGAAAGATCAGAAAGAAAATTAAATCGTAAAGGAGAAGGTTCTAGAAATTTGTTAATATTTAATTTATATGATGAGGTTTGAGTTGCTCGACGTGTGCCTTTTTAATAAAACGAGGTGAATTGGTGAAAGAAAGCGCAACGGTAACTGGAGTAAGAAAATCAATGATCCGGAAGGGACCTGACCATCGAGGCATCAATTTAGCAGCTCGCTTGTCTATGGCGGAGCTCAGAGGGTGTGTTTTACACCAGACAAGATCGTTGATTTTATATAGATGAGGCTTCCTGAATTTGTTATAGGTCTTTTCGGCCTTTTGGTGCGCTTTCATTATATTGTCTTTGGCCTGGCGCCAAACTTGTGATGGATTAGTATTAGGTTTTGGAAGGAGATCGTGTATGTTCCAGCTGAGACTCAGTGGTGTATTGGGGAGAAAATTAAAAAGAATGCTAAAAGGTGTTGCTTTAAGAGTCTCATGATGTGCGAAATTGAAAGCCAGCTGAAGCCAGCAAAGGGAGTCGTCCCAAGAGGATTGATTTTTGGAGTGATAGGCGATGAGGGCTGCCTTAAGGTTTCTGTTGAGTCTTTCCGCATTATTAGGTTGGGGGTGATAAGGAGATAAAGTTGCATGTTTAATACCGCGAGAAAAACAAAAGTTGCGGAAGACATGTGATACAAAACATTGTGCATTGTCAGAGATTATTATCTTTGGAAAACCGAAATTTTGAAAAATGTTTTGGCTTAAGGCCTTAATTGTACTGTGGGAAGTTGCATCTCTGACAGGCATGAGCCAGGTGAATTTTGAGAACTGGTCAACTGCGACCAGTATCATGTTGTAGCCCTGTTTTGTCCTAGGAAGCTGTCCGACGTAGTCGATATGTAATTTTTCCATGGGACGATTGGGAACCGTTGAGGCAAGGTATCCTAATTTGGAGTTGTGAGCAGGTTTGCTTACAGCGCACACCGAACAAGCTCGCACTTTAGAAGTGACATCCTGTTTTAAAGTTGGCCAATAAAAATTCTCCTTTACCTTAAACAAAGTTTTAAGTACTCCAAGATGACCACCCACAACGGAGTCGTGATGATAATTAATCACCAGGTCGACTAAGGACTGAGGTAAATAAATTCTGGTGGGCTTTTCCAGATGATTTTTCAGGCAGAGTACACCTTTACTTAAACAGTACTTCTCCGAAGAGATGTTCTGTTCGAGGTCGGCAATGATATTTTTCAAAATAGGGTCGGCCTTTTGATGAGTCTGGATGTCATGAAAAGCTAGAGGAAAATTTGTGAGGAGACTGGTACACGAAAAGGTGACATTTTCTTCGTTGAAATTTTCCGGTTCAAACATGCGCGAGAGGGAGTCTGCTATGATGTTCTGAGTTCCTCTTATGTGCGCTACCTTAAATTTCAATGAAGTCAACTTGGCAATCCATCGGCCTAATTTACCAAGTTGACGAGGACGTGCTAAAAGCCAAGAAAGGGCTTGGTTGTCGGTTTCTAACAGGAATTCCCGATGTTCTAGATATTGCCTAAATTTTTCTACTCCAAAAACTACTGCTAGGCATTCGGCTTCATATGCAGATGAGGCTTTTCTTTCTGCAGGTGTTAAAGTACGTGAAGCGTACGCTATGGGCTGTCGTGAGCCGTCAATTTCTTGGAGTAGAACTGCTCCAAGGGCCACCGAGCTCGCATCCGTTTGCAGGATGAATGGTTTGGCGAAATCGGCCATCCGGAGAACCGGAGGCTGTGTTATTGCCTCCCGAAGATGTTTAAAAGCTTTCTCTTGTTCAGCTTGCCAAGAGAATTTTTGGCCCTTCCTCCGAAGCAGATTTAGAGGCGCAGCGTGCTCCGCGAAATTTGGAATGAATTTAGCAAAGAAGTTGACCATTCCAATAAATCTGGAAACGGCCTTAGGGTTCTTGGGTTGCGGAAAATTTCTAATTGCTTTTGTTCTAGATGGGTCGATTTGCACGCCACGAGAAGAAACTAGGTGTCCTAAAAAGCTTATCTCATTCACAGCGAAACGGACCTTATCTGGGTTAACAGTCAAGCCAGCCCGCCGCAAACGAGTAAGGACTTCCCGAAGATGTTTTTGATGCTCTTCCCAAGTTTTGGAGTAGATGACTAGGTCATCCAAATAATTAAAAATGAATTTGAATTTGATGTCATGGAAGACCTGATCCAAGAGTCTGGTAAGCACTTGGGCACCAGTACAGAGTCCGAAAGGGACTCGAGTAAATTGATAAAGCATCCAGGGAGTACAAAAGCTGGTAATTTGTTTGGACTTTTGAGACAAAGGGATTTGATGATAAGCTGAATTTAGATCGAATACTGTGAAATATTTGGCACCGACAAACCAGTTAAAACTTTGATGTAGGTTAGGTAGCGGCACCGCTTCGACGACGATGTTTTGATTGAGCCTCCGATAATCAATCACCATCCTTGTTTTCTTTTCGGGATGTTGAACCAGAAAAACAGGGGATGCATATGCCGAACGGCTAGGTTCTACTACTCCTGAATCTAACAATTCGTTGATGTGTTCGCGGAGGTATTCCATTTTGGGAGGTGCCAATTGGTATGGAGAACACTTGACCGGAGTGTTGTCCTTCAGTTGAATATCGTATTCAACTAGATGTGTTAGACCTAACCTTTTTGTGAGTACCTGAGAAAAATCATTAATTATTTTTTGAATGGTGTTTTTATCGTTCTTTTGAAGATGACCTAAAGGATCAGGAGCAGTAGATTCAGATGTTGTGGACACTATAGGTTTATACGCAGAATTACTAAAATTACATAGAGGAAAAACAATAGACCTTGAAAATTTGAAATAGAAGTTTTTTGCTGAAAGATCAAGTACCAGTCCCGTTTTAGATATGAAATCTGATCCGAGGATCAGAGGACACGACAACTTAAGCGCCACCAGAAAATCCACATTCCAACTACAATGTTCCATTTTAAGATGAAGACGACAAGAGTAGGAAATGGGCAACCTTTTTCCAGAAGCCGTGACACAATCAGCCTTCACCCTGGTTATGGATTTAAAAGCCTTGGTATTCTTTAATTTTTTAACCACGCTCTGCTACCAGAAACATGTTACCAGGGGACTTAAATTTAAGAAAGGCGGAACCAAAATGGTAACAATGTTTAGAAATTAAAAATTAAAAAGACAAAAACAAATTTAGTGATTAACAAGGCTCAAGTTTATTTAAACAAAGAAATTTCAACGTTTCAGATTTTATCATTTACATCTGAGAAAGACATCCTGAGACAAAATTATCATAAACAGCTTATGATTAAACAATCTTATAATTAGTAAAGTTATATGCCCTTAATACAAATATTATAATTTAATAAAAAAATTTAGTCAATAGATTCTGAAAATTTATCCCCCCTTTTTAGTTTATATATTTTATCGTTACAAAATTTAACAAAGACAATGAGCACAGCTTAACAATTAACAGGATCATAATTAATCCAAAAAAAAAAGATTATACGCCCTTAAATGTAAAAATTACAAAAATAAAAAAAAGATGAAAAGATACTGGTTTTTATTCCCCCCCCCCCTTTTAACTTTATGAAATGATAGCTTTCTAAAACAGTTACATAATATTACTTATTTTATAAATTTCTTAAATGCTATATTGGCCAATAAATATATCTATGTTTTAGCTAAAGAATTTATTATGAAATGAGTAGTTTATTTTAAAAGAAAAGAAGGAAATTTTGAATATTAAATTTTTTAAATTGACGTCAATTGTTTTAATTTAGAAACTAACCTCTGGGAGGTTGTTAGGACCGAAAGTTTGCATGCAGGCTCCACCCAATAATTTTTTTTATATTTTATAATTAATTACACAAGTCTACATCTAAAAGAATGTTTTTAAGAAAACATATTCGCTGAAATAAATTTTAGGCACATATACAATATGAGTTTAATTAAAGTTCTATAAAGTTAGTTTTTTTTTTTTTTTTACATCACTTTTGTGCACATGAAACTGAAGCTATGTTGGATAAAACGTGTTTTGTTAACAGGACGAAACATGTCTAGATCTTTCGCTGTGTTTCTTCTACCAGCATATTAGCTATGAGCAAAAAAACATGATTTTTAGCGTCTGTACAAAATCAGACATGTTTTAGCATTAATGTTCATTATTAAAGAAAATATCTGGTTATTTGTCAAAATCAAAGAAAATTGATTGTATAACAGAAATTCGTTAAGATTGTAATTAAAAGCTTCTTAGATGACTATAAAGCTATATATATATATATCGTTTAGTTTAAAACAAAACTTGTATAAGACTTGCAAAATCTGCAAAAGTTTGTAAAACGAAATTTTCTGTTTTAGAAGAGATTTCTCTAGTTATTTTATATTTGACATGTTCAATAAGATATTCTGATCACTTAAAATTCAACATTAGTTTGCACATATTTCACATAATTGTTCAAAACTCAAAATGTGCCTTTACAAGGTTTTGCAAAGTATGTTTTAAAAAGGTAAATTTTTATAATCATTGATTTTCAAAAGAACATTAAATATTAAATAAAACATGAAATACATATTTTAAAGAATACATGATAATTAATAAATTATTTTAAAGCATTAACAAAATTTAAAATATGATAAAACCTGTAAGGCTGAGTACCTGGAAAATCCTGTCGCAGTTCACGTAAGCTTGTGCCGTGAAAACGAAAATTTACTAAACATTATAGAACTAAAACGCACAAAACTTGTAAATTAACATTGCCAAAAACTGAGGTGGAAATTTTGAAGTCCGAGCAGGAAATTTATCTCTAACGTAGCTAAATATAGATGTCAGACATTGTGTGACTACAGGTAGACTCGCATACCGGTATCAGTGAAGATAGGCTCTCTTGCCGTTGCACTTTACCCTCCAATGTCATATGATCATGAGTTTGGGATAATCTCGCCGGGTGGCAGCATCTGTCAAGCGACGGAAGTTGGATGTGGAGAACGAGTTTATGAATTTATATTGCAGGATTGATTTTTAGATTTGAATGCTATAATATTAATTTTTACTTTTAAATAATAGCAAGAGTATAGTTTAGTAACATAAAAAGGATTTATAATCTAATTTTAGTTTTATCAAATATTAAGATAAAGGCTTAAAACAAAAAAATTAATTAGTTGTAAAAAAACTAAATATTTTCATCCTGTTGGAATTTTTTTATACTGTTTATACTTGTAGAAGATAAGAGATATGCATCTAATAAAACATAAATTCTACACTCGTAACAAACTGTAAATCGCCTTGCTAGAAAATAAATAGAAGAACTAAAATTCTTTTAAATCTTTCTAATTCTGATCTCTTTTCACCTTTAACGTGAAGATTGACTGCGAACGGTTTATATGATATTAGATATTTTTTAAACAAAATAATTTATATATAGTTTAAATTAAGTGAAATTTAATTTCTTTAAAAGGTATAACTTATTCACTAATTCATAGCAATTAATTATCACTAATATATAATATCACTTTTGAAATTCTGGAATTTACGTCTATTGGAAAGTCTCAACATTATACATATTACAAAACCTACATAGACATTGCAATTCCCTAACTTCACAATAATATTGTTTTAAAATACCTCAAAGACTTAAATATTTACATAATATCTTCAACTTAAGATTGTCTTCCTGAATAATCTGGATTGAGCTCAACAATATTGCAATTGCCTAACTTCACTATAATATTGTTTTAAAATACCTCAAAGACTTAAATATTTACATAATATCTTCAACTTAAGATTGTCTTCCTGAATAATCTGGATTAAGCTCAACAATATTCATATTCACACAACTCAACGTTTCCCGAAATATTTAAAGTTTATTTTACACAGACCTAAAAATATAGTTCACTGTACAAGTGAATATTATTCCAAACTACAAAAAAGGTGTGTTATAAATGTCGCCTTCAGCAAGTAATGTTGATTGTAAGTTATCAAGGTAAACTTACAATAAAATTCCAAGTTAAGTTTGAAAAATTATTTTATACATACTAATTACAGTTGATATTTATTAATTAAAAGTAATCAAACAAATTTATAAAACATGTGAAATAGATATTAAACAACATAATTTTATTATTCAATTAAATTCAATATATAAATAAATATTTAGCTTGACTTAGATAAATATAATCTTAGATTTAAAAAAAGTAGAACACAAGATCTTACTCACATCACTGAGGATGGCCACTTTGACGTTGAAAAGCTTTTGATTAGGTTAATGTATTTATTTTATTTTGTTCAGATCATGTGTTCCAGTTATTTTTCTATCTAAAGAAAACATGTTATGCAAATATTATTCTGTCGTTTGACAAGGGAGGATAATCTAACATATGGTCTGGTGACTTACAAATTGTGAAATAAATTCAAATCTGTTCATCGTTTATAAAATTACAGAACAATTTGTAATTCTGAGATATCAAATAAGGTTTATAGTTGATTTTAAACATGTTATAATCAACGAAATAAAAGTAAGTGAATTTATTTAAATTAGGTAAAAATATAGATTCATATAACGTACCCATATTTTTATATACAAAAAACAAAACAATAATAATTACAAAACACATTTTTTTAAATTACTTTTAGTTAGAAATTAGCACACAACTGTAACGACTTTAATAATAATGAGAGTACCTTAAATTCCAAGCATTTTAAATGAGAAAAAATAATCACAGCATATTAAATTATCGCATACAGCTAGGTAGTTATTATTCTTCATAATAATTATATTTACATGATTAATACTTAATATAAATTATGTGATATGAAATAAATTTTCAAATACACGCCATAATTAGATATAAAACAAGACAAATAGTTTATCGTTTATCTATTGGTGACTTTGTCTCCCTAATCTCAAAATTATTGTTCAAGTTTATTTCTTCAAATATAGAAGTCATAATTTACTATGAGATTGCTGACCATGTTGCAAAACTTTTGACTGTAACAATTTCCACCAAAACAACTTATGTTAAAGTTTACGATGAAAGTTTTGATTGTGAGTGTACGTGTAATACATTACTAATATCCTATCTCTTCATTCTTATATTTATACAGGAAGAATAGTCCACGGCGTGTCTTTATCTATAGTTTGTAAGTTGAATTATAAACACAGGAAACATTTCGAAAGTATGTTTTACTAAACCATGGAAGTAAATCTTTTTGGTATGTTTAAATGGGATCCTTTGTTTTTTACTGTGATTATTTCTAGGTGTAAAAGAACTTTTTTGGCTGAATTTAATGTAAATTGGAAAATATTGTCTTATTTAACTTTAGTGTCGCGCATTAATGATATATGTTTATGTATGTGGATTATTGCAGTTGTACTGGTTTTTAGAAGCATAATATAATTTTTAACGTAATTTTTTTATAGGTGTATAATTCATAGTAAAGTAGGTTTTGAATGCCTATAATTATTATGGTTGCATTTTAAAACATATGTTTAATATAATTGTTTTATCTATGTTGTTTGAATTATGTGTTGTATTTAAGTTTGTATTTTGATATGGGTACTTTCTTTAACTACCTTTAAAATAAATGATCGTTTGCTAGATACACATTTTACAGTAATCCGTAAATTTTCGATATCAGTATCTACGTTTAAAGCTCCGTAGGTCTCTCATTAAATGATATAACAGTTATATAAAACAATTTGGTGATCCTTTAAATTGAGAAACTAATATATACATCATTGTATACCAAACTACAAGTATTATTACAACGATTTAAAGTTCAATAACAGCAGTATGTGTAAAACCTCATATGGATATAAATAGTAGGTACGATTCAACTGTCTAATGAGTGAATTTTACTCTCTTGTTATATTTTATTAATATTTATTTATCTAGATGAAGTATAGTTTTTCTAAAATTCCGTTAACATAGTTTGCTTTTTCAATAACAACTGCAGGATACAGAAACTCGTTGCCAAAATGTATTTGATTACCGTTTGTTTTATAATAAACTAGCAGAGTATCCGTCCTTCGTACTGGGTTAACGTATAATAATTGAGTGTTAAAGGAGTTTTCAATGCCAATGGGGCGGTGCCCTAATGGAATTTCTAAATAAAAATAGGCCTACGGGTCCAGGGACTCTAAGAATGTCCATGTACAATTTCAGCTCAATGGGTCTAGTAGCTTTTATGTGATTGAGTAACACAAACACACACACACACACACACACACACACACACACACACACACACACACACACTGCCGCGCTGCGCCTCTGTCTGACTTCACGAATTTAAGATTCTTGTTCCCTTTTTTGGAACACTATTATCACGAACTCTTAAACTCGCTGTACGATCACCACCGACTGGGCGAACCACCTTTCTTTTCAGAGCAAGCGCGGGCAAGACCAAGGTGCTCACTTTTACTTTTTTAAATCAAAGATTTTGCAACTCTTGGCTCTAATAAGTATGAGCTTGTCCTCATAAACTTACTAAATTTTAATTAACGCAAAATTCCCTGAATTTTATCTCAATGCTCGAATATTTAACTCTTTTAAGATTAACTCTCTCTCTCTCCAAGGTCGTGCCTTTTGGGAGAAATCGGCTCTTAAGTTCTGATGATAATTTTTAAAATTTTCAAATTATATTACCAGAGCACATATATAAAATTTATGTTAAAACAAGGTTAATAGCATACACAGAATGGATATATATTAAAAACACAACAAAATTTAGAAATGAATTATTTGTATATTATTTTCTCTTTTGCACAGAAAAATTTTATATTCAAAACTTTTTTAATCACACCAAACAATTTAATTTAACAATAACACAACTATTTATTTATTTGACAAAATTAATTAATGTAATATTATCTATATATTAAACAAAATAAAAGCGCTTGACTTTCCAGACAGAACCACAAACAGTTTTTCCTGTACTGAAAAAGTCGTATTTAAATCATTAATAATTTTCAACACCAAAGCAGAGGTTTAAACTGAATTTAATTTTTAATAATTCCCCTAATGACGTTATTTTTGAAAAGAAGTTAATATTTGCGAATTATTCCTTAAGTATAAGATACCTTCACACTTTAATAGAAGTTCTAGTTGGATTTGGAATTTGTTGTATTATTAGGATGATGGTGATGTGATGTTTTCTATCCAGAGTCTGTAAGCTGCTATGTAGTTGAATGCTGGTATCGAATTCTTCTAAGACGCCTTGAAGATCGATTTAAAGTTGAAATTATTCTAAGTCCAATTAGTAGAGTGACAGTTGAATCTTCCTCTCAGCTCAGAGTCGGTTGCAGAAGAAACGTCCTTTCAGCGTCGATTCCAAATCAAAAGTAACCGTCTTTCGACGGTTAAATCTCGGTCTCCCTGTCAGTGGGAATTAATCCACTTTTCTGGAGCCAATTTTCCTCCCTTTTTGGGAAAAAGGTATTTTCCTTATATTATGTGTTTTCAGGCCCTTTTGGTCTGAAATATTTATACTATATATTTTATTAGTCATATTTCTTGACTAATGAATAGTTTTCTTCCTTAATTATTAATTAAAACACCTTTTGTTTAATAATTTATAGTATTTTTTCTTTAACGTTATCTTTGATCCAAGTTGGCAACATGATGATTCTGACTTTAGACTCTGCTTGAAGATGCGCACGCAACTTTTCATGTTTTTGCATGAAAATCTCTACTTTTGACGTTTTTTCGTTCAACTCGCTATAACTTTCGAACGCACGAACCGATTTTAAAGTTCCTTTCGGATTCTTCTTCCTTTCCATCTTGTGGGTCTTGTGGAACTTGATTCATCGCTCTACTACGCTTCGTTCGCGAGTTATCGCCCTTTTCCCGAAATTTGATTTTTCTCCTTTTCAAATTTTGAGTCCTTTCTCAAAATTCTTTTGACGAAATCTTGTTCCTCTTCTACTACGACGAAAAACTATGTTTTTATTTTTTACATAACTCGTTTGGTTGTCGAGTTATTCGCCTTTGAAGTCCTTAAGTTTGTGTCGTATGAGTTTATGTTCATAAACACCCCCCCATTATATATTATTACTTCTGCTTTGGTGTGTTACAATTTTACATACTAAATACATATAATTATCATGTTACTTTACCCCTTTAACGTTTATTTTACCCGCTTTTGGGCTTTGAAGTTTTAAATTTTGTAATTATTATATCTCCCTTATTTTATTTTCAAATTTGATTCTAAGTACCTATTATTGTGCCCTATTGTGGTCTCTACAATAGTACTTATTATTATTTTTTAAATGATCCCCCCTTCAACTCAAAAATTCCAAAAAACTCCCCAAGAATGACTTTCTAAGTCCATTCTCACCTGTTAATTATTATTAATTCATATTTTTTATTTATGATTATTATTAGTTCCCCTCTGAGTTATGACTCTACGTTTTTTGAATTTTGAATTTACGTTTTTTCCAAATTTTAGGTTTTTGAGCCCCTATAAAAACTTGAATAACCTTTTTGTTTTAAATACTTTTAAATTTATTCTTCGATATTCTTAATCGGTTGATTCTACTGTACATTAATTTATTTTAATAATTTAATATTTTAATAAAATAAGAAACCAGACAGAACGATTGTACACGATTCAACATGCAGTGTTCGACACCTGTTGCCGTGACGTCGTCGCTCCCCCTCGTCCCTCATCCACTATGCTTTATCGCGGGAATTTAACTTGTTTTAAATGGACTTGAGACGTTTGGCTTTTCCCAAACCGTCGCAACACACACACACACACACACACACACACACACACACACACACACACACACACACACACACACACGAAAACACACACACACACACACACACACACACACACACACACACACACACACACACACACTGAGACGGTTTGGGAAAAGCCAAAAGTCTCAAGCCAATTTAAAACAGTTTAAATTCCCGCGATAAAGCCATGTAGATGGGAGACGAGGAGGGACGATGACGTCACGGCAACAGGTGTTGAACACTGCATGTTGGATCGTGTACAGTCGCTCTGTCTTGTTTCTTATTTTATTAAAATACTAAATTATTAAGATAAATTAATGTTCAGTAGAATCATCCGATTAATAATATCGAAGAATAAATTTAAAAGCAATTAAAACAAAAAAGTTATTCAAGTTTTTATAGGGTCTCAAAAACCTAAAATTTGGAAAAAACTTAAATTCAAAATTCAAAAAACGTAGAGTCATAACTCAAAGGGGAACTAATAATAATCCTAAATAAGAAATATGAATTAATAATAATTAACAGGTGAGAATGGACTTAGAAAGTCATTCTTGGGGAGTTTTTTGGAATTTTTGAGTTGAAGGGGGGATTATTTAAAAAAATAATAATAAGTACTATTGTAGAGACCACAATAGGGCACAATAATATGTACTTAGAATCAAATTTGAGAATAAAATAAGGGAGATATAATAATTACAAAACGTAAAACTTCAAAGCCCAAAGCGGTTAAATTAAACGTTAAAGGGGTAAAATAAAATTGTAATTATAGGTATCTAGTATGTAAAACTGTAAAACGCCAAAGCAGAAGTAATAATATATAATGGGGGGGTTTTTATGAGCAAAAACTCATACGGTAAAAACTTTGGGACTTCTAGGAAGTATAACTCAAAAACCAAACGAGTTATGTGAAAAGTACAAACATAGTTTTTCATCGTAGTAGAAGAGGAACAAGATTTTGTCAAAAGAATTTTGAGAAAGGACTTATCTCAAAATTTGAAAAGAAGAAAAATCGAATTTCGGGAAAAGGGCGATAGCTCGCGAACGAAGCGCAGTAGAGCGATGAATCAAGTTCCACAAGACCCACAAGATGGAGAGGAAGAAGAATCCGAAAGGAACTTTAAAATCGGTTCGAGCGTTCGAAAGTTACAGCGAGTTGAACGAAAAAACGACCAAAGTAGAGATTTTCATGCAAAAACATGAAAAGTGGCGCGCGCATCCTCAGTAGGAATCCAAAGTTTGAAACATCATATTGCCAACTTGGATCACAGATAACGTTGAAGAATAAATACAATAAATTATTAATTAAAAGGTGTTTTAATTAATAATAAAGGAAGAAAACTATTCATTAGTCAAAAAATATGACTAATAAAATATATAGTGTAAATATTTCAGACCAAAAGGGCCTGAAAACACATAATATAAAGAAAATACCTTTTTCCCAAAAAGGGAGGAAAATTGGCTCCAAGAAGGGGATTAATTCCCACTGACAGGGAGACCATAATTTATCCGTCGAAAGACGGGTACTTTTGATTTGGAATCGACGCGAAGTGGACGTTTCTTCTGCAACCGACTCTGAGCTGAGAGGAAAATTCAACTGTCACTCTACTTAACTGGACTTAGAATAATTTCAACTCTAATCGAACTTCAAGGCAACTTAGAAGAATTCGAGACCAGCATTCAACTACATAGCAGCTTACAGACTCTGGATCGAAAACATCAAATCAACATCAGCCTAAATTATACAACAAATTCCAAATCCAACTAGAACTTCTAATAAAGTGTGAAGGTATCTTATACTTAAGGAATAATTCGCAAATATTAACTTCATTTCAAATATAACGTCATTAGGGGAATTATTAAAAATAAAATTCATTTTTAAAACCTCTGCTTTGGTGTTGAAAATAATTAATAATTAAATACGACTTTTTCAGTACAGGAAAAACTGTTTGTGGTTCTGTCTGAAAAGTCAAGCGTTTTTATTTTGTTTAAGATATAGAAAATATTACATTGATAAATTTTGTCAAATAAATAAATAGTTGTGTTGTTGTTTAATCAAATTGTTTGGTGTTATTAAGAAAGTTTTTGAATATAAAATTTTTCTGTGCAAAAGAGAAAAGAATATATAAATAATTCATTTCTAAATTTTGTTGTGTTTTCAATATATATCCATTCTGTATATGTTATTAACCTTGTTTAAACATAAACCTTATATATGTGCTCTGGTAATATAATTTGAAAATTTTAAAAGTTATCATCAGAACTTAAGAGCCGATTTCTCCCAAAAGGCACGAAGTTGGAGAGAGAGAGTGTTAATCTTAAAAAAGAGTCAAATAATCAAGCATTGAGATAAAATTCAGGGAATTTTGCGTAAATTAAAAGTTAGTAAGTTTATGAGGACAAGCTCATACTTATTAGAGCCAAGAGTTGCAAAATCTTTGATTCAAAAAAGTAAAAGTGAGCATCTTGGCCTTGCCCGCGCTTGCTCTGAGCAGAAAGGTGGTTCGCCCAGTCGGTGGTGATCGTACAGCG
Organism: Aphrophora alni; assembly: GCA_963513935.1. Taxonomy (NCBI): domain Eukaryota; kingdom Metazoa; phylum Arthropoda; class Insecta; order Hemiptera; family Aphrophoridae; genus Aphrophora; species Aphrophora alni. Next base: position 61,588,432 of record OY740774.1, on the reverse strand, counting down.
AGTTTAAGAGTTCGTGATAAATAGTGTTCCAAAAGGGGAACATAGAATCTTAAATTCGTGAAGGGTGAGCGGAGTGTGGTAAGTGTAGCTGCTAAGAGTCGGTGCGCGGACCCACGACCCCGAGGCGGAGCGCGGCAAGTGGCGCCCAATAGCGTGGAGCACGAAAAAGCAAAGTTTTGGAACAAATTTTCAAAATTTTGAATTTTTTAGTGTTTCATACGAACGAGAATATCTTAAGTTCTGATATAATTTATATGTACATGTGTGTTAGTAATAAGTTGTGCTGGTAATTACAACGACAAAAAAACTAAATTGCAAAAATAATAATAATTAAAAGTAGAGTCCAAATTAAACCGAAATTTAAATTTTTTAATTAATTAAATCAAGTGAATAAGTGAAGTGAAAATGGGACCAGCGAAAGATCCAGCAAAACAGGAAGGTTCAAAGGAACAGGAGACGGAAATGCAGAAAATGGTGAGGTACCTGAACCAAATGGAGGATAGAAGAAAGCAAGAGAGGGAACAGGACAAAGCGGAACAACTGAAAAAAGAAAAGGATAAGGAAGACGAGGACAAATTAAGAAGATTAGAAGAAAGAATCGAGAGAAACCTGGAGAAGGAAGAGATGGAGGCCAAGCAGTTGAAAAGAGAGGAAGAGCTGGAAGCCAAGCAGAAGAAGGAAAAGGAAGAAGCGGAGGCCAAGCAGATCCAAATGGAAGCCAGACGGGATGTCGAGAGAAGTTCGAAGACCCGATAGTTTCGAAAGGAGGGACGGACAACAAAGAGATCAAAATTTCAGGCAAAGGAATCAAGACTACTCAAAACCATCCCAAAACCCTAACCTTCGATCCTATGGTCAAACCCAAAACAAACTTCAACCACAGATACCTCAAAACCCTGGTCCTTCAAACCAAAAATTCCCACCCAAGGTCACAAAAAACTAAAATACGAGATCTCAAGGCAAAATTTTTGGCAGAAATTGGAAAATACAAACGGAATTGAGATCGAGGATAAAACCAAATTTAGCAAACATAAAAGGGGGATCTGAAAATAAATAAACTTAAATTGGGGATTTTAAACACCGAAATTAAAAAAGATTTAATGGAGGAAAGAGATGATAAAATGTTAAATAGTGAAGTTTACGAAAAATGTCCGGAAATAGGGATAGAAATTGAAAATATAAAAGTAAATATGTCCATTGACACCGGAGCCCAGATGTCCTGTGTTCAAGAGGATTTTTATAAAAATGTGCTAAAAAATAGGAACGATAAAATCTTGGAATTACCAGTTGTAAATACGGAAATGGTGACGGCGATAAAAAGCCAGCGACAGAAGATTAAATTACAAGCATTATTGGAGATTAGAATAAATAACCAATCAATAAGAGGGATATTTATGGTGGTACCAAAGCTAGAGAGCAAAATGATAATGGGTTGTGATTTAATGTGCAAATATCGAAGTCGAATTAATATGGAAAAGGGTTTCCTACAACTGGTAAAAGAAAATGAATTTATTGTAGTAGATTTTCTTAAAGAAGAGAAATTAGGATTGAGCAAGAACAAAGTGCAGAATGAACATCAAGATGGCGGCGAGACAAACAAAATGGTTGCGTCGTCAGCTGCGAAAAATGGAGGCTCAAATTCGTATAAGCGAGTATCAGGGGCTTATACGTTGTCTACCAAAATGCCGGTAGACATAAAAACAAAAGCCAAGGACGTGACTAGACTGAAGTGTGACTATAACGGAAGTAAAAACAAATGGGCGAATAGGGTTAGCCAGTTTTTTACGAAAGTTAAAAATGAAGAAGTGCTTAGAAAAGCGGAGAATAGGAGTTTAAGATTGAGCAAAAACAAGGTGCAGAAAGACCAACAAAAGGACGGCGAAACCGACAAAATGGTGGCGTCGCCAGCTGCGAAAAAAGGAGGCTCAAATTCGTATAAGCGAGTATCAGGGGCTTATACGTTGTCTACCAAAATGCCGGTAGACATAAAAACAAAAGCCAAGGACGTGTCTAGACCGAGTAGTGACGAAACCGATGGTGGTCAAAAGCGAAGAAAGAAGTTAAGTGTAAACAATGAGTCAATAAGGAGGAAAAAGGCAAATTTTAATAAAGATGAAAGGCTATTTAAAGCGTGGTATAAAGGTAAACAATTAATTAATAAAGAAGAAGGGCTGAAAGAAGCGGAGAATAAAGGAAATAAAGTGGGAGGAATAAATAATAGTGGGCCAGAGGCCATAATCTACGAAAATAATAGTGGGCCAGAGACCATGATCTACGAAAATAATAAAATAATAAATTACGACGAAAATTTGCATAATAACTCCGAAAACGATTCAGAACTTGCACAAGACAAATTCGACGCAAGAGACGGGAGAGAATGGAGAGCTTTAATCAAAATGGCGGATCCTGAGAGACAAAATGGACGAAATTTTCAAAAGGAGAAACAAGGAGAAATAAGATACCGAAAGAAGAAAGTTAAGTTCAAAAATTCTACGAAAGGTAAAATAAAAGGAGGACGGCCCAAGGTGAAATATAAAAGGAAAAAAGAGGTTCAAGTAAAAGAAATAATGTTTGAAGAAAATGGCAAAATTTTAGGTTTAGGAAATAGTGTTTTAACAATCGATCAAGAAGAAAAAATAAAAGTTTTGGTGGAAAAATATAATACTGTGTTTAGCGAAATTCCATAAAAATCTAATAAATATGTACATGAACTAAAAATCACTGATAATAAAACTTATGTTAATAGAAATTACCCCATTCCAATAAATTATAGGAAACAAGTACATTTTTTTTTTTTTTTTTTTTTTTTTTTTTTTTTTTTTTTTTCATTCGGTATTCTCCATAAATTAGGTTAACTTCGAAACCGGAGTCTCATGTAACCGTTAGCAAATTCAGGTAACACGTGGTATACACTTAAGCGGAGATTATTTCTTTCCTATTTCTTATTTCTTTCCGTCGAGGAACTCCGCCGCTATCCTAACCAACTCCACAACCGCTTTCCTAGCTTCCCTGTACTTAATCAATGCGAAACCACTGGCGTCCAGCCGTTGCAACTCTTCCTCATCAAGTTCACAAAACCATGTCCTAAGGTCCTCAAGTAGGGGGCACTCCATCACAAGATGTATTGCCGTCTGGGGCAAACCACAACAGCACGAGGGATCCTCTCTAAGAGAAAAAGATGTCAATAGGAAACAAGTACAGGAGGAAATAGATAAAATGCTAAAGTATAAGGTTATAGAGAGATCCCGAACACCGTATATTAATCCGATGGTGGTAGTGTTAAAGCCGAATAAAACCGTTAGGCTATGTATGGATGCTAGAAGACTAAATCAGATAATACAGCCGGATTATGAAAGTGCGCCGCCCATAGAAGAAATTCTAAGGAAGGGCCGTAACAAGAAATTCATAACCAAGTTTGATCTAACCTCTAGTTTCTGGCAGGTCCCACTATCGGAGGAGTCTAAAAAATACACGGGATTTTTATATAACAATAAAGTGTATAATTATACAGTGATACCGTTTGGACTTCAAAATTCTTTGGCAGCACTAATAAGGACAATAGACCTAACATTAGGTACTGAAGTCGACGACTACACGTTAGGCTATGTCGATGACTTGTTATGCATGTCTGAGACTTTTGAAGAACACCTGGAACATTTAAAAACAATTTTTGAAAAATTTAAAGAAGGAAATCTAACAATAAATCCCACCAAAACTTATTTTTGTCAAAAGGAGGTAAAATTTTTAGGATATGTAATTTCACAACAAGGCATAAGTACGGATCCGGAAAAATTACAAGCTATCAGTGATTTTCCGAGACCAACCAATAAGAAAAAACTGCAATCGTTCTTAGGGTTTGTGAATTACTATTCTAGGTTTACTTTACGATATTCCCATGAAATTAAACCATTATTAAAATTATTAAGAAAAAATGAGCCATTTAAGTGGGACCATATAATGCAAAACGCTTTTGAGAAAACTAAATCATTATTTAAGAAATCCGTGACAATCATGCATCCTGTGGAAGGCAAGGAAACGTTTTTGCAAACCGACGCGAGTGATGGTGCAATTGCTAGCCAATTGTACCAGAAAAATGAGTTGGGCGAGTTACAAGTTATAGGATTTGTGAGCAGAACTTTAAAGAAAGCGGAGTTAGCTTATACCATCTGTGAGAAGGAGTTATTAGCCATAGTTCATGGTCTGGAGAAGTTTAGGCCATTGATAGTAGGGGCACCACTGACGGTGATAACTGACAACAAAGCTTTAAAGTTCCTAAGAAGCTGCAAATTAACTACAGCTCGTCTAACTCGATGGATACTGGCAATCCAAGAGTATGATGCCAAAATTGAACACTGTGCAGGAAAAATAAACGTTCCTTGTGACATCATAAGCAGGATGTATGATGGTCAAAACGAAAAATGCCCAAGTGGAAATAATATTAGGTTAAAATTAAGTCAGTCAAAATTAGTCACAACAAAAAAATTTCAGGATATAATGCAAAATTTTAGAAATAATCAATTACAGGAATTAACAATGAAAGGAATAAACTTGCAGGAGAGGGATAATTTTAGAATAATTAATGATATTGTATATCAGGAGATTAATAATAAATGGAAAATAATTATCCCCGAAATAAACAAAAATGATTTCATAAGCGAAGTTCACCGAATATATGGCCACTTAGGAAGGAACAAATTGTTAGCGATGATAAATAAATGTTTTTATATAAAAAATGCTGGGTATAAAATATTACAGGTAATCAAAAAGTGTAGAATTTGCCAATATGCGAAAAAGACGAATAAATACTTGCAAGGAATGTCTAAGGCTATTGTTCCTAGAGACATCAACGAGATGATAGCCATAGACTACTTAGGTCCATTGCCAAAAGGACTTGGAAATGTACAACATATTTTAGTAATAATAGATACTTTTTCAAAATTTATAAAACTATATCCAGTTAGGAATCCAACCACAAATAACAGCATCAAACATATGACAGATTATATGAACAATTTTGGGAAACCTCAGAAGATTTTAACTGATTTTGGAGCAGCATTCACGTCTAGAAATTGGAAGAAGTGGATTGCTGAACAAAAAGTAGAACATGTGTTAATCCCGGTAAGACATCCTCAGGTAAATTTGGCAGAGAGAGTCAACAAAGAAGTGGGGAGATTATTACGCACTTATTGTCACGATACTCAAACCACTTGGCGGAAGCAATTACCTTTTATAGAAGAGTTGGTCAACAACACACCAAATGAAACTACCCGGTATGCACCAATACAAATACAGTTGAATAGGGATCCAAATTATGTATGGGAGTCATATTTCCCACGAGACAGAGAGCTACGACAGAGTGAAACTTGGGCAGAAAAGAAGCAAAAATGTCTTCAAAGGATGACGCAAATCGGCACAAGGCGAGCGGAGAGAATTAACCAAAGAATACGAGAAACAAAATTTCAGGTAGGAGATCGGGTCCTCGTATTGAATGCAAATAGAGCGAATTTGGATAAAAGCGAGACCGAGAAATTAAAGCTCGTGTATGGTGGGCCATATGTCGTGAGCAAAGTCATGGGGAGAAAAACATATGAAGTAATAAATATCGACACTCAAAAAATTAAAGGTCGTTATGACATCAAAGACTTGAAGAAATTTCATGAATAAAATGTATAAATTGTAGTGTTAAATAGTTGTAAAATGTAAAGTGTAGAAGCGATTAAGATAAAAGGAAATAACGGACTGTCAGCTGATTATGAGAATGTAGCCTAGGTCAGTAAATAACAGGATAAGGCTCGAATAAATTCCTCAGTGAGTAAGGTCAAGAGCATAGCAGTAACACGTATCCGCTATCGGCACCTGTATAAACAAAGAGTAGACGAGGAGGGGAGTGGTGAACCGGACGTCAATCAACCAATATTGACAGACTGCTTGTTCAACAAATTAGCCGAGGGGGATTGGAATGAATGAAAGTATAAATGTGTACTGTTTTGTTTTTTATTAAAGAAAGATTTCCGATTAAATAAATATTTTTTCTTTTAACTGCAATTAGGATAGTAACCGTTGTAGTTACCATGTATTTTATATATATATATGTAAGGCATAGTTTTAGTTCAACCAAAGCAGAAATTTGTAATCATATAAGACGAATTATTTATTATATAAATGTAATATGTTTTGTGTGTGATAATGTGTTTATTTACAGCAAAGACGTTTAGAAGAAACGGCTGTAATGGACAAAAGTGAACGTTTAAGCAAATTTGTATGTATACAGTAATAAATAACATGTGTTTTGAATTTATAAATATTATACAATAATAAATAAAATGTGTTTTGAGTATATAAATATATGAAATGATGGAGGAGATGTTTTTTAAATTTAAATATATGTGTTTATGTATATTGTTAGGTTAATATGTCAAATTTTATGATGATGATTAATGGAGATGATAAATAAATAGTTAATATGAAATATGATATGTAGAAAAAGGGGTTTAATACAAAAATTTTAGTTTTTTAAAAAATGAAAAATAGGAATTTTTCATTTTAACCGAAAATTTTAGTTTAAAAGGGCGGATAATGAGACGGTTTGGGAAAAGCCAAAAGTCTCAAGCCAATTTAAAACAGTTTAAATTCCCGCGATAAAGCCATGTAGATGGGAGACGAGGAGGGACGATGACGTCACGGCAACAGGTGTTGAACACTGCATGTTGGATCGTGTACAGTCGCTCTGTCTTGTTTCTTATTTTATTAAAATACTAAATTATTAAGATAAATTAATGTTCAGTAGAATCAACCGATTAATAATATCGAAGAATAAATTTAAAAGCAATTAAAACAAAAAAGTTATTCAAGTTTTTATAGGGGCTCAAAAACCTAAAATTTGGAAAAAACTTAAATTCAAAATTCAAAAAACGTAGAGTCATAACTCAAAGGGGAACTAATAATAATCCTAAATAAGAAATATGAATTAATAATGATTAACAGGTGAGAATGAACTTAGAAAGTCATTCTTGGGGAGTTTTTTGGAATTTTTGAGTTGAAGGGGGGATTATTTAAAAAAATAATAATAAGTACTATTGTAGAGACCACAATAGGGCACAATAATATGTACTTAGAATCAAATTTAAGAATAAAATAAGGGAGATATAATAATTACAAAACGTAAAACTTCAAAGCCCAAAAGCGGTTAAATTAAACTTTAAAGGGGTAAAATAAAATTGTAATTATAGGTATCTAGTATGTAAAACTGTAAAACGCCAAAGCAGAAGTAATAATATATAATGGGGGGGTTTTTATGAGCAAAAACTCATACGGTAAAAACTTTGGGACTTCAAGGAAGTATAACTCAAAAACCAAACGAGTTATGTGAAAAGTACAAACATAGTTTTTCATCGTAGTAGAAGAGGAACAAGATTTCGTCAAAAGAATTTTGAGAAAGGACTTATCTCAAAATTTGAAAAGAAGAAAAATCGAATTTCGGGAAAAGGGCGATAACTCGCGAACGAAGCGCAGTAGAGCGATGAATCAAGTTCCACAAGACCCACAAGATGGAGAGGAAGAAGAATCCGAAAGGAACTTTAAAATCGGTTCGAGCGTTCGAAAGTTACAGCGAGTTGAACGAAAAAACGACCAAAGTAGAGATTTTCATGCAAAAACATGAAAAGTGGCGCGCGCATCCTCAGTAGGAATCCAAAGTTTGAAACATCATATTGCCAACTTGGATCACAGATAACGTTGAAGAATAAATACAATAAATTATTAATTAAAAGGTGTTTTAATTAATAATAAAGGAAGAAAACTATTCATTAGTCAAAAAATATGACTAATAAAATATATAGTGTAAATATTTCAGACCAAAAGGGCCTGAAAACACATAATGTAAAGAAAATACCTTTTTCCCAAAAAGGGAGGAAAATTGGCTCCAAGAAGGGGATTAATTCCCACTGACAGGGAGACCATAATTTATCCGTCGAAAGACGGGTACTTTTGATTTGGAATCGACGCGAAGTGGACGTTTCTTCTGCAACCGACTCTGAGCTGAGAGGAAAATTCAACTGTCACTCTACTTAACTGGACTTAGAATAATTTCAACTCTAATCGAACTTCAAGGCAACTTAGAAGAATTCGAGACCAGCATTCAACTACATAGCAGCTTACAGACTCTGGATCGAAAACATCAAATCAACATCAGCCTAAATTATACAACAAATTCCAAATCCAACTAGAACTTCTAATAAAGTGTGAAGGTATCTTATGCTTAAGGAATAATTCGCAAATATTAACTTCATTTCAAATATAACGTCATTAGGGGAATTATTAAAAATTAAATTCATTTTTAAAACCTCTGCTTTGGTGTTGAAAATAATTAATAATTAAATACGACTTTTTCAGTACAGGAAAAACTGTTTGTGGTTCTGTCTGAAAAGTCAAGCGTTTTTATTTTGTTTAAGATATAGAAGATATTACATTGATAAATTTTGTCAAATAAATAAATAGTTGTGTTGTTGTTTAATCAAATTGTTTGGTGTTATTAAGAAAGTTTTTGAATATAAAATTTTTCTGTGCAAAAGAGAAAAGAATATATAAATAATTCATTTCTAAATTTTGTTGTGTTTTCAATATATATCCATTCTGTATATGTTATTAACCTTGTTTAAACATAAACCTTATATATGTGCTCTGGTAATATAATTTGAAAATTTTAAAAGTTTTAATCAGAACTTAAGAGCCGATTTCTCCCAAAAGGCACGACCTTGGAGAGAGAGAGTGTTAATCTTAAAAAAGAGTCAAATAATCGAGCATTGAGATAAAATTCAGGGAATTTTGCGTAAATTAAAAGTTAGTAAGTTTAAGAGGACAAGCTCATACTTATTAGAGCCAAGAGTTGCAAAATCTTTGATTCAAAAAAGTAAAAGTGAGCATCTTGGCCTTGCCCGCGCTTGCTCTGAGAAGAAAGGTGGTTCGCCCAGTCGGTGGTGATCGTACAGCGAGTTTAAAAGTTCGTGATAAATAGTGTTCCAAAAGGGGAACATAGAATCTTAAATTCGTGAAGGGTGAGCGGAGTGTGGTAAGTGTAGCTGCTAAGAGTCGGTGCGCGGACCCACGACCCCGAGGCGGAGCGCGGCAACACACACACACACACACACACACACACACACAAAAACATTTTAACATATAAGAAAAAAATGTAAACATTTCAAATCTAAGCAATTGAAAGAAGCAACTCCATCGGTCAAAGAGAAATGCCAGCCGCCATTTTGGTTTTTATTAATTTTTTAAATCTTGTATTAAGAGCCCATTTAGCTCTAAACATTAAATTTTTGCGTATTTTGTATACCATAAGCTTCAAACATTTGAAAAGAAGGAATGTATGAACCCTCAGCTCGTTTCACTTTTGTAGTTTAGAGAAAAATTTAATTTCGGATTTTTTTAATATGCTTCAAGGCAAAAGTGATTTAAAAGATTTCTTAGTGAGCACCTATTACCTATGAGGAAGATACGTTCTAAATTTCATTGCAATCAGTTATGTAGTTTTTGATAAATCGTGATGAGTGAGTCAGTGGTATTTGACATATATATATATATATATATAGAGAGAGAGAGAGAGAGAGAGAGAGAGAGAGAGAGAGAGAGAGAGAGAGAGAGAGAGAGAGAGAGAGAGAGAGAGAGAGAGAGAGAGAGAGAGAGAGAGAGAGAGAGAGAGAG